>CM057449.1:1628722500-1629287500 GCA_016271365.2 Neoceratodus forsteri | reverse complement strand
CAATAATATGGTTGTGTGTATGTGTATGTCTGCATTGGAACATGTAAATGCCAGGCTGCTGGTGTGCAATGAAATGTGTGTGTGTGTGTGTGCATTGGCACATGTGAATGTCAGGCAGCTGGTGTGCAATAATATGGTTGTATATGTGTGCACTGGCATGTATGAATGCCTGGGTGCTGGTGTGCAATGACATTGTTGTATGTGTGTGTACTGGCATGTATGAATGCCAGACAACTGTTGTGCAATGATATGGTTGTATATGTGTGTGCAGTGGCATGCATGAATGCCAGGCTGCTGGTGTGCAATGATATGGTTGTGTGTGAGTATGTACTGGCATGCATAAATGCCAAGCTGCTGGTGTGAAATTATGTGGTTTTGTGTGTGTATATCTTTGTGTGTGTGTGTGTGTGTGTGTGTGTGTGTGTGTGTGTATATGCACACTGGCACATATGAATGCCAGGCTGTTGGTGTGCAATGATATGGGTGTGTGTCTGTGTGTGTGTGTGTGTGTACTGGCACACATGAATGCCAGGCTGCTGGTGTACAGTGATACGGTTTTGTGGGTGTGTGTGTGTGTGCACACTGGCATGCATGAATGCCAGGCTGCTGGTTTTCAATGATATGGTTGTGTGTGCACTACCACACATGAATGCTAGGCTGCTGTTTTGCAATGATATGGTCACGTGTGTATGCATTGGCATGCATAAATGCCAGGCGCTGGTGTGCACTGATATGGTTGTGTGTATATGTGCGTGTGTGCATTGGCACATGTGAATGCCAGGCTGCTGGTGTGCAATGAAATGGTTGTGTGTGTGTGTGTGTGTGTGTGCGCGCGTGTGTGTGCATGTGTATGTGTGTGTGTGTGTGTCGTGTGCATTGGCACATGTGAATGTCAGGCAGCTGATGTGCAATAATATGGTTGTATATGTGTGCACTGGCATGCATAAATGCCAGGGTGCTGGTGTGCAATGACATTGTTGTGTGTGTGTGTGTGTGTGTGTGTGTGTGTGCGCGCACTGGCAGGTATGAATGCCAGGCAACTGGTGTGCAATTAAATGGTTGTTTATGTGTGCACTGGCACGCAAGAATGCCAGGCTGCTGGTGTCAAATGATATGGTTTTGTGTGTGTGTGTGTGTGTGTGTGTGTGTGTGTATATTGGCACATGTGAATGCCAGGTGGCTTGTGTGCAATGATATTGTTGTGTGGGTGTGCATTTGCATGCATGAATGTCACACAGCTGGTGTACAATGATATGATTGTATATGTGTGCACTGGCATGCATGAATGCCAGGCTGCTGGTGTGCAATGATATGGTTGTGTGTACACTAGCATGCATGAATGCCAGGCTGCTGGTGTGCTGTGATATGGTTGTGTATGTGTGTGTTTGCGTGTACCGGCATGCGAGAATGCCAGGCTGGTGGTGTGCAGTGATATGGTTTTGTCGTGTGTGTGTGTGTGTGTGTGTGCATGTGCATTGGCACATGTGAATGTCAGGCAGCTGGTGTGCAATAATATGGTTGTATATGTGTGCACTGGCATGCATGAATGCCGGGGTGCTGGTTTGCAATGACGTTGTGTGTGTGTGTGTACTGGCATGTATGAATGCCAGGCAACTAGTGTGCAATGATATGGTTGTATATGTGTGAATGGCATGCATGAATGCCAGGCTGCTGGTGTGCAATGATATGGTTGTGTGTGTGTATGTACTGGCATGCATGAATGCCAAGCTGCTGGTGTGAAATTATGTGGTTTTGTGTGTATATGTGTTTGTGTGTGTGTGTGTGTGTGTGTGTGTGTGTGTATGCACACTGGCACACATGAATGCCAGCCTGTTGGTGTGCAATGATATGGGTGTGTGTGTGTGTGTGTGTGTACTGGCACACATGAATGCCAGGCTGCTGGCGTACAGTGATACGGTTGTGTGTGTGTGTGCTGTTATGCAAGTGATATGGTTGTGTGTGCATGCAACTGGAAAACATGAATACCAGGCCGCTGGTTTTAAATGATATTGTGTGTGTGTGTGTGTGTGTGTGTGTGTACGTGCATGTGTGTGTATGCGCGTGCGCATTGGCATATGTGAATGTCAGGCAGCTGGCGTGCAATAATATGGTTGTATATGTGTGCACTGGCATGCGTAAAAGCCAGGGTGCTGGTGTGCAATGACATTGTTGTGTGTGTGTGTGCACTGGCATGTATGAATGCCAGGCAACTGGTGTGCAATTATATGGTTGTATATGTGTGCTCTGGCACGCATGAATGCCAGGCTGCTGGTGTCAAAAGATATGGTTGTGTGTGTGTGTATATTGGCACATGTGAATGCCAGGCTGCTGGTGTGCAATGATATTGTTGTGTGGGTGTGCACTGGCATGCATGAATGTCAGGCAGCTGATGTACAATGATATGATTGTATATGTGTGCATTGGCATCCATGAATGCCAGGGTGCTGGTGTGCAATTACATTGTCGTGCGCATATGTTTGTGTGTGTGTGTGTGTATGTGTGTGTGTGCATGTGCACTGGCATGTATGAATGCCAGGAAGCTGGTGTGCAAAGATACGGTTGTACATGTGAGCACTGGCATGCATCAATGCCAGGCAGATGGTGTGCAATGATATGGTTGTATATGTATGTATTGGCATGCATGACTGCCAGGCTGCTGATGTGCAGTGATATGGTTGTGTGCATATATGCACTGGCATGCGTGAATGCCAGGCTTCTTGTGTGCAATGATATGGTTGTATATGTGTGCACTGGCACACATGAATGCCAGGCTGCTGGTGTGCAATGATATGGTTGTATATGTGTGCACTGACACACATGAATGCCAGGCTGCTGGTGTGAAATGATATGGTTTTATATGTGTGCACTGACACACATGAATGCCAGGCTGCTGGTGTGCAATGATATGGTTGTATATGTGTGCACTGGCACACATGAATGCCAGGCTGCTGGTGTGCAATTATATGGTTGTATATGTGTGCACTGGCACACATGAATGCCAGGCTGCTGGTGTGCAATGATATGGTTGTGTGCATATGTGCACTGGCACACATGAATGCCATGCTGCTGGTGTGCAATGATATGGTTATATATGAGTGCACTGGCACACATGAATGCCATGCTGCTGATGT
Organism: Neoceratodus forsteri; assembly: GCA_016271365.2. Taxonomy (NCBI): domain Eukaryota; kingdom Metazoa; phylum Chordata; order Ceratodontiformes; family Ceratodontidae; genus Neoceratodus; species Neoceratodus forsteri. The sequence goes on along the minus strand of CM057449.1, from coordinate 1,629,284,369 downwards.
GCAATGATATGGTTGTATATGTGTACACTGGCACAGATGGCTGTCAGGCTGTTGGTGTGCAAGTATATGGTTGTATATGGATGCATTGGTATGCATGAATGCCAGGCTGCTGGTGTGCAATGTTATGGTTGTATACAGTATTTGAGCACTGGCATGCATGAATGCCAGGCTGCTTGTATGTAAAGATATTGTGTATGTGCGCAGTGACACACATAAATACCAGGCAGCTGGAAGTGATCCCTCCCCTTCTGGTACTCCTGTCTGTGCTATTGACCAGTCTCCACCAGTTGGCAATTATATAGCTAGAGCAGTGAACCCTCATCCTTGAGGAAGAAGAGCAGTCCCTGGAACGTTCAGTCCTTTCTCCCCTAGTCAGCCCTCCATGGCCTGTGCTCATTCATGAATGTGGATCACCAGTGTAGCATGTGGTAACGTTACCACTGTGTTACTGGGCTGACTATAAAACTCTTATCTAAATGTGTAAATAACACTGTCCCCCTCTCATATATCAGATCAGCAAGCTCCACTATGCAACCATAATTCATTTAGAGCAGTCCCGGGTTGAGGACTGATCCTAACTAAAACTGGGCCTCACTATGTATAGTAACATTTTCCCAGGAGCCATTTGTTGTGGGATAAGAGTGCTTTCACACACGTTCCACTCAACAGAGCACAGTGAAGTGAATCTGAGCTGTTCTGGCTCAAGCAGACCACAAGTGAAATCACTCTTGTCCTGCAAAGAGTGGTAATTGAGGAAAAGTATGCAAAAACACATGCCAAATTACTGCACACCCCTTCAACCAGCTGGGAAGTGTGATAATTTATGGCATTATTGCATACCCTGGAGTGTGTTGTTATGCTTATAAAATGGTTTTAAGAGTTAAAAAAGCGGGAAAAAAGAAATAAACATTTAATCTGTGCAGTAAGTGAAATTAATGCATGATCATGTGACCAGTTTTGACCACTCAGATTTCTTGTTTGATTCAAGTAATTTTATAACTAATTAGAAGTCCTAATAAATCCTCACTCTTCTTGAAGTATCAGTTCCCTGAATACCTGAATTTATGCTGTTATTCCTCTTAGCTGTGTCCTTGCATCTCCATGATTTGCTATAGTGCTACTGCTCTGGTAGAGTGCTGCCAGTCTCTTACAGTCAAGGGACTGAGAAACATTTATTTCTGTAAATGAAAGAGCAATAATGTGGTTAAAAAAAGACAATAATATAGTTTGTGTTGTGGGTATGAAGAAGGGAGGCAGGGAGAGATCAGAGTTGTACTTTTGCTTTATGTGTTTACTATGTTCCTGATAGCTGCAGACAGCAAGACATTTTCTACAAGTGCTGCTGAACCACAGCTGTAACAGTGCTTTTACTTATATTATAAGTGGGTCAACTATAATATTTGTGGGTTTTTCTTACTTCTGGCTGTATAAAGCTTTGCAACGGAGGATAGTGGCAGGTTTACCACTGTTCGGTTTATGAAGCATCAGTTTGCATTTTAAAAAATCTGAGAACTTTCAGACTTCAGATTCTAGAGTTCTGAGACAATTTTTACATAGATTGTGAAATGCTATTCACAGTATAAGAGTGTTTTCCCAGCTAGGTAAGGAAAGGCAGTGACTGGGCAATGTGAGACATAGGCCCTATAATGGCCAAATACAGTAACTTGCCAAAGAAGTGCCCACTTTCTGGAATAACTACAGTACAACTGACAGTCAAGCACTTAAGCTGCTTTTACAGCACCATCAAGGCATTTCCAGCAAGTTTTCTTTTTGTAATGCCACACGATTATTTCAATGGGAACATTAAATGTGCCAATAATCTTCTAAGGTATATAACATTCACAGGAGGGTTCCTGAAAATGGGCTATGGCCAGTGATCTCTAGCCTGTATAAAAACAATAACATTACAATGATCATACATATGTGCCTCTATAAATATTTTAATAGCCATTTCTGGTCAACAAAGAGCCAGCTACAGAGTAAAATGATAAGACACTAAATCAAGTCTTGCCTAGAGAAGTGTGCAAATTCCTATTCACAAATACACAGCAAATACTCATACTAGCGACCAAAAAGATTATTCATTACTTGGTATTTTGAAGGGCTGGAATAGGGAAGGTGGTAGGTTTTAAGAAATATTTTATTTATTGATTTATTTTATTTATTTAGCTTTTGTTTACTGGGTAAGTGCGCTAGCCATAGAGATGACTATTTTCAGGCATGACCCGGGAGGTTACAGGGTAAACATTACAGATATACAACAAAAGGTGGTTACAGCAGGGTATAAATAATAGTGTTACACAGCAGGTTCTGCAGCAGAAATTAAGATACAAGGTGTTGAGAACTGGGTACAGAACATATTTTGCAGTTATAGCATAGGGATGAGGCATATTTGTAATGGAGTAAGACAGTGTGGGTCACAAAATAAAGAAATAAATCTAAGTCAGAGAATACAGTGAGGCAACAATACAAAAGATAGACATGCAGTAGATATGACCCTGGAGAAAGACAATTAAACAGACAAGTAAGATAAGGGAAACACAGCTGATAAGTGCTAAGAGGGTAGATGCCGGAGATAGGCAACTGTGGTATACACGTTTGGAGTCGGGTACACTTCAGAGATATCAGCCAAGGCAAGTAGTGGGTGAGCGAGACAGGCGAGAGGGGATATATCTTGTAAGGGTAGATAGGCAAATTTGTACTGATTCAGAGGAAAATGGGAACAGATGGAATAAGTGCAAAGGGGGACTGATGCAGAGGACAGGCAAGCTGAAGATAGGTGAGGTTTGAAAATGCACGCCTGTCAGATGGGGTCTCCTGGGGAGGAGCATAGGGGAAGGGACATAAAGTGACATTATAGCAGAAACAAGCTAAGAACTGCTGCCAGGGAGGAGGAGGACAGGGAGCTAAGGTGGTTTAAAGCAGGAGCATTGGTCAGATGAGATGAGGTGGGGATGGAGTGCTTTTTTTAAAGGTGCCTTGAGTGGGTGCTAGACGGACCTCAAGAGGGAAGGAGTTCCATTGCCGAGGAGTGTGGTGGGCAAAAGCACTAGCACCTTTGGTGGTTGTGTATTTCGGCAAACATAAGAATGATTTATCAGTTGAGTGCAAACCACAGTTGGAGGTCTGTGGAGTGAGCAGTTCAGCCAGTGATTTGGGGGTTTGGGACCTCATAATACTGTCTATAGTAGAGCCAAAGGAATAGAACCTGGTGGCATTTGGAGATAGCCAGTTAAGATCAGAGTAGAGGAGCAGTGGTGTTTTCTCCTATGGGATGAGGCAGTGTACTGGCATATATTATTATAGGCAACATCTCACCTGTATAGATTTGTTTCAGGTATGGCGGCAAATGAAGATATCCCATTGGTTAGGGTTGGCAGGGGTATGCCTTGGGCAATAGCTAGTCTTGCTGAGGGGGTTAGAACATAGCTAGTGTGGTAAGCTACTCCTAGCTTGAAATTCACAGACTTATATATGTTCATTATATGATGTTCAAAGTTTAAGGATTGATCCAAAGTGATTCCAAGGTACTTAAAAGGGGTAGCTACGCCAATGGGTGAGCCATCTATGCAGGAGACCCTGAAATTGTTTTGGTAAGATTTAGGTTTAGAGGGGGTACCAAGTAGCATGGACTGGGTTTTGGTCTCATTAAGAACAAGTTTCTTATCTGAGAGCCAGGTTTGTATGCGTTGGAAATCATCAGAGAGCCGTAGATTGATGTCAGTTACATTTTTTGCACTGATGTAGAGGACAATATCATCTGCATAGAGTATGGAGGAGGAGGAAGCAGAGAGTTTGGAGGTAATGTCATTAATATAGAAAAAAGCAGTGGTCCCAGGATAGAGCCTTGGGGTACTCCAATATTCAATGTAGCCTTATCAGAATATGAGTTGAACTTAACAACTTGGACCCGGTTTGACAGGTAGCTGCTGAACCAGCTGACTACGTTAGATGCAAAGCCCATAGATTGTAGGGTGGTGAGGAGAAGGGAGTGGTTCACCAGGTCAAAAGCCTTCGTCATATCAATGAAAACAGCCCCTGTTAGAAGACTCCAGTCCATAGCAGTGAGAGTGTCTGTGGTAAATATAAGCAAAGCAGTAGAGGTGCTGTGGCCTTTGCGAAAGCCATGATGGGCGGTTGTTAGTAGGTCATGTTTGGAGAGAAATTCTATGGTTTGGGTGGCGACTAGTTTTTCTAAGATTTTGCTTATCACTGACAAGATGACTATATGCGTATAGTTTGAGAGGTCACCCTTTTTAAAGACAGGGGTGACTCTCGCTATCTTCCAAATGTCAGGAACACTACTTTGACACAGGGAAAAGGTAAAACGTTTGGCCAGAGGAGCTGCAATAAGAGGTGCAGCTATTTTTAGTAGCTTGGGCTCAATACTATCTGAGCCTGTGGCTGTATTATCACGGAACGAACTAAGAATTTGTGTAACCTCCTTCGGGGTAATGGATCTAAAGTAAAAGGGTGGGGGTACAGGTGCACTGCTAGAAGAAACTGTAGACGCTAGTTTTGATGGGGGGAAGGAGGATATGAATTTAGTCAGGTCTGAGAACTGATTATTAAGGAAATTTGCAATGGTCTGAGGATTGTCGCAGTGAGTTCCGTTAAGGACCATATCATTGGGAGTAGATGCCTGAGTGGATCCTAGGAAAGTTTTGATGTGGAACCAGAACTTCTTGGGGTCATTCAAGGCATTGGTTAGAAGGTTGCAGTAGGAGCTTTTTGCAGACCTTATTACTTTTTTGCAGGTATTCCTTAACATCCTAAGGGTATTATAGTCCTCTGGAAGTCTGGAGGACTTTATTTTATTTAGTTTTTGTTAACTGGGTAAGTGTGCTAGTCAGCAAGTGACTGTTTTCAGGCACGACCCGGGAGGTACAATTACAATACACAAAGAGTACAGTCAGATTATTAAGACAACAAGTACAAAAAATGCAGAGAGAAATACATATGGCAATGTAACATACATTAGTAAACAAAAATATACTTTAGCACTTGATCATGGAACATACTCAAAAATGTGAATAATAGAAGGCAGAAAATAAGAGAGGATAGGCATCAGTAGAAAAGACACAAGGAAGGGAAAACTGGCAAAAGGATGGGAGGGAGAGATTAAGTGGAAAGGAGGTGCCGTCAGATACGGCAACAGCGGGGTGAGGTACCAACCTGCGGCCGGGCCTATGGAGCCAAAAGACGGCAGGCGAAGAGGTGGTAGGGGAGTGGCAGTAGATGGCAACAGCGGTAGGAGGTAGGAAAATACAGCTGGTCTGGTGGAACCGATAGGCGGCAGGCGAGTGAGGATGCCGGTGAGAGGGGATAGCGGAGGAGTTACGGCACAGCGGCAAAAGTGTCAAAGTCAAGCCGAGCCAGTGGAACCAAGAGACGGCAGGGCAGGGAAGGGGGTCGTAGACGGTGGAGAAGTGTAGTAGGTGGAGAGAGGTGACTAGCACAGCCAGGAGGGTGGGGACTAAGGAGGGCATGGATGAGGTAGGAACAGGTAAAGGTGAGTTTGGTGGGGAGGGCAAAAAGGGGAAGAGGATATAACAGAAGAAGGGGGAAGAGAGCAGCAGGGGTTAAGTGAGGAGAGGCTGTGAAGTGAAGATAAGAATGTCATGGAGTAGAATAGCGACTTACAATTGTCAACAGCTAACATTAGGCTTATAAAGAAACAGGTTAAGGCAACATTAATTACAAGGCACAAAATAAAACATTAATTACAAGGCACAGTATAGAACACCCATTTGGACAGGCAAAAGTGCTAGCAATGAGGAAACAGTACAAATGCAGCAGATCAGGTAGGGTCAAAGCAAACACATTTGTCCATAGTAGTGAGGAAAGTCCTGAGTTTGCTCTTAAAAGTCACAGTGGAGACATCTCTTAGATCCTGAGGTAGTAGGTTCCATAGGTGGGGGGCAGCATGATGGAAGGAGCCCATGCCCTTTTTAGTCCGACAAAAGGGGATGGATAGTAAGGTCTGATCAGCCGATCTAAGATTCCTTGTGGGAATGGCCGGCCTGAGGAGATCAGACAGGATAGCAGGCTTGGACGTCCTAGGATGGAATCAACTAAATTGTACAAGTAGTACTGCCTGGTAGAGGAAGGAGAGAAGCCAACCAAGGTCCTGATATAAGAGACAATGATGCTGCAGCCGAGGTGCTTTGGTTGCATACCTGCACATTATTGAAGGTAGTATCCCATAGTTGCAGTGAAGATTTGATGGCCAAGGACAGGATGGGACACCCATATGTAAGGGTTGGCAATAGAATGCCTCTGGCTATCGCCAATTTAGCAACAGGGGTGAGCAGGTATTTGGTTCTATAGGCAGCCCCAATTTGCAGTTAATTGACTTGCAGGTTTCCTGTATATGTGCTTTAGGTCCAAGGTTTGATCCAGGTGGATGCCAAGGTAACGAAAGGAAGTGACAGTTTCTATAGGGTCCCCATCGATATCAGAGACAGAGATGGTCAGAGGACAGGATCTAAGCTTGTGATTGGAGCCAAACATCATAACTTTTGTTTCATTTGTATTTAAAACCAGGCGTTGAGAGTTCAACCAGTGTTGTACAGCACGAAAATCTGCAGTGAGCAGCATTTAGATCCAGGACCTTATCAGAGTGATAATAAATTACCAGGTCATCCGCATAAAGAAGTGAGTGACCTGTGGTGACCAGCTCAGGAAGTTTATTGACGAATAATGAGAATAGAAGAGGGCCAAGTATAGACCCCTGAGGGACCCCAATGTTGATAACAGCACTGTCTGACATGGATGAATTAAACTTAACAGCTTGTGTTCTGTTGGAGAGGTAGCTTTTGAACCAGGTAGTGACTGGGGGAGAGAAGCCCAAGGTACTGAGGGCGGATAGTAGCAGAGAATGGTCAACCAGATACTTTAAGCAGCTCCAGCTCCTATCTCTTTCTTTTATTTTGGCTAGTAGATCTTTTTTGAGCCATCTAGTATGTTTTCCCTTGACACGGCGGGATATAAGAGGGGAGTGATTGCCTTGTACTGCTGAGAAATTAGCGATGAAAATGTCCAGCGCGGTCTGGACATCTTGAGCACTGTAGAGATTGGACCAATCAGTGTTGGCCACATCTTGAAGAAAATTGTGCTGATTCAGGTTGGCATAGTTTTGAAAGGTGATGAGTTGTGGCTTTACAGGGAGGGGGGATGTTGATCGCCAGATGCAGAAAATAGGGGTGTGGTCAGAAATAGCGTCTGCGAGTGTTCCGGCAGACTGGATGTGCTCGGGGCGGTTTGCTAACATCCAGTCTATAAGGGTGCAGGAGTTAGAGTGAGAGGCACACCTTGTGGGTTCTGTGATAAGTTGATGTAGGTTATAGCTCTGGATTTTGGTGAGCAAGGTGGTCTGGCATTTCCCTAGCCAGTTTAGGTTGATGTCACCTAGTAAGATTGTTTCATTTTTGCCACAGAGTAGGGAATGTCTGGTTTAACATCTCATCCAGGCCAGTTAGGCCACTTTTAGGGGGTTTGTAGACACATATGATATGAAGTTTTTTATCCTCAAGAGTAAGGAGTGCATGTAGCAATTCACAGTGTGTCAGAGGATCAGTATTGAGGGCAGTGAGACGAAGGTGATTTTTGAAATAGATGGCGACACCACCCCCCCTTTTGGAGGATGGTCTGTTCTTCCGTAGGAGGTTATAGGATGGTATCTCAGTACAAGAGTAGGATAAAGAGGATTTTAGCCAAGTTTTGGATAGGCATAGTATGTCTGGCTTGTAAAGGGAGATCCAGGCTTCAAGCTCAGCAAAGTTATGCTCTAGGCTTCTGATATTGTGGTGAGCTATAAGGAGTCTTTTGGAGGTCCTTTGTAGCACATTTGAGTGGGAGAGCTGGCCTAAAGGGCCTGGGTTTGTCTCAATATCCCCGGATAGCAGAATAACCAGGAGCAGGAGGAACCATAGCTTCCACTGGGTACATGGGGAGCAGATTAGGCAATGGAGGAAGCATTTTTTTGGATTAAATATGGTTTTGTAGATTATTCCCCTATTAACCAGGAGTGGGGTAGAATCCTGAGGTGAGTCCTGGAGGAGAAGGAGGTTAGAGAAATGGAAGTCATCTAGAGACTGGATGATGGCAGAGTGGGCCATATTAGCATTGTAACCATCTGAGAATGCTAAGTAAAGCAGTGATAGAACCACAGCAGCGGTGACTATGACTTTAGGTGACCCATGACTTTGAGGTAATTTCTGTGCCACGTGGGAACCTGTGTCATGTGGTTACCTGTGTTGAGGATAGGCAGAAAGGCCGCTATCTGAGATGGCAGCCTTGTAGTTGCTGCAACAATAGAGAGGTCAGGGTTACATAGAAACATAGAATTTTATGGCAGATAAGGACCGCTTGGCCCACCCAGTCTGCCCATTTCCCTACCTAATGGATAAGCTGCAGATCCTAGTTAACCAGCAGCCTACTTCTTTCTACCCCCACCCCCTAGAATTGCCTTATGGCTGTCCCATGCATGCTTGAATTCAACCACTGCTTTTGACTCCACAGCCTCCTCTGGAAGGCTGTTCCATGCATCCACAACCCTCTCTGTGAAAAAATACTTCCTTACATTACCTCTGAGCTGCCCCCATCTTCAAATTGTGCCCCCTTGTTCTTGCACACCTCTTTGTTTGAAAGATGCTACCCTCTTGGACTTTGTTGATTCCCTTGAGGTACTTGAAAGTTTCTATCATGTCCCCCCTCTCCCTCCTTTCCTCGAGGCTATACATATTAAGCTCCTTAAGTCTCTCTTCATATGTCTTCTGGTGCAGACCCTGCACCACTTTAGTTGCCCTCCTCTGGACAGCTTCCATCTTGTCTATGTCCTTGAGGAGATTGGGTCTCCAGAACTGCACACAGTACTCCAGATGGGGTCTCACCAGCTGTCTGTACAGAGGGATAACAACTTCCTGTTTTCTACTGGTGATGCCTCTCCCTACGCATCCCAGTATCCCCCCAGCCCTAATTACTTCCCTCTTACATTGCTTGCCCACCCTTAAGTCATCTGATATGACTACCCCCGGTCCCTTTCCATTTTTGTTGTTGTTAGTATCTCATCCCCCATTGTGTACTCTTCCCCTTGGTTTTTGTTTCCCAGGTGCAATACCTTGCACTTCTTAGCATTAAATCTAAGCTGCCATACATTTGACCATTCCTCTAACCTTGCCAAGTCCCTTCTCATCCTTCCCACCCACCTTGTGCATCAACTCTGTTGCAGATCTTTGTCATCTGCAAAGAGACATACTTTTCCTTCCAGTCCCTCTGCAATGTTGCTTACAAAGACATTGAAGAGGACCGGTCCTAATACTGAACCCTGCAGCACCCCACTAGTAACCCCCCTTTCTTCAGAGTGGACTCCATTTACTATTACTCTCTGTGTCCTATTCTCCAGCCAATTCTTTACCCAGGCTATCATCTTGGGACCCACTTCCAGGCTGGCTAACTTGTATATTAATCTTTTGTGTAGGACCAAGTCAAATGCCTTGCTAAAGTCTAGGTAGGCCATGTCCACAGCCCCTTCCTGATCTACTACTTTGGTCACCCAGTCAAAGAAATCTATTAGATTTGTCTGGCATGACCTTCCTGCTGTGAATCCATGCTGCCTTGGGTCCTGTGCCCCTCTGGCCTCTAGGTACTCGACAGTTCTTTCCTTCAGAAGTGATTCCATCATTTTCCCTATAACTGAGGTTAAACTAACAGGTCTGTAGTTTCCTGCTTCTGCCCTGCTCCCACTTTTGTGAAGGGGAATCACATCTGCCCTCCTCCAGTCCTCAGGTACCACCCCATCCTCCCATAATTTGTTAAAGAGGGTAGTCAGTGGTGTCACTATTTCTACCCTTAGTTATTTTAGAATTCTGGGATGAATCCCATCAGGCCCCATTGCTTTATTTACCTTCAGTTTTAAGAGTTCCTTCAGAACCCTTTCTTCTGTAAATGGGCTGGTATCAACTTCTGTATCCAGAGTGTTTCTATTGTTTGTTTTAGGTACCTCCCCCTCTTCATTTGTAAATACTGAGCAAAAATATTTGTTTAGTATCTCTGCCTTTTCACCGTCACCCTCTGCCCACCCCTCCCTTTATTAAGCCTCACTATCCCTCCCTTAGTCTTCCTTCACTCCTGATGTACCTATAAAAGGTTTTATCCCCCTTCTTAACAGAGTTGGCTATCTTTTCCTCGGTTCGGGCCTTTGCTATTCTGACTGCCTTCCCAGCTTCCTTTTGTTTTAACTGATACAATTCTCTATCCTGCTCCTTCTGTGATTCCTTGTACTTTCTGAATGCTTTCTTTTTCTCTTGAACCTTCACTGCTACTTCCTTTGGGGTTGAGTGAGTTGGACCGTCTAATCAAACTAGAAAATAATAGGTATATAGGAGCTAACTTGTGGCTTAGGCTAGAGGGACAATGTATGTGAAAGTAAGTACAACTTGGGCTAGAGGAGAGTTACTTTAAGATAAGGGTGTAGACTTTAGAGTGAGATTAAAGAAAAATTTGGGGACAAGGAGTGGGGAGGATGGAAAAGTAGGGGCACTGGGAGGGGAGACAGAGTAGATACATTTGTTAAGTTAGTGCCATAAACTTAGATTGCAGTTAACTACTTGTCTGGAAGGAGATAAGGTGTGACAGGATACCAGAAACATATAAACATAGAATGTGATGGCAGATAAGGGCTGCTGGGACCACCTAGTCTGCCCATTTTCTTTCTTTCTTTCTTTCTTTCTTTCTTTCTTTCTTTCTTTCTTTCTTTCTTTCTTTCTTTCTTTCTTTCTTTCTTTCTCTCACTTTCTCTCTTTTCTTCTTTATCATGCTTCAGTTTTTTGCTGCTGATCTTACTTGACCTACGACACAATGTCTTCCCCCCTTCTTATCCCTAGAATTCCCTTGTGCCTGTCTCAGGCACTTTTGAACCCCACCACTGTTTTTGCTCCCACTATCTCTGCTGAAAGGCTGTTCCAGGCATCTACCAATCCTTTCTGTAAAGAAGTACTTCATCACACCCTCCTGAATTTACCCCCCATCCAGTTTCATATCGTAGCCCCTTGTTCTAGAGCACCTTTTTCTCTAAAAAAAAAACTCCAGTACCTTAGTTACCCTGTGAAGTATTTAAAGGTCTCTATCATATCCCCTTCTCCCTACTGTCCACCAGGGTGTACATATTTAGCTCCTTAACCCTCTCCTTGTAGGGCTTCTAATGCAGACCCTGCACCATTTTGGCAGCCCTCCTCTGAACAGCCTCCACTCTGCCAATATCCTTCCAGAGATGTGTTCTTCACAATTGGATACAGTATTCAACATGTGGTTTTACCAGTGATCTATATAGGGGCAGTACCACCTCCCTCTTCCTGCTGGCGATACCCCATCCTATGCATTCCAGCACTCCACTAGCCCTTTGTACTGTCTTGTCACACAGCCTGGCAACCTTAAAGTCATCTGATATGAATACCCCAGGTCTCTTTCCTGCTTGGTCTTTGTCAGTATCACTCTGCCCATTTTGCTCCAAGTTTTCTGTGGCCTGAGTGCATTATTTTGCTCTTCTTAGCATTAAAACCCAGCTGCTATACTCATGACCATTCCTCCAATCTCTTCATCCCTGCCCATCTTTTCCACCTTCCTGAGTGTCCACGCTATTGCAGATCTTGATGTCTCCCTCAAAGTAGCATACCTTCCCTTCCAGTTCCTCTTCAATGTCACTTATAAAGACATTGAAGAAGACTGGTCCGATACCTGAGGTACCCTGGTGGTCACCCTCCCTTCCTCGGAACAAACTCCTTTTACCACTACCCTATGTGCCCTGTCTGCTTACTAGTTTCTTACCCAGGTTACCATCTTATTACCCACCCCAAGTTACCCAACTTGCTTATCAATCTCAAATGTGGAAAGGTGTTGAAAGCCTTGCTGAAATCCAGGTATGTCACATATACCCGCTCCTCCCTGATCCAACTCCTTTGTTGCCAAGTCAAAGAAATCAAGCAGATTTGTTTGGCATGGCCTTCCTCCTGTGAAGTCATGCTGCCTTGGGTCCTGTAATCTGTTGGATACAATATATTCCACAGTCCTTTCCATTAATAGTGTTTCCATCAGCTTACCAACCTCTGATGTCAGGCTGATGGGCCGATAATTGCCCACCTCTTCCTTGCTACCACTTTTGTGAAGTGAGACTAAATCTGCTCTTCTCCAGTCCTAACAGATTGTGTTTTAATGCACCAATGACCAAGAAAAGGGTGGGGATGTGAGAGGCCTTGGGCTAGGGTGGGATGACAATGGTCTATGGAACTAAATCTGACCATCTTGGAGAGGGGGCAATGCTTAGGATTTTTAACTTTTTTAGGGGGTAGGGGGGGGGGGCATTATGACTGAAAACCCTCAACTTGGACCTAATAGAATCATAGACATAATACAATGATCTTTGTTATTGGTATCTGAATACTGAATAGCATAGTTATTTACTAGTCTCTGTTGCCTAATACCTGCAAGGGTGGTGAGGGTTCTCCATCAATCGGGGGCAGGGCTTTCAAATCCATTTTCAACTTTATTTAAAGACAGGGATACAGTACATGCTGGGCATGAGTCAGTATCTCCCCCATTAATTCAGACTGAGAGGAGTAAAGTCATCAGAGGAACCTGTGCAACAAATTCATACATATTATGAAAAGCATGTACAGCATACCCATCCACTGACTACTCCTCTGAGTACCCCAAACATCTGACATACTCAGAAAAGTGTTTCTGCTCATCCTGGATCCCCCCTGTTTTATCTGAGGGTAATTAGTCATACAGTAGTCTGTAAGCTGGTAAAATGTATACTTGTCAAAAAATGTGCTGGCTCAGAGGGTACTGAGTCAAGACTCAGTGATGGCTGCATACAATATATGTCCTTGTAATGAGATTTTTCAATTTAATACTCACTACAGTTCATGACCTGTGGAAACTAGCTTACTTGGTGCCTGTCTACTAAAAGGGCAACCCTAAAGACATAAATAATTGCTGGCTCCATACCATTCTGCCAATGTTCAACAACCTCTCAGAGATGGTGGTTTCTGCCCAGCTAACTGATTGCCTGCCCAGATTACTGACTGCTGACACAAGAATAATTTCTGTCTAGCTGAACACAGTTTTTGGCTGGGCATAGTACTACTGCTGCTGTGGTATAGCTGAATAGCAACATTTCCTTGGCCATGGACAATGGCATACTAACAGTGGGCCATTGTTCAATGACTTGAGTAAGGCATTTCACCTTATGGACTACCTGCTGCTGTGTGACAAACTACAGAAATTGGGAGTCTCCTCTGCTGCATTAAGCTAGCCTAGTTATTGCTGCTGCCATAGAAAATCATTTGTAAATAATGGACAGGCATCTTCAGATGTTGCTTATTCCCTTGTGGGTTTCCTGCATGAGTTTGCTATTCTCACTTTTATATTAACAATATTTTGTTTTATTTAGCTGTTTTGCTGACTGAGAAAGGAGGGCTTGACAATACTGCCTATCTTCAGCCTCATCCTGGGAAGGGAGAAGGGGATACAGCTGCAGACCAACTGAAACTGAACCAGATTAAGCTGTTTGTGAAACAGGAGCAATCTGGTTAGGAATTTGGCCAAGATACTGGGGAAATGCACCTACTCTTTTTTAAGGTGCCATAAGATCTTTAACATCCACCCAAAAAGCAACCAGAACAGACAGACAGGACCACACTTTAATATCTCATCCGAAGGATGGCACACTCTGGCAGTATAGCATCCCTTTAGTTTCGCACTCAAGTGGAAACATTTTTTCATGGCAGGTGAGCCCAATCCCTGTGCAAAAATAGAACCCACACCCTTCTGGTCCAGAGGAAGATGTGCTACCAACTGTGTCATGCTGACAACAAGTCAGCCAAGTCAAAAATATGTCCCTTAGCCTTTCCTAGTGCACCTCTCTACTGTACATAGATGATCTTGTCTAAATTTTATCAATGAACAAAACAGACAGATACAGTAAATCAGGACTTTACTTCACTTCAGCATTGGTTTATTAAAAAAAAAAAAAATTTAAATACTAGCAAACTTTTCCCATGTAGTCAGAGTTTGCACCAAAACTCCATGGTGACCTTAATAAATTAGAAATGGCATGCCTTGATGGTGCTCTGCTGGAGCTGGTAGACTCTTTTAAATATCTAGCACTACTTTTCACCCCACTCTTGATTTCACACTTCAAGTTATATGGTGGGGCAGCCTGATAATTCCAAGCTGGGCCTTGCACATAGAATAAGACATAATTTAACCCCTGGAGCTCATGTGGCAATAGCACAAGGCACCCTACTGCCCAAATTAATCTATGGAGCCCTAATCTAATTCAATCCATCCAAATCCACCTTAAAAGTTGGAATGTAAAGTAAGAACATCAACTCTAGCCAACACCCGCATAATACACCATTGTTTACGTTACATGAGACTAGGTTGTCTCTCCCACTGCACTGTGCACCTTTAGTCTCGCATGCCTTATTAATAAAGTTCTGCACCACTAGACCCTGTCCATCTTAGCCACACCCTTTACAAAACTGTCCATTGCGTACACCTTTGATCCTTAGATCAGACCGTATTTTTAATATCACAATGACATACAAAAATGGGGTAACTTGCTTTTCATTTCTTTGCACCTAAGCTTTGGAACTCACTTCTGCTCTTAATTTGGAGTGCCCTACCCATCAACTATTGAAGACTGAACTGGAAAATATTGGTCACTGGGTAATCTTTGCTCCTGGCCCCAACCATACCTCTAATCTGGTCTTTTTGTCATGTTCAGATTGTTCCTTTGTTCTAAAGCTACATATACTCAGTACATATACTCATGCCACCTGCCCCCGAGCCCTTGCCTGCAGTTTCTGTGCCACAGTATGTGGTCCAGTTCGTGCCTGAAAATGGTCCCTGGGATCGGTGCATCCACCTGGTTACCAAAGTCATAAATAAATAAATAAATAAATAAATATGCAGTATTTTTGTTGTTGTCTCACTGGTATGTATTTAAATCTGTATGTAATGTCATCCACTCCTTTTATCATATTGTAACCTCCCTGCTCATGCCTGAAAATAAACAATTTGTGTCTAGTACACTTAGCTGGTTCCCCAAGAAACAAACTAATAAACAAATAAAAAAAGTTCTAATAGATAGCTAAATAGATATTGAAATCACCTTGGACCTTCAAAGCTCCTGCTCCATCTCTGGAAGAAAAGAATGTGAACCCCTGACGTCAAATTAGGTGACATATCATGTCTCTGGTGCGTTTTAATAAAATCTGAAATTTGGTCAGCAACAAAAAAAGATACATCCCTGGTCTCTCCAAATAACTGTTCCTTTGCATGGGTAGGATACAGACAGTTTTCTCCTTATCTCAATCGCTTTGGAGCAAAAATTGAGGAATCTTGTTTGACGAGTTGTGGTAAGGGTAGCAGTAGAAGCACCCCATTTAACAAACTAGAAACAATGTTCAGGGGCTGAGAGCATTAGTGGGGGGGGCCTAACAGTACTGACAGGCCAATACCATTATGTTGCATGTGGGGGAGACAACTTTATCATGGTGCATGCCTGCTGCTGGTGATGTTAAGCATCACAATTCATCCCACAGGGGCCAACTGCTGTGAATAAAAGTTTTGTGGTTATCTTTACTATCAGTGTCAAGACTTGCCATTAGCTAGATGTTGGGTTCTGCAATGGAGGGAAAGCAGTGTATGTGCAAGGCCATGGGGAGGTGTCCTGTAGTGGGCTGGTACTGCATCCCAGGGGGAGGTACCTTACTCGTTACCAGACCTTCTTTTCCTTCACTAGATAGAGGCACAATGTTCTTATTACTTGTACCTGACAGGATCTGAACCCCACCATCACTAAGGAGTATAATGATCCAGGCCCCCTAACCTTGTCAATGGAGTCACTGTTAAGGCAGGGGATGAAACCACCCGACACACACAGCAACCCAGTGGCATCATGTTGTTTTCACACTGTTAACACAGAAAAGTTAAAAAGTTTATAGGTAGTAAAGCTTGTGTCTCGGGCATCACAGTTTCTGTTACTAAAGGCAAAACATCGTAGGGTATTCATGATCCCTTCACTGACCCAACAGATTTCCCCAAGGAGAAAACATCACAACAGTTGTCACAATGCTGACATTGTTACAGAACAGTCTACCTAAAGCCATGGTTTACCAAATGTGCCTTCTGATGCGTGTTCTCTAACATGCTGATTATTGACTATTTCTACCACCAGCTCCAACCAACTCCTTCTCAGCGCTCAAGAGCATGCTCCTTTTAAGGGTCTGGTGACACCTCCCACTTGACATTCATCCCACTATTAGAGGACACAGAGGTTAGAGGGTATTAGGATTTTAAATGTAAAGGGGAATCTGCAACAGAAGATCCAGGGGATAAATCTAGGTAACCAGAAGGGTAACGAAGGCACCAGTGAGCACCAAAGAGCACCCAAGGCTTACCAGTGGGTACAAGGGTGGGGGACTATGTACTGCAAAGCAACAACTGGTGTGATAAAGGGTCTGCACATGGACAAGGGAGGACTTAGGGGTGCACCATAAACCCCATCCCATGGTCAAATGTCAAAGTATAATTACAACATTCAAATATCTGAGGGATAATGTCATCAGACCAAGTACAGAACTTTGAGATCTTTAAGATGCATGAGTATGAAAGGACAGAGGGACATTCAATGTAAGTGAAGGGAAGATGATTTAAGGGGAAATAAAGGAAGAACTAGTTCACAGAAAGAGTGATGAACACTTGGAATAGACTTCCAGAGAACGTGGTAGCAGCTGATTTTGTACTGGCCTTGAAGCAAAGACCCAGCTAGTACTGTATGTTGAAGAATACAGAGTGATGTTCCCATTGAGCTGGTGGGTGGGAGGGACCTGATGGAGTAATGGTCTTTTCTTCCCTAAAATACATAAGCACATATGTGTATGTATGAAGGAACAGGAGAATAAGAAAGATAAGGGGGTGGGTAGGTCAGAAGGGGGAAAAAGAGGGGTATGTGGAGACAGTTGAGGGACATGAGGGTGAGAGTAGAGGTGGCAGTAAGGGAGTATAGGGGGTAAAAGGCGAGGAGACCACAGGAGGGTTAGAGATGGGACAGCTTACTAGCTTGAGAACCAGAGTGGTAGATGGGGGGGATCATAAACAGAGTGGGTAACCTTCCAGAACTTGGAGGGGAACTTAAGGTTATTCTGGTGGTTTGTGGCAAAATAGTTTAGATTTGACCTTTCTAATAACCCTGGTACTGGAATTGCAGAAACAGCAATGACCGTACTGCAGTAAGTCCTTTAAGATGCCAGAGGCCTTATGCTGCTACCATGTAGAGTCATAAGCAAGACATTAATTCTGTCGAGATACCGGGAAGGTAAGAGTCTTTAACACATGACCTCCGGTGCGGGGGAGGGGTGTTTGTCCATGACGGATGTGAATTTTTAGGGTATAAGAGAAGGCTTCATCTGTGTTAGTGGACACAGAGATAGAG
Organism: Neoceratodus forsteri; assembly: GCA_016271365.2. Classification (NCBI taxonomy): domain Eukaryota; kingdom Metazoa; phylum Chordata; order Ceratodontiformes; family Ceratodontidae; genus Neoceratodus; species Neoceratodus forsteri. The sequence goes on along the minus strand of CM057449.1, from coordinate 1,629,266,866 downwards.
ACCAATCAGTGTTCTGAATGTCATCTAGCATGGAGACCATGTCACGCTACTCAAATAATCTGCACCAGATGTACTTGGGGAGAGGAGAGGCTTTTGGGTGTGGGGCTCACAGACACAAACTATCCTGTTATCACTGAGTGTATTGGAAAGGATATTAGATAATACCATAGTCCAGTGAGGGTGTGAGGACAAGATCCAGTTCACAAGAGAGAAATTGAAAGAGTTGGGGTTGAGGAGGGTTGGTTCCAAGACCAGTCATGTGAGGTAAAGGGGTTGAATTTTGTTGGGGTACTTTTTCTGCAGATGGGAAGAATCAACTGCTGTTGAGGTCACCAAGGAACAGAGGATCACCAGAGGAGGAGAGTGTGAAGTGTGATTATAGGTGGTTAGGAATGGAGCCAGGCTTGGTATCAGGGTGGCAGTGGACGCCACATATTAATACCTGGAAAGGGAGATTACACAAGAGGACTTTGTGTAAGTAGGGAATGGCAGACTAATATATGACATTGCCATTGATAATAAGACACTGCAAATATACATGGCCACACCAACCCCTCGCAAACCACAGTCCTGTATGTGGACAGCGTAACCTGCAACAGAGCCATGAATATCATTGTATCAGGCTGAGAAACAAGATCCAGAGATGACGAGAATGTCAGGTCAATGCTGCGGGGTCCACACTTTAAGCTAATCCAGCTGTAGGACTAAGCTCAGAGTAAATATGTGGATGATTTGCATTACAGTGACATGGCAGTGCCACTGTAGTTCAGGCTGAGAAGGCATTTCCATTCAGAAGCCCAATTTTTATCTGCTTATAACTCGGTTGTTTGACATAAGGATACACATCTAGAATGCACAACCTTTGGGACATGAGCTTGAGACTTCCCAATTGAAATGACATTTGTTTTAGTAGCTTTTGTGCTAAAAAGTGGCAGCAATTTTTAAAAGTATGAAAAAGAGGCTAATTAACAACTAAAAATAGAGTTGGAAAATAAAACACGAAGCTTGCAGCATATTGATTCTGTTTCAAAAGTGGTGCTTTTGGTGTTTTGAAAAAGGAAAAAAATAGCAAAAAAAGAAGTCATAAACAAAAATGCCCAGAGTCTGCACATGTGCAGAATGGAAAAGAAAAGCTCTCATAGATTCATAGATACGTGTTGGTAGAAAAGGACCTTCTTGGCCCATCGAGTCCGTCCAATCTCCCTCTTTACTTGCCCCCTCCTACAGATTCCTAGCTCTTGTTCCCCTTGACAACCCCTTGTGTTTTTGATGTGTGCTGCTTCCCCGTGGACAACCCCCTTTACCCTTGTGGACCCCTCTTTACTCACTAGGATAAGGCCAATTTATTTAGATAGAAACACAGAACATGGCAGCAGATAAAAGCCTCCAGTCGATCTAGTCCAGTTTAAATTTTGGTAACTGGATCACAGCACTAAACCAGAAACCTGTTTTTTTTGCTTGATCCACGCAGTGCGTATAATAAGCAGAACACAGCAAACATTCTTTGTCATTTAACATTGCAATTTAATGTAAAACCAGTTGCAAGTACATTACTTTTTTTTTTTGTAAAACTTTTTCTTTCCCAGGGTGCAGACAGAACTCTTCGTCCCTTCAGCCCCTGCTTGCCCCTCACCATATACGACCTCCCTGGGACTTACCTACTGGAGAAATCCCCCACAGAGTGCCCACTGTAGTGGGGCAGGCCATCCCCCCTTCCTGGAGACACATATTCAGATGCCAGCAGGGTCATGAGTGGTGAAGTTAGCTGGAGCAAGCACTTGAAGCATCATGAGCCATGCTCCTATTTTTCCATTTTTAGTCCCTTCCCTGATTGGCAGCATGCAATGACACTGGCATGCATGTGCCTGGAGGTCCACATACACCATGGTACCTGCTGCCAGCCATGCCTCTATGAGTCGCTTTGGCTGCCCTGCCATCACACCTCCATGTGGAAGCAGTATAGGAACAGTGCGGTTAGTCCCTCCTCCATGGGAGTCAACCGTCAGTGGCCAGACTCTGCTCCTGAACTTGGGGTGCCAGTGTGGTGAGAGGTGTGGCATCCAGAACCTCAACCCTCCACGCCTCTAGGCCAGCTACAGGAGGTAAGGTTTAACATTAATGTGATCTGAGATTTCTTGTAAAACACATGATCTGGGCATTACCTTTGTCACGGAAGTCTTGAGTTCCATGATTTTTCCCATTTTTTGTGAAAATGCATTTTCATGATTTATGGTATTTTCCAAGACAATCCCAAGATTTTTGACATTTTCCAAGGCAAACCCATGACTTCAGGCATTTTTCATGACAATCCCCTGATCTGTAGCATTTCTGATGAAAACACCTAGGGCCTGATATTCAAATGTTTGTGTGGACATAAATGGGTGTTTGACAGGGCAAACCAGGTTTTGTGCCAGAGTGCGACATTCAAAAGGAAAAGTTGCACAGACAAACAGGGTTAGTGCCCATGTAAAACATAAAGTATGCATTTGGGCAAAGGGAAGAGCGGAGTCAGGAATATCTGCGCAACCCCATATTTAGTGCACTTGTACTGCACAAAACGTGTTAGCACAGTCCTTTTGTGCAGCACAGATACAACTGAACAAAACACTGACTTACTCTGGGCAACCCTAGTGGCTGCCAGAGTTACTGTAGCCAACAGCCACGTCGGCCAGTGGGGAACCACACCTGCCCCCTGGTGGTCCATGGTCCCCTCTGCCACGCACCATCCTGGTACCCATATAGGTAAGCCCTGGTGCCTAGTGGTCCCCCTTCATCTGATTGCCAGCCTGTACAAACTGTACTACTCTCTGGTGCCTAGTGGTCCTCCCTTCCAATTGCCAGCTTGTAGGGCACTGTACTATGTGCTGATGCCTAGTGGTCACCCCTCCATCTGATCAACAACCTCTATAGTACTGTACTACTCTCTGGTACCTACGGGCACCCTGCCAGTACCCGATTCCCAGCCCATAAAATTAACCAGCTCCTTGGTGGCCGGTGTCCTCCCTGGTCCCTGATCCCCAGCCCTGTCACGTACAACATATTTCATGGCATCCAGTGGTCCACCCTCCCCCTCACCCATTCTATGATGCCCCACCCTGTAACAAAGACAACACCCTGTGCTTTGTAGAAGAACTTCCATTAGAATGCATGTTGCAGTGCAAAACCCAACCCAACATGTTCCCTGGTGTCCTGTGGTACCCCCATGATCACTGTTTTCCCTAAGTGACATAGGGAATCCCTGGTTTCTAGTGGTCCCCCCAATGTGACATGATCACCCACCCTGCCACCCCCCCTTACCTGACTCTTATGTGCTGTGGGAGCCCATACAGTGACCAGCACAGCCTTCCTCACACCTTCTCGGCCAGCTGCCATATGCAAAGCCAGAAAGTGCACTCCCTGTGTAATGTACAGGGCACACATCCTCTTCTGTATAGTTGCAGTGCAGTCCTGTACTGTAGAGGATGCACACCCTGTATATTACATAGGACTCACACTCTCTGGCTTTGCATACGGCGGCCGGCTGAGGAGGTGTGAGGAGGGCTGTGCCAGTCACTGTATGGACTCCGGCAGCACTGAAGAGTCAGGTAAGGGTGGGTGGCAGGGAGGGTGATCAGTTCTGTGGTGGTGGTGACTGCTAGATGCCAGGTATTCCCTATGTCAGATGGGGGGAATGGAAATTGTGGAGGGTACCACAGGACACCAGGGAATATGTTGGGTTGGGTTTTGCACTGCAACATGCCTTCTAATGACAGTTCTCCTACACAGGACAGGGTGTTGTCTTTGCTATGAGGCAGGGGATTGGAGACCGGGGGGGGACACTGTCCGCCAGGGAGTATGTTGTTCCTGATGAGGCTGGGGATCAAGGACAGTGGGGGCCACTGGCCACCAGGGAGCTGGTTTATTTCATGGGCCAGGGATTGGGTACTCATGGGGACCACTAAGAAACCAGGGAGTAGTACTGTACTCTAAGGGCTGGTGATCGGGTGGAGGGGGGACCACTAGACACCAAGGAGTGGTACAGTACTCTATGGGCTGGCAGTCAGAAGTGGGGTGGACCTCTAGGCACCAGGGAGTAGTAGAGTACTATACGGGCTGCTGATTGGATGTAGGTTGGATGTAGGGGGGATCACTAGGCACCAGGGCCTCTTAACTGACTATTCGGGGTAGCCATTGGAGGAGGGGGGCCACTAGGCACCAGAGACTTCTCTATTTTGTAGTGGACTGGGCAATTGGGATGGGGTGGCACCACGCTAACCTACTGCTGCTTCCCATCCAAATGAGTCCATAATGGGCATGCAAATGGCCCCTTAGCACCTTGCATGCCTAACAGGCTCATTTACATGGGTTCCTTTGACTATCCTGCCTAGCACTCTGGTGATATCGGGTCTGGTGCCACTATTCCCCGCACACCAGAAATCCATGGTGGAGTAGCACTAATTGACTTAGTACTGTGCTGACATGCCCCTATAGTCAGTCGGATAGCACGGGAGTATTATCCAAATGAATATAGTATCCTTGCACTCCTAGGCAAAGGCAAAGTACAGTGCAAGACTTTGTGCTCCACTTTGCCCCATCTGAATATCAGGCCCCTGAGTTTTTGGAGTTTGCAAATTACAGACCCATCATTTTGTGTCTTGCTAGCACAATGCACTTGGTCCCTGGTCAGCCCCTGTGTGAGATTCAGACCCATAATTTTGTGCCTCACCACCACAATTTGTTTGGTACCCAGTCAGCTCCTGTATTGGATTTTTGGCCCTGCAATTGGACCAGCTCAACAATGGTGGTTGTGAGGGTGGGCAGAATAGGCTGTACTTCATTGAACATTTATACTGGCAGCGTGGTGTGAAACATCCAGCTGTACCCATGTGGGCTTTGGTTAACTGGGGGCCTGTGTCTAGGGTGGTACAGTAGTTCAACCCTGCCTGGCTGGGCCTCCTATACGGGGAACACAGCTGGTGCATGTGGTGAACCCTAGTTTCCTTTGCAGGGCCTGTGGTTAATAAGCTTGCGTTTATGGAATTTAAACCTGCTGTCACTATTGACTGCCTTAGCACTGCGCAAGCTAATTTCAAGAAATTGTTGTATTTACTTGGGGTCTTCAGGAGGTGTGACCACCGTGGGAAAAGGGGCCGGTACAACATCCCTACTGTTACATCACCAATCCCACTTAACTCTTTCTGTAGGTAGAGGCACCACAACCTCTTTCTCTATCAGATATTAATTTCTTCTTACTGGGGAGTGGGACAGGAATCCAGGAGGCACCCCAAAACAACTATAGCAGCCCAGTAGCTGTGTAAAGTAGTGGCATCTTGCTCCTGTTGCTAGCTGGGGAGCACATCCATCCTACAGGGACTTGCACTTGAAATGGAGCAGTGTGTGTCTGTGTGTGTGTGTGTGGGGGGGTGATATTAGATACCAGGAACACTTTCAGTGGGGCATGGTGTGTGTTAGGTACTACTGTACAACAGGGATACTTAAAATAAGTGGGGTTCTTCAAGTGGATCTACAGCAAAAATGAAGGTAGATAATAAACAAAAAAATTGGGCAGACTGGGTGGGACAAGCGGCCTTCATCTAATGCCAGATTCCATGTTTCTATTGGGGAAGGGCTACCCATTTGGTAGCTGGATTGGGTAGGTCGGGTATCAGAGATTTTTGGCCTGGTGGTGTACAGTAGTAGCCACAGACATTGCCAGCTATTTCCAGATATTTTGTGAAATTTCTGAAGAGTTTCTCTCTGCTGCCCCTACTGTGGAAATGCAGAAAGCAGGAGATATTTCTGGAAATATCACAGACATTTTGGGAAATAGCTGGCAGTGTCTGTGGCTGCTACTGTAGTTGAGGTAATTTACTGCCCTACCCAACATAACAGTGTACTTCACAGGTTGGGTAGTTTTGACACAGGTAACAGCTCAGGTAATGGGTAATTTTTTTTTTAAACAGGCAGCCTGTGGGGTCCTGGGACTCCTTCCCAGGCTGGGATTAGGCATAAAAGGGCAGTCTCTGGGTCCTTTATGACCTCACAGCATAGGAGCACATGACACCAGGCTGACAATCTGATTGGTCAATGGTGTCTGTGCTCTGTCTGCTGTGAGTCTGCTGTGCAGATAGCAGACGGAGTCTGGAGGGAGTCGAAGGAATTGGTGCTCACGCCACATTTTTGCCTGAATTGCAATGAAAACTTATTTAAAAAAAAGTAAAACCTTCACAAAGGAGCAAGGGGTTGAGAACTGAAATGATCTCAGGAGGGAAGGGGGAATCGGGATCATTCGATGGTGTGGTGCTGGGGAGAGAAGTAGCAAGGGAGGGTGCCAAAAGGCACTGGTAGCTGGTTTGTATCTCTGCAGCATAGTGAAAGCCATTTCGGCTGTAAATTTACATTGTTTGCGTTAGGTGCCCTGAGCCCCGTCATAGTGAAAGTCATTTAGGTTGTATTACACTATTAGGTGCCCCAAGCCCTGTCTGGCATTAGCTGCACTGTGTGTCTTTCTGCAGCAAAGTGAAAGCCATTTAGGCAGTATACCACTGTCAGTTAGGTGCCCTGAGTGCCGTCTGTGACATAGTCACTCTGTGTGTCTCTGCAGCATAGTGAAAGCCACTTAAGCTGTAATTTACACTGTTTGAGTTAGGTGCACCAAGCCCTGCCATTTTATTACTGTGACATTGCTGTGTGTCTCTGCAGCATACTGAAAGCCCTTTAGGCTGTATTATGCTGTCTGTTAGGTGCCCTGAGCCCTGTCTGTGACATTTGCTACACTGTGTGTCTCTCTGCAATATAGTGAATGCCACTTAGGCTGTGTTACACTGTCTATTAGGTGTCCTGAGCCCTGTCATTTATTACTGTGACATAGCTGAATTGTGTGTGATGTCTTTCTGCAGCACAGTGAAAGCTATTAAGGCTGTATTACACTATTTGTTAGGAGCCCCGAGCCCTGTCATTTATTATTGTCTGTGATACACTGTTTGTCTCTGCAACAGTTAGTGAAACAATATTCATTCCTTTCATGGTTGTGTCTACTGTGTCTCATATTTCCCAGTCAAAGACCACAAAGGAAGCAGAGTGCTGCTGCACGTGCAACTGTTAATGATGTGGACAATATGAATCATAGCACTAATGAAGAACCTAGCAACAATAATAATAGCATCACCAGGACTGGTACTAAATGTCCTCCTGAACCAAAAAAGCATGTTAGCAATGAAGTGATAGTAGAGTTTTTGAAAGAACTCATTGGAGTTACTTGTAGATGTACTGAACATTTTGCCACATGAGCCAGAAATCTTCCAGCTGCTGAAGCAGCATGCAAGGAGGCATCCTCCTCAAATATAGGCTCAGATGCTGAGACAGTGAATGCTGATAAAGATGGTGGTGATAGTGGGGACTGGGAATGGGATAGCCCAGGCTATGTCCCACATGATGATGACAGCTCTTCCAGTTCTTCTGAATCTTGTGTTGATGAGGTCTGCAGTTTTGATGAGAGGGTAGGAAAGGATGCTGCTGTATGGTATGAGAAGCAAGTGCAGAAAAAAAATCTTATGCTAAGAAGAGGAGCATGAATGAGAACAATCCATGTCAACAAGGAAATGGCAATGTATGGTTTCCTACAGGTCCCTTGACTGTACAAAGAAGAGTGTCAGACACCATGGTAAAAAGCACAAAAGGTAAATCTTTAGTGTGGAATTTATTGTAACTTGACTATGCAGACAACTCTCGAGTCTGTGCAAAAAGAGTGTCAGTCATGGTGGCAAAGCGGGACATTTTGGAACATCAGCAATGCTACACCATGCAAAGGCAAAACACCCAATTGAGTAGGGCAGAGCAAGGAACAGTGTGGTTGATATGGGCGGTAGTAGAGCTGGTGGTGGCAGTGACCATAATGACAATGAACCGAAGCAGGAACTGGCATTGATTCACTTGATGTGTCGTTGCAGTCTTCTGAGACAAACATAGATTGTTTTCTTCTGATACCATCAAGTACTGCAAAATTCCAAAGTAGTACTCCACGTGAAAAAGGCGTGAATAAAAATACAATCCCCATAAAAATGTAAAATATCTTGTGATTCTTGTCAACTAACGTTAAAAGAAAGTGTTGCGAGGACATCAGAATTTACCCCCAAGCATTTGACATGCCAGCTGTTAATAAAGCATTTGCAGAGCTGTTGGCAGATTGGCTGCTCCCTTCTGCTTTTGTTGCCCAAAAAGGTTTCCTCAAGTTCATGAACTGGATTGAACCATGGTACACCATTCCCTATTGAACATATTTCTCAAAAAAGGCTGTACCTCAGTTGTATGACTTGATGTGTACTGCAGTCATTAAGCAGTTGAAACTCTCTGAGGTGAAGCAGGCTCTTATAACCACGGATATATGGACCAGCAACCGAACAATTGACTACATGACTGTTACAGCTCATTGGGTAAGTTTTTAGTCAGAAAGTAATAATCCCTCCTCTACTGCAAGCAGTAGGAAGCAGGCTGAATTATATGTCACCACTTTTGAGGAAAACCACACTGCTGTGAATATTTTGCAGGAACCTGTAAAATCAATTCCAGAAAAGGTTTACTCTGTATTCCTTATGTCCAGGATTCATAGTGTCAAATAATGGTGTCAACATAGTCAAAGCTGTTAGAGATGACAGCTACCAAAATATACCTTGTTTTACGCATTGTTTCAATCTTCTCATCTATAGTTTCTTAAATGGAAACAGAAATGTTGAAAACCTGTTAGGTTTTGCTAGGAGGAAAATATGTGAGCATTTCAGCCACTCTGTGAAAGCACAAAAAATCCTGAAGGGATTGCAGAGGTCAAACAACTCAACATTGCATACATTAAAGTAGGAAGTTCCAACCCACTAGAATTCAACGTTTTACATGTTGGAAAGGCTTCTTGAACAGAAAAAAGATGTATATGACTACACCATGCAAAATCAAATAGGTAAAGTTGACATCATGCTCAATTCCAACAGCTAGACTCTACTTGAATCTTTTGTCACCTTATTGGAGCCATTTGAGGCTGCCACACATGATGTCAGTATGGACAGTGCAATTCTGAGTCAAATTCTTCCTCATATAAGATGTCTTCACATTTTCCTTGGTGATATAAAGAAAGACTTTTAGTAAAAAGATGACACCACTGCTGTTATGCTAGCAGATGACTTGAGTCTCAGACTGTTGACTGATCAGAGAATAAATGCTGTGTTTAAGAATTACACCTATGTGTTGGCTGTGTTGTGAAATCCCCACTTTAACTAGAACATTGAAACTATTCTTCCTACAGGGGAAGACATTGAGTAATGGAAAGATCTTCTGCTAACCAAATGTGACATTGCCCCACCAACACCATAAACTGATGTACAGCAGTCAAACACTGCTGAACCATCAGAGTGCACCTCTGGTGCAAACAATAGCACATCTTTCAATTCTTCACAATCATCTGTGTCATAAGTGATGGAAAGAACATCTATAGCTACTTCTTGTGCATCCTGTATTCAGGATCAGAAAGGCAAATCACTTCTGAGTCACCTGCAATAACACGGACTAGTATCCTGTAAAGAAAGTGCAGCAGGTTCATCTGCCAGACTGGTAACTATCTCATGTAGTACAATGATCCTGGAGTAATTTGCAGACCATACTGTGACTGGTCTTGAGGAAGATCCATTACTCTACTTGAAACAAAAGAGAACAATATGGCCAGATCTGCAAATCTTGCAATAATGTACCTCAGTTGTCCACCTTCAAGCAATCCAGTAGCTTCTACCCAAATCATACAAAAAAATCTGTAATCTACAGTCAGGCGATTCAATACAATCGAATCTGCTGTAATGAGAGAACAAGAGACAGACAGCTCTCTACACTTTGGAATTCCCTAATTCAGCAGGGCCACTCTCCAAGACAAATTGACAGAGATTTTGAATGGGCCATACAAATACCATGACACAATCTGCTGGAATACAGGCAAAGACATCAAACTGACCACACACCCCTAGTGGTCACTTACAGCCCCATGCTAAAACCCCTTCAGGAAATTGTCAAAGAGCTACAACCCATGCTGAGAGAAGATGAAACACTGAAAGACATCTTTCCTGAACCACCTATCATTGCCTATAAGCATCCCCCTAGCCTCTCAAATATAATGATTTATAACAAACTCTCAGCAGATCAAAATAACCAGAAAACAAGAGAGAGATGACAACACCATGCAAGATGTAAGACCTGCACCCACATATGAGCACAGGCCACCATTAAGACAAGCCAGAACAATGTAACACAAATTAATGGATCCTACACATGTCAATCCAGCAATGTGGTTTACCTAATTCAATGCAAGAAGTGCACAAATGGTTGCTATACTGGGGAAACTAGCCACCACTGAAAACCAGGATGAATCACCACCATCACACAATAGTAAGTCAGATTATTAACACTCCAGTAGGAAACCATTTTTCATAAACAGATCACTCTCTGTCTTGGATTTATGTCTTGATACTAAGAGGCAACTTCAGAAACACACAGGACAGAAGGGCATGGGAACTGAAATATATTAAACAATTTAAATCTAACATATCTGGACTGAATCGGGACATCTGCCTCCTTTTCATCCCCCCTTTCCTTCTCCCTTGCTGTTTCCCATCTACTACATACCCAATGCAATGCCCTTCCCATTTCTCCCCTCCTCCCTCTCTCTCTCTCTCCCATACCACCCCCTCACCACTCTTCTTTCTCTTTTCCCACTAACCCACTCCTAACAAAGCTTCACTAAACTGCCTATGACTTGTACTGTATAATTAACTCGCAACATAATTCCTTGACAATGCCTTTGGCTGCTATTATTTTAACCTTATTTGTCTTTTTTTTTTGGTAAGTTCCATTGTAATGATCATGTTATGTTTTGTACCTTAGTGTGCTTATTGCCTTGACGTAGAACCTTTGTAAAAGAGCCCTTGGCTCAAAGGTGTCATCCGAAATACAAATAAATAAATTGGTTTCATGACAAACTATGGTAAACTGTAATTCTTTTTTATTGTATACGAAATCATGTCATCATTCATCACACTTTGATTCTGTATTTCTCTTATTTTTTTTCTCCGAGTTTTGCCTGATCTGCTTTTTTACCTATACCTCACATCTTCCCTGCATCTCCTACTAACTCTTTAGCTCAGTCCCACCCGCTCCCTCTTGTTTTCACACCTCTGTTTATACTACCTCACACTCTGTTTATCTAGGCCTTTGTTCTTTTGTTTCTCCTAATTTCTTGATTTCCTTGCATCTCTTAGGCATCTCCTGTCTATTTTACCCTTGCAGCCAGCCTCTGATCTCAGATCCTATCTGCGTGCTTTTGTCTTCCCTTTAGCTTCCTTCCATCTCCTACTGATCTATTCCTACTTAACCCCCCCATTTCTTCTCATGTTTTTATTTTGCATCTTAGGCTTTCATCTCTAGTCCCCTTTATCACCTTTCAACTTCACTTCCTGATTTTTAATTGCTCTACAGTGGATATAAATATTGCTTATGTTGCTCAGTTTTGCTATTCACCTGAAGAAGGGACCTGTGTGGCCCCGGAAGCTTGTGTATAATTCCATCTTTGTACAAGACACTTGTTGGTCCAATAAACGGTATCAAACCTATTATGTTCTAACATTTATTCTGGTCTTGTTCAACAAACTCACACTGCAACAGGAATAGAGCAACTTTCATTTTTATTCAGGAGCCTCTCTCTCTCAACAACAACACTCTCTCTGCTCTCTTTCTAGCTTACACATATCGGAATGCTGCCCTCAAGTGGCAGAGTAATGCAATGCATTACCATTTCAAATACATAACATTTCCTCCCCACTAAATTATATTGTTACCAAATGAACAAGTATTAGCATTATTCACTATTATTAAGATGGTTCATCCTATGCTACAGGTAGGGGGTAGACTGCCCCAGGCCTCAAACCAGTCAAGGGGATTATTCTGCCCCAATAATCTGATCTGGCTTTCTAACTACACAAAACATTTATTTCTTTTAAATGTCTCACAGGTTCTAACCATCTGGAGGTTTTGAAATTCGGGATGGATAACGTCTCTCGTGAGCAACCCTTGGCATGGCTGCCCTGTCTGGTACCTCCCTCCGATCCTCGGTTGGTGGTTGTACAGCCTCCCCATTGCTCCTCTCCACCTCCTCCTTTGCATCTTCAGAAGGTGTTGAGACTTCCGTAGTGGGGCTTCTGTAAGCTACGGCAGATGGAATCCACATTTCCCGTGAGTTTTCTTCCCTGGAGGTGTCCCCATCTGTGCGCTGCTGAAGATCTAGGAGCTGTTCAGCATGACATTTCCATTTCACTCCAGATTCAACATCAACTGTATACGACACTGGACCCGTCTGAGATGTCACCACACCAGGGGTCCACTTTTCCCCCTTCTGGTAATCTCGAACAAGCACCTCTTGACCAACAATGAACTGTCTGTCCTTTGAATGAGCTTGCCTGCACAGTATTTGAGATTCTTGGTTCTTCAAAACCTCTGATGCCACATCTGGCTTATGCAAATCAAGACGGGAGCGAAGCTTACGTCGAAAAAAACAACATTGCTGGAGATTCTTTTGTTGTAGAATGGGGTGTATTTCGGTATGCCAACAGGAAGTTATCCAACTTGTGTTGTAAGGTCAAAGACCCCCCCCGCCGATTTCAGAGCATTCTTCATGGTTTGCACAAAACGCTCTGCTAGACCATTAGTTGAGGGGTGATATGGGGCACTACGAATATGTCTCACACCATTGGACTTCAAAAATGCTGCAAAGTCACTACAAATAAATTGTGGTCCATTATCACTGACCAGCTGTTCAGGAATCCCGTAACGGCTAAATAGTCCTCGCAGCACTTGACTGGTCTTACTGGTAGTAGTAGTGTCCATGACTTGAATTTCAGGCCACTTTGAGTGGGCATCTACAACAATTAAGTATATGTGTCCCTCCCTCGGCCCTGCAAAATCCACATGAATGTGCTGCCATGGTGCACCTGGCCACATCCAGGGATGTAGAGGTGAGGGACACGGCATTTTCTGAACACACTGACAAGTAGTGCATGTTTTTGCTTGTTGCTCAATTTGAAAATCAATCCCTGGCCACCAAATATAGCTTCTAGCTAAATCCTTCATTCTCACTACGCCCGGGTGTCCCACATGTAGCTCATCCAGTACAGGAATACGTAGTTTTGAAGGGACAATCACCCGGACACCCCACATCAAGCAACCTTGCTGTACTGAAAGCTCATTACGTCTGACGTAGAATGGTAATAACTCACTGTGAATGTTCTGGTTCACAGTAAAAGTCCCTTTTGTTACTAAGTCCAAGACTTGAGACAACACAGGATCAACTTTTGTCTCCTTTTTAATTTCAGAACTTGTGATAGCTAATTTCTCAAGCTGTCTGATGTAGAAGACATCGACAGTGTCCACCTTGTCACTGTGGGCTACCTGCAGAGGCAATCTTGAGAGCCCGTCAGCATTGCCATGAAGAGCCGCCTTCTTGTATTCAATGCGGTAGTTGTGAGCTGATAACAAGAGAGCCCAACGTTGCATTCTGGCTGCTGCCATGGAAGGAATACCTTTGTGGGGGCTGAAAATGGTCATGAGGGGATGGTGATCAGTGAGGAGTGTGAATTCCCGACCATAAAGGTATTGGTGGAATTTGCGAACTCTGAACACTATTGCCAAAGCTTCTCTCTCGATTTGGGCATAGTTTTGTTCAGCTTTGCTGAGAGTTCTGGATGCAAAGGCAATTGGCTTTTTGTCCCCATTCAGTAGAATATGAGAAAGAACTGTTCCCACCCCATAAGGTGAGGCATCACATGCCAGTCTGATGCTCAGCTGTGGATTACAGTGAATGAGCACATCTTGAGAAACAAGTTGCTTTTTGGCCCTCTTAAACGCTCTCTCGCAGTCCTTTGTCCAACACCAGGACTTCCCCTTGCATAGCAAGCCATTTAGTGGGTTGAGAATCATAGCCAGATTAGGAATAAACCTGCCATAATAATTTAACAGGCCCAAGAACGACCGTAACTGGCTCACATTTTCCGGTGCTGAGGCGTCCACAATCGCTTTTTCTTTCTCAGGCGATTTGTGTAAGCCTACTGCATCTATGGTATAAGCCAAATGCTCAATGAAGTCTTGAAAAATTCACACTTCTCCTTCTGGACACGCAAACCAAAATCTTCCAATTGCTTCAGAACTGCATCCAGGTTCTTCAGGTGCTCTGCATCATTCCTTCCGGTCACCAGTGTATATCATCCAGGTAACAGTGAACATTTGGAAGACCTCATAAAACCTGGTCCATAGCTCGCTGAAATATGGCTGGAGCTGATGCAATGCCAAAAGGTAGGCGATTATAGCAGAAGAGACCCTTTTGGGTGGTTATAGTGAGATATTTCTTTGAGTTTTCATCTAGTCTCATTTGCAGATAAGCATGTGACAAATCCAGCTTACTGAAGCGTTGGCCCTGTGCTAGGGATGCAAACAAGTCTTCAATGCGTGGAATCGGATACTGTTCCACACACAGAACTGGATTTATGGTTACTTTAAAGTCTCCACATATTCGCACAGAACCGTCTTTCTTTACCACTGGCACTACTGGCGTTGCCCAGTCACTATACTGTACAGGTGACAAGACTCCGGCTTCGGTTAGGCGAGTTAATTCGGCCTCCACTTTCGGTCTGAGTGCATAAGGTACTGGGCGAGGTTGACAAAACTTTGGTTTGTGCTGTGGCTTCAAAAACACTCTTGCCTCAATGCCCTTCATTGTGCCTAGCTCCCCCTTGAATAAAGGAGCATGTTTCTGCAACACTGCTTCTAGAATTTTGTGGTCACCCATACTAACAGTCCTTATCTCCTGCCAGTTGAGGTGTATTTTCTTCAGCCATTCTCGGCCTAAGAGTGAAGGGTAGTTACCTTTAACCACGTACAAAGGCAGTAGTGCCGTTTGTTCATTCATTTTCACCTGCACCTTGATGACACCTTCAGGTGAAATTGCCTCGCCAATGTATGTCCTCAGTACAACGTTGGTCGTTTGCAGGGGTAGATGACTCAACATAGTTTCATACTTGTCTATAGAAATCAATGAGACTGCAGCCCCTGTGTCCAATTCCATTTTCAGTGGTTTCCCTTCAATTTCAGGTATTACACAGATGGTTGCTGTTTCCCCTTTAAGAGTCAGCACGTGCAATGCTAATTCAGTATCAGTGTCATCACTGCACGTTCCCAGTGTTTCCACACGATGTACTTCTCTCTTTCTACATTTCACAAATTGCTTCCCTTTGCTTCCATTGATTTCCCCTCCTTTCTTTTTCCCTCTGCACACTCGCCCAATGTGGCCTTTCTTCCCACAGTTATGACATGTCTGTTCTTTAAACCAGCAGTCCCTATCACTGTGATTAGCCTTGGCACAACGATCACATTTATTAGGCTTCCTGGGAGAAGAGAAGGATAAAGCATTTACTTTCAGGAAATCACTTAGGTGCTGACCCTCCCGTGCAGCTGTTTCCATTGATACAGCAATCTCTATCACTTTCTTGTATGTCAGTCCCGCCTCCGTTAAGAGATGCTTCTGTGTTGCTTCACTTTTTAAACCGCACACAAATCTGTCTCGGAGGGCATCATCTAAATGGGTGCCAAACTCACAATGCTCAGCTAATTTCTTTAGAACAGCAACAAACTGCGCAACAGACTCACCCTCTGCTTGGTTTCGTTTGTGAAAGCGAAATCTTTCAGCAATCACCGGAGGCTTAGGAGAGAAATGTGTCTGTAAGACCTCCACAATACTGGCAAACATTTTCTCCCCGGGCTTTTCTGGTGCTATAAGACTTCTCAGCAAACTGTACGTTGTGCTGCCCATGACACTCAGTAACACAGCCACTTGTTTTTCATCACTTATATCATTTGCTGTTACAAAATGTCCAAATCTCTCAGTATAAGTTGTCCACTGTTCCACATTTTCATCAAAGGCATCAATATGTCCTATAGTCGCAGCCATCTTTTTGTGTCTCTTGCAGGTTCACTCGTGAGTCCAAAAGTTACGTCTCAGGAAAAACTTCACAGTTGTAGTTCGTTCTGGTAAGGTACCGGAGAGTAACTAAACACCGCGTCGCCAATTATGTTATGTTCTAACATTTATTCTGGTCTTGTTCAACAAACTCACACTGCAACAGGAATAGAGCAGCTTTCATTTTTAGTCGGGAGCCTCTCTCTCTCAACAACAACACTCTCTCTGCTCTCTTTCTAGCTTACACATATCGGAATGCTGCCCTCAAGTGGCAGAGTAACGCAATGCATTACCATTTCAAATACATAACAAAACCTTCCATCTTCTCCACTGTCAAGAATATACTGTATTTAGAACACATATTTTGTGCAGGTGGAGGAATAATCACTAACCACAGAACACTTCTAAGTCCTGTAAATGTGGCTTACATTTCTCAGAATGAATGCTAACAATTTCTTGTCCAAAACACTGAATTATGTGATTCTGACTCTGAACATGAATGACAGCCTGCAAACAGTGATACTGAATATGATGACTAGGTTGTGTACGAAATGAATAGAACCATCACCACTGCAACCATGCCAGTCACATTTGCCACGCTACTCTTTGTTTTCTTTTGTCAATCATCAGTTTTATATTATGTAACTTTGATGCCACCATGAGTATAATTTTTTGAAACAGCAGCAGGCTCAATCAGAACTACACCTCTCATACCTGCCTCTGCAATGCCTGTCATGGGTATAATTTTTGGAAACAGCAGCAGACTCACAAAGAGCAGCTGTGGCTCTCATATCCACCTCAGACATTCCTGCAATGGGTATCTTTTTTGGAAACAGTAGCAGACTCACTAAGAGCAGCTGTGCCTTTTGTACCTGCCTCAGCAATGCCCATCATGGGTCTAATTTTTGGAAGCAGCAGCAGGCTCGCTAACAGCTGCTATGCCTCTTGTACCTGCCTCAGAAATGCCAGCCATAGGTATAATTTTTGGAAATAGCAGCAGTCTTGTTAAGAGCAGCTGTGTCTCTCGTACATGCCTCAGCAATGACCCCCATGGGTATAACAGCTTGGGGTAGATAACAAACAGTGTAATAGTTCCAAAAAAAGTCTTTCAGATGACTTTTGTTATGGTCAGGGTCGTGTAATCGGGTAGTAGAATAGGTTGGGTAGTAACTGCCCAACCTGACCCAGCAACTCGGTTTTCATCTTGACATTTTAGTGTACTTTAGAGGTACCCACAGATAATCTTGAAGGTTGGGTATTTTAGTACCTGACCATCCCTAATTTCTATGTTTTTAGGGTGAGGAATTTCATACTGGAGGCAAGGGATGCTTACAATAGGGCAGTGCAGGATAAGATAGTAGCAATGGACATCAGAAAGGCTTGGAGTGGGGCAGGGAGTGGGAAAGGAGTGCCACTAGATGCCAGTTGCTTGTTATCCAGAGCAGAATTAGGGAAGGGGTATGCAGGGGTTCCATTAGACACCAAGCACTGCTTGGTACAGGTGTGGAGGAAGGTGTGGAACAGGGTGAAGCAAGGATGGGGTGTGGCACTGTGACTGGGTACTATCTGCGAGTAAAAGTATTGAAAATGCCAGCTAAAGGCCAGTATTCTCTATACAAAGTAGTGTGTCTCTGTCATTAAGTTTTCTTTTTAAAAGCTAAGGAACTTCATTGCAAAAACCTACAGTAAAGTATCAGGGTTGAACCTTAATGCCAGAAAAGTATGTAAATGTGACATTAGGGCTGTAGTAGATGGGATTCTGACCTTGAGGAAGTACCTGGTAGCCATCTTACTTGTAGTCCTGTAGTGAGAAATTTGTAGTCATTGTAGTTTCCTATAATGCTCAGTCCAAATCCCTTTAACCTAACCTTGGTTTCTGTGAATAGTGTCCTGTGGTTTTAGTTTGAGTAAAGATGGCCATGTGCTAGCAGCTCCCTGATTCTGTATCGGTCTGTTCTTCATAACAAGAACACCACAAGGGTTAAAAAAATTCCCTAGGCTTTGGTGAATCTGTGAGGAGGGGTTTCCTGGGCTTTGAATGATCGAGTGTCACAGCACTGGCACTGCCCTAACTTCGACACCCTCTCTTCAAGCATTAATTTTTGAGTATTTTTTTGTGCCTGGAAATACAGTGCACAAGTTCGGGCAATGCCAACACTGTGTTACATGATGGTTCAAATCTTGAGAAATGCACCACAGATTCACAAAGGCTCTGGGGACTTTTTTACCCAAACATTGATTTTCATTACTTTTGTGGCACTACTGCTCAATCCAAACCAATTCTTTAATGTACTGTTGTTTTTTGCAGTGAATATAATAGAGAACAGGTCCCAGTGGCGAAGCAACACGCAATTAGTTACGACTGAGTATGCTTTAAAAGCAGAGCACTATAAAGGATTGCTATTAAATGAAGCTCTACCATTACAGAGAACCTGCACATTAACAGGCTTGAAGTGGCTTCTGTCAATGAAGGAAAGGTTGTGAGCAGCAGCTGTCCAGAGATCAGCATGTGTTGAAGCAATTGCACATGTACCATCTGGGAATATAGCATCATTGGAAAAAAAACTTATGCTTCACTGCATTTTGTTCTAGAGCAGTCCTTAAGAAAGATGGATACATGCCAACAGTGTGCTATACTACATTTGTTAGCGACTGACATACTGTAGGTCCTAGAAGTACTGGTCTGTCTAATCCCCCAGAAAATCACAGCCCTGTTTTGGGTAAACAGCTTGAGGCTGAAATGGTAATACTTCCAATGATTTGCCCAGGCCATGCACAGTTGTAGTTCTAACTGTAGAACCATTCCTGTCCCTAGAGGAATCCATTATTATCTTATAAATCTTGGCTTGCTGCCCTGTCTGAATGAATCTTTCTTGTAATACAGTCAGACAAATTCAGGAAAGGAACCCTTAGTCAAAGGTTACAATGTGAGACTGACTAACAATACATGAAAAATGTTCTTGGTATCTAAAAGGTTCTTTATTCAACTTTGTTACAAATTCCTAATCTATAGCTGTGTAGATCCAGTTAGCATTTTATTATTGTTGTAATAAAAAAAGCACATTATAGTCTGGCAGTCCAGTACCAATAGTTGTAAACTAAAAGTTATTTTCTGTCATAAATTACACATTTATTCTTGTTTTAGGGAATATTATGAAAAAAGGTAAAAAGTAACACAATTTGAAAGGCAGGGATGACATTACAGTACAATAGCCTTATAGTGTATGGTCGATTGTTGTTGTGTATGGAAAACCACACACTATAAAGGTTGTTCTGTGTTAGTAGTGACGTCCTCACTAATGCAGAATGACTTTTCATTCTGCATTAGTGAGGATGTCATAATACAACTACCCTCATCAGTGCTGTTCATAGGATGGGGACGGTTGAGTCACTGCATGCACGAGCTGGCCAGTGATCGTATGCCAGTGAAATGGGTGCCGTGTATGACAAATGCTGGCTCCATCAAAACAAAAAATGCAAGCTAATCTTTTTGTTGAGACCATATACTGTAAAGAACAGTGTATGGTGTCCCATACACTACTTGGCTACTCTTCTCCCTCGTGTTTTCTATGCTGGCAGAGGGACCCCTTGAGCTTCGCTCTTGAGGTCATCTGCCATCGTAGAAACACTCAGGTGAAGAATAACCATGTAGAGTATGGGACGCCATGCACTATCCTATATATTGAAGGCTACAGGGACTTATCTGGTACATAGAGTCAGAATAAAATGAAAATCTGACAGTGCTCCTTTAATATGTACATTTTTAAATATTCTAATCTTTGTAGTGATACAGTATAGCCTACAGCACTGGTTAGAGCACAGAACTGAGACCCTAAATATCCAGGACTGAATCTTGTCATTTACTTTATGACCCTGAGCAAGTCACTTAACCTTTTTTTGCTTTATTGCCTCCTTCCCCCACACTTACCTTCATGTATATTATGTTCCCTCACTATGTGCACGTAATGTAACCATTCTCTCATTCCCATATTTGAGGCAGGTTGTCAGTATGCACTCTAGGGGTTAACTTATTCCCTTAGAGCTGTTTTTCATGGGTCCCAGCTAGGGGAAGATTGTCTGGTTATTTGTGCCCTCATGCCCCTTGGCTTGCCATGTGGGTTGGATATGAATATCTATAGTTGTAGCTTCTTACCTTTGCCTATATAGGGAGGCTAGCTGAGCATGGGACTGGAGTTTGACACTTTTTTGCTGAACACTTCTTTGGCAGAGAAAAAAAGAAGGAAGTAAGCCCAGAGAGAAGCTTTGCTTTTCCTCATCCCTTCTGGGGTGGGGATAGACCTTCCATGTCAGCATGGAGAAAGACCGCCAGCCTTGCCCTGGGGGAAGGGGCATACCAGCTAAAAGATCCTCACTCAAGAGACACTTAAAGAAGTATAGTACTCCCTCGTTATAACAAATCTCATTATAATGAACCCTGCTTATAACAAACAGCTGTGATGACCCACATTATTTTCATCATAATCCATTAGCATTTGATAATGGGTGATTTTCAATTTGTCAGTGGTTAGACTGAAAACAATGGGAGCTACCCTAGCTGTCATTTACTGCCAGCCTTTCTTTTTACTGCTTTCTCAAACTGCTTCAGAGTCACTGTCAAACCACAAACTGGCTCCTTTTATGCTCCTGATCCCTGATGTCAGTATTCCTGTGGTCAAAAATTAAAGAAAAACAACAACATAAACAAACTAGCTCCCTGAGTGCTCTTCTCTCAGCCGAGGTGAACCAGGGAAGCAGAAGAGAACTGACAAATAGGGATATAAAGGGCTGCTTCTCTGTTTCCCTCCCATTCAGATTCCTGTAAGCTTGCCACTGCCACCACTTGGTTTCCTGCCCTGATGTCAAAAGCCATGTCAAAAGCCACTCTTTTATCAGTCTCACTCTCTCGTCGCAAGACTACTGTTGCTGCAATGCTATGATATTTACTTTTGCTATATCTGTGTGCCTCAAAGTTAGAGAAGCACAACAAAAGAATGGGGACCCTTTCCCTGACGAGAGGATTTTTCTTTTTTCTTGCCCCTCTGTCTTCCTTCATTCCTCCCACTTGCTGGCTCAGTCCCTAACCCTGCCCTGGCCTTTTTTCAGTTTTGTGCCTTTTGGTACTGAGGTGGGCTGTGGACAGGACATACCCTTGATGGAAACCCTCCCTCAGGGAATGCAGGCCCAATCCTCTGATGGGTATCACAGGCCTCCACCGCCCTACAAAAGGAATGAAGAGTGGCTTAAAGGGCAGTTCTTGGCTGGGCTAGGAGGGTGGAGGATGCAGGGTGCACAAGTGAAAAGACACATACAGTACCTGTGGTTGGTACCTGGCTTCCCGAGTGTCACTTCCCTCCAGTGCAAGTCCAGTGGTAGTAGTAGCAATGGTCGGGTGGGAGCAGTGACTCCTCAATGTCAACAATTCCCAATGCAGTCCTCCAGTCTCAGCAGTGGTGGTGGTGGGAACAGTTTCCAGGCTAGACCAAAATGCGCAGGAGGACTGGTGATGCTCCAGCCACACTTCAGGTAGCACACAGAAGCTGGGTGGGAGTGCAGCTCCCCTGTTATCTTTTTAACCTCTCCCCAGCAGTGTAACAGACTCGGGCCATAGTGATGAGTGCGCTGAGCACCCAATCTTGTTTTACTTGCACCACAGATGCCAGGGAGTGGAGAGGGGGAATAAAAGGTTGGATAGAGCACCCAAAGAAAACAAAAAAAGTCAATAAAGTTAAAGGGCCAGAGCTCAAGTTAAATTAAGGGTGGGCCATATGCCCGATTTGATCATCCCACGTCACAGGCACTGCTGGGACAAAGAGGTGGGTACAGTGCTCAATAAAAGAATAAAAAAAGAGTTTAAGGGAGGGCAGAGCCTGCAACTAGCCCATAGGAGAGGGGCGCCATGATTTAGAAGCCCTGGAGGGAAAGGACAGAGAGGGGTGGACTAACAGCCACTAATTGAGGGGAAGGAGCAATCAATCAATCAATCAATCAATCAATCAAATCTTTATTTATCCAGGCGTACACCATTGAGCAAGCTCATTTGCAAGGTGGACCTGCGTTATACATGGTCATAAAGAAAACAGATAACATAATTGGCAGGGATACAGAAATAAGACACAGTACAAACATTGATGTAAACAAGCATTTGTCAATGCCAAATGTTTGCTTGCTGGCATTGGCATTGGTAGTGTAGGAGTTACAGAGCTGTATAATAGGAATGGCAGTGAAGTATTGAACTGAAGCCAACCCCATCACCACCCTGCAGATAGTGACAGGCATTGGGGTGTACCTTTGGGTCATCAGGCATAACGGCCACGCCATTTCACCACACCCTACCATGCAGACACCGACAAGTGTCACGGTGTGCCTTGGGGTCTTTGGCCCTTATGCGCACCCCATTCCATCAGGAAATATTGTGAGATGGGTGCGGTATAGGAGAATGGGGTGAACTTTGGGGCCGAAGAGTCCAAGGCACACCTCCATGTCTCTCAGTGGCTGCAGGGTGTGGGTGGGGGTGGAATGGTATAAGCATTGCAGGTGACAATCCCAAGTCACAGCCCTGATGCCTGTCATTCTCTACAGGGTGGGGTGTTATGGTCGGAAACCCTAATGCCTCAGGCATTCGTTGGTATTTTCATTCCAAATTTTCAACATGGGTTTTTTGTGACCCCCACCTCATGAACAGTGGCAATATCAGTTTGCTAGCTGAAAGCTGCTTTTGCACAGCGACTACGGAATTTGTCACCACAGCTGCAAAAACACATTCTGAACAGGATGTGAAAATGACAACTGTACTGTTCATGGAGAGGTGTAAAAAATGGCAGTGTTGAAAATCTGCAGTGAAAATATAAAAAAAAACTGGTGAAGTCACGAGCGTGTGTAGAAACTGTGCAATGTGCACCCATAATGTAATTAGTTTGGGAATTGTTTACAGCAGATTGTCAATACAGGCATTTTGGGACCTCCGGTCATGAACAGTGTCACTGTGATTTTCTTTATCTGTCCCGAACAATGATTTCCCACAGCGGCCACGCACTTCTGTGCTGAAAGTGTGAAAACACATATCAGGCATGTTGTGAAAAATGACAGCTGTACTGTTCATAAGGAAGTGTGGAAAAATGCCACTGGTGAAAATGTGGACTGAAAATATTACAAATTAATGAACTTACGAGGGTGCATGGAAACTGTGCAATGCTCACTCGTAACACAGTCACTTTTAGGAATTTTTTCACCAAATTTTTAACATAGCCATTTTAACACCTCTGCTCATGAACAGTATCACTGTGATTTTCTTATAATAATCCCATACATTGATTTACTTTCCGACCCTGCGCCATTGTGCGCTACATGAGAAATGGAAACATGTTTTGGATGAGATGTGAAAAATGACAGCTATACTGCTCATAAGGAGGTGTGGTAAAATGGCAATGTGGGAAATCTGGAGTAAAAATATTGAAAATTCGCGAACTTACGAGTGTGCGTAGGAATAGCGCAACGCATGCTTGTAAAATAGTCATTTTTGGGAATTTTTTCACCAAATTTTTAACATAGCCATTTTAACACCTCCGCTCATGAACAGTATCAATGTGATTTTCTTAATGTGTCCCAAACATTGATTTCACACACCGACTGTGCCATTGTGCGCTACATGCGTGGAAACACATTTTGGGTGAGATGTGAAAAATGACAGCTGTACTACTCAAACGGAAGTGTGGTCAAATGGCAATGTTGAAAATCTGGAGTGAAAATATTGAAAATTCGTGAACCTACAAGCGTGCTTAGGAACAGCGCAATGCACGCTCGTAAAACAGTCATTTTTAGGAATTTTTTCACCATATTTTCAACATAGGCTTTTTGAGAGCCCACCTTATGAACACTGGCACTGTCATTTCGTTAATTGGTCCAGAAAGGTGATTTCTGCAGTGACTGCGAAATCACCCTTCGGGCCCGATTAACGCCATGACATTGACAGAATTCATGAGGAAGGTCCCAAAACCCCATGTTGAAAATTCAAAAATGCCTGAGATATGCAGCAAAGTTAAAAACCCTATTCATTACATTATACAGCTTACCGGCATTTTCTTCAGTTGCGGTCGGCTTTGAAGAGTGCAGGCGTGTTCCCAGTCCCCGAAGATCCTTGCCGAGGTCGGAGTAAGTATGGGGTGAGGGGAGGTGTGGGGAGGCAGGGTGCACAATGGGTGGGTGCAGGTAGGGGCAGAGACAGCGAGGGACTGTTTTTGTGTTGCAGGTTTGTTTTTTGTTTTTTTACAAAGAAGGAGACGACGCGGGACATTTGCCACGCTGGGGTGGGCTCCAAGTGTGGCACAAGGACGGCTTGTTGGGGGGCGTGGAGCTGATGGGGAATTTGGCACCCCCGTCGGCTTTACATGTGTAGCCACGCTGGGGTGGGCTCCCAGCATGGCACCCTGTACTCTGGGGTGGGAGACAGTGGAGCCGACGGGGGATTGGCCACCCCAGTCAGCTATAGGAGGAGTAAAAGGGACCAATCGGAGCAAGCCTGGAGAAAGGTGGTCGTGCTCCAATTGGTTTGTGGCTTTCCTGTACCTCTCAGTGTGTTGAATCTGAGCTTGTGGTCTCGGGCGCCGGCTTGTGGAGCGCCGACCGCCCGGTGGCCGCAGATCGTGTGGCGGTAGAGCTGGGAGCCCTAGGAGGGTCTCGGTTGAAGAGGGAAGGAGAGAGGAGCCAAATTAGTACTGGAGGAGGACAAAAGGGTCTCACAAGCCAGTGAAATAAAATTTGCACTTGAATAGGGGCGATTTCATTGGTGCCTGGGAGTCTGGCTGCAGTTACCAAGTCAAAGAAAGGGCCGTAATCACTCTAACATTTAGGTAGCTTTAGTAAAGTAAAACAGCTTTTCTTTGTAGATTTAACAGTTTCTAGGCAGATTTAGGCAGTAAAAACAGTCTAGATAATAGAGTACAGTCTGTTTTGCAATGAAAATTGTGCCTTTTCGCTCCGCTAGATAAAAACGAATGGAGGAGTAAAAGGGACCAATCGGCACGAGCCTGGAGAAAGGTGCTCGTACTCCGATTGGTTTCAGGCTTTTCTGTACCTCTCAGCATGTTAAGTCCAAGCTTGTGGTCTCGGGTGCTGGCTTGTGGAGCGCCAACTGCCCAGTGGCCATGGATCGTGCAGCAGTAGAGCTGGGAGCCCTAGGAGGGTCTCGGATATCAGTGTGTTGAGTCCGAGCTTGTGGTCTCGGGCACCGGCTTGTGGAGTGCCGACCACCTGGTGGCCACGGATTGTGCGGCGGTAGAGCTGGGAGCCCTAGGAAGGTCAGACTAGGGGCATAGTGGGCTTGAGGCCCGCTTCGTTCTATGCTGGTGCCATTCTGTGCCAGGGGCAGAGTCAGGGAACAAAAGCCCATAGTCAACTACTGGGAGGGAGGGGCAATTTGTGAGGTTCCAGGTCTTCATACATATTAATGAGAGGGCAGGGCTGGACAAGGCCCTCCAAATGGCAGACCCTCATTAATATTCTTGAGGGAGGATGGACCAGGCCAGAGAGTCCCATACAACTGGGCACAAGGGTAGTTATTTATATTAATGAAGGGGGTTGGCTCTGCAGGGACAGCCTGGGCAGGGAAAGACTCTTAAAGGTATAGTACCCTTTTGGAAAGGGGAATTGTCTGATGGCCCTAGGTTGCCCACGAAGTTATGTGGATGTGTCCTGAGCCCCACCTAAACTGAACTATGCTGTAGCCTGCCTAGCACCCCCTAAAGACTGAACTGTTTGCCTAAAGACTGAACTGTTTGTCTGTTTGTCTAAAATTTGAGGCAGTATAGCGCAGTGGTCTAAGTCTCTGAGCTGCAAATTTGGTGACATCCAGCAGACCTGACCTGGGTTTGAATCCCACAGCTTCCACTTGCATACTGTGTGACCCTGAGAAAGTCACTTAACCTCCTTGTGCTCCCAGGTCGCTCCCTTAAAAAAGCTTTCAGCTTAGTGTGCTATAACTGGTTAAACAACTAAATAAAAAAAAAAAAAATAAAAAAAAAAAAATCCAAACTGTTTGCCTGAACTGAACTGTTTGCTTGCCCCACAACTGTGTTATTGGACTGTGTCCTTCGTGTACATCATGACCAGCTTCACCTTCATTGCCAGGACCAGCTTCTTCAGAGCCTGACACTGACCCAGGGAGGTCCCCAGACCATCCTCCATCTTCAGCGGTCCAGTCTCCAGTATCGTCAACCTGCTTTGAAGTTCTGCCACAGTGCCTCACCATCAGCCCTGCCACAGTAAGTTGTAGAGAGCCACTAGTCAGGTATTCAGTAATGAGTCAGCTTAGGAGCTGCCCCGGCTTGAGAGTGAGGGACCACAGTTAACATCATGATTACCTTTTTCTTATTTTGCCTGCCATCCATAAGTATGCACATATATGTGTCCCTCCATAAAGGATGCACTGGGAATTGCCTCGCCAGTAGTCTTCTCGTGGGGAGGAGGCCTGGGTGCCGGGGACCTACCAATGGTCATTGCTGTGGATCATCTAGGAAACCATCTGCTTGACAAGGAGACTTCAGCTTTTTGCCAGGAGTCACAGAGGATCACCAGGTTTTTCATTGTCTAGCTATCAGCATTCTTCTTTGCTTTCTGTTCATCCAGGGGACACCCTGTTATGGCTTGTTTATAAAAAGCACTTTGTCAGGTCAATTTCCACTTGCAGATCAGCAGATGCATTGCAAAACCCACAACTGGTTCATCAGTCATTCGTTATCTTGGCAAAGTGCTTGCAGGACTCGGACTGAAAAGGGTTAACCCCTTGTTCTTGGTTCGACCAGTTGTTGGTCCTGATTGTATTGTGTTGTTGCTTGTTCTATTATCCTGTAGTATTGCAAAAAACAGTTATCTTGTTTTTCTTGTCCCTTGTAAATAAACCTTTTACATCTTGGTTCCTGAGTAAGCTTCCTACCTCTCCTTCCAGATTTGTCTGGCCTATCCTGGAATTGTTATGGAGTCACAAATCCAATTCCACCTGGAACCTTTGGCCCCCTAGACATCAGTATCTAACTTTTGCTAAGATAATAATAAGAGATCACTCCTAGAGCACTGAACAGAAGCTGGAAGCCAAGCGTCAGTTTCATCAGCTGGTGGCAGTGGGCCACTTAAACTAAGATAATGGTGTTGTACTTAATAAAAGCATTTTGTTGTGGCTTCATAAAGTGCTCCAGCATCAAGGATACAGAGTATTCTAAGCCACACCTGCTATTTCATTTGGTATAGGTTGTTTCCCACTGTTTTCTGTTGAGCAAAATCTTAGCTCCTCCTTATAATGAACCCTTACTATAACAACTATAATGCACAATTGGTATGGTCCCAGAAGCATTTATTTTAATGAGGCACTACAGTGTCTGTATCACAGAGTAATGGCGGGGCTCCTCTCAAAGGAAGTTACCAAGTTATCTTGTGGGTCCACTCCCAGTTCTATAACAGAGTAAGGAGTAGGAGTCTGTAGTAAAGGGGTGAGTCAGGGAGCATTGCCAGACCATGGAAAAATGTACAAGGAGCAAATTCCATTGTTTTCTTAACAGCACAGCAATAAAAACAACAAAAATATAAACGGTATAAGTGCATTAAAATGGCAAATGGTATTTGATAACTGCATTGGCAACTTCTTTTTATCAGTTACCCAAAACTGACATTGTAGTACAGCACAAGGCGGGGGGGCTGCAGCAGTGGTGAGGTGCTGTCCTTCAAATGAGACATTAAACCGAGGTCCACGCTGCCTTCTCAGATCACTGTCTAGTGAAAGTAAATGATTCCATGGCACTTATCGAAGAAGAGTAGGGGAATTTTGTTTAAGAGAAAAGTGATCAAACTTACAATAAATCCAAGAACCCCCGCAAAATTAACTTACAAATGTACAGTAGAACATCTTCAAGTGATTTCAGAGCCCTCCGAAAATAAAATATTAATTGGAATGAAAAAGGACCAGTGTATATGAAATTGAAAAGCAAAAAAAAAAAAAGCAGTCAAAAATAATGAACAGGAAATCACTGCATTAGACAGATTACAACAAATGTAGTTACAACTCAGGTAAGACTTGTACAAAGCAGTCACACGCTAGTGAGACTTTGACGTGCTATTATGGTCGGAAACCTACCCCCCAATGCTGTTATAACCTGTGTTTGTAATTGATTACATCTGTTATCATAAATCTTCCATAAAGCTGCGTGCTGCAGTAGGCATACTACTGATTCTGGAGGGTTTCATTTCTGCTGCAGTTGCAATGCACAGCGGGTGTGCTATGGATAATATTTACAATTGGCAAAGTGTAGGTATAATGTAGAAGGGTGATATTTCCCCAGCTGTCCTTGATATATCCCAGAACCAGTGCCTGGTAATCAATTTGTATAAACCCCGAGTCTTTCCACATTCTACTCATAACTCCCAAAACTCTTTTGCATATGAGCAGCCTAACAAAAAGTGATCTTGAGTTTCTGGGACTCCTATGTTCTTTTTCCTGATGTAGTAGGACTATATTCCATTTAGAAACAGAGTCCAAAGAAAAACAAATGGGTCAACCATGTTAACGCTCCCTTTCTTACGGTCGATAAAGGTGATTTTTTTATTGGGTTCAGTAAGTCTACTGCCCCACAATCTCTGGAAGAACAGACTGAACAATTTTGCTTCCCTTTCTGCAGGGGGAGAGAATGCCAAGCTAAGAAAAAGAAAGCAAAGGAGTAGCAGTGTCTTACTTAGATACACTCTTTTACATTTTGATAGCGGCCTTTTTTTCCAAATGGATGATTTTTGTTCCATTTTAGAAATGCAGTCATTAATTTCAAGCCTAAAATTCTTACCAAGTCCTTTTTAATCTGGTTATCACCAATCCGGACTCATCTTTATAGCCCACAGGGTTCCCAATCGGAATACCTGCATTTTTACAAAAATGTATTTGTGCTCCTGCTATATCAGACAATTATTTTATAGTTTCCTGTACAAAAATTCTGGACTCCACATCCTGGAGGGCTACACAGGGCATCTGAATATTCAGGGTTTTTCATTCCCACAAAGCTGGAAGTCAGCTTGATGCCCTTAATTTGTGAGTGTTGTTACAACCATCAAACAAGATGACCTAGTGAAAAGTTGTAAAGTAGGGGACTCAAAGGGCACCCTGCCCCACACCCCTCTGGACCATTATCTCGGGATCCATCAAAGAGTTTACATTAGGCCTCAATACAGAGATTCTATATAGTACCCTTATCCAGTCTACAAAAGGGGATGGGATACTGCAGAAATGTAGAATTCTTAATAATCACTTGGCACACAATCAAATGCTTTCTATTGATCGACTGACAGCAAACAACCAGCTTCCATCCTTCAGTTACCCCTTTTTCCGTTTTGTTTAGGAGGTAAGCCAAACATTTTGGTGTGTATTTTAAAGACCATATTTATCAGTCACAGAGGACACCAGTGCTGAACACCTGCTTTGTTACCTATCTTGCAAAGAAAAATTAATAATGCCAATCTCATAGAAAAGGTTAAATTGTCCCATTTCTAACATGGCATTGAATACCTGTACTTGCAGAATGGGGCAAAGTTCCTGCAAAAAGGTCTTAAAAAATTTGGAAGGCAAGCTGTCCACCTCAGGAGCAGTATTGTTTCTGAGTTGTCTGATAGCAAGAACACAAGACTTCTCTATATGTGCACAATTACCCCAGAGCTAAAATTTTCAATTTGTAGAGAAACCCAAACTGGAGCAAAGCTAATAGCCTTAGTGTTGTGTGGTCTGCACTTATGGACTATAAAGTAATGGACTTTCAGTGCATAGCATGCTCTGAAGAAGACCCCTAGTGGTTGCTACGTAAGCACTCCCCCAGCCAGTTCTGTATGCTCTGCAGGAAGCAGAAAGAAGCAATGGCTGCTTGTTCTGTTTGGTTTGTCAGAAAGCAATCCATTTTATCGGTGCTTGTTTTTTTCCCCACGATGTTGCATTTTAAAGCCTTGAGGTGTAAGTATACACCTGGTCCTTTGAAAAAGTGCTGCATGGTTTATGGGGATTACAATTCGTGAATCAAAAAACAGCAAAAGGTTCCTTTCTTGCAGTCTTCCAGACAGCTTCCCTGAGACACTGCAGTGGGTCACAGACAAGCTGACTATGCACATTCCCTGTATGGGTAAGATTCTTTACTGGTCTACCAGATGATTTTATGTACTTTCTTCCGCACTACTGATATTTATTATGTTTTTCACCTGTTGCTTATCCAATAACGTTGGACTTTTCTTAAAAATGCTAGGCACTGAAAGTTCATTACTCCATAAGTGCTGACTTCGCAACACGTAGGCTAGTAGCTTTGCTCTAGTTTCTCTACAAATTGTCCGATAGCAAAGTTTAACTTCAGACCTTTGAATTGGAGTTATTAGATCAGATTTAATCTGTTCTGGGAGTACAGATACTACTATTTGTCCCATCACATGCAGGTCCCACTCTGTTTCAGTTCGAGTACCAAAACACTTTTGCACATTGTCATGAATGATGTCCACAATCCCTTGAGGGGGGTAACAACCAGGCCATCCTGTTCCGGACAGACACCTGGTATTAAGCTATTACACTGCATTGTACCCTACTGTGGCACCCAGTAAACATATCTAAATGCTGGGACCTCCCCTGTGTGCCACTTTTCAACTCTAAAGCTAACAGTGTCACCCTGTCATATTAGTACCTTCTCAACTCTTCTTTTATCTGTTTTATCTCTTCTATGTAGGTGTCATTCTCAGTCTGCATCATGGAAATACATCAATACAGTTTGGAAAACAAACTTAAATAATGCAAATAAGTAACATTACTTTTATTTTTCCCTGTTTGTTGAATAGGGCTTGAAAATCCCATTCAAATCCTCCCACCAGGGTAAAACATCCTCTTAAGCTTCAGAGACTGGACATCATGCTTTAATGACTTCTTCACACTGTGATTTAAATCTGTCTTCCAGCTACTTGGCATTCAGTGTCCAGGGTGTCACCTCTCATGGGTGCACTGTACCTACCCTACACTGGCACACAACTGCCAGTGGCCAGAGGTTTCAACTGCAATAGCTTTTGCTGAATTAACCTTCAAGCTGGCAGAAAGAAAACTGAAGTCTATTCTAGTGGATAGACTCCCATTTGTAAAAATGACATTATAGCCATAACTCCCAGCTGACATCCCATCTTGCAGGCCAGCTGTTGCAATTATTTCTCTTAAGAATACTGAGACACTGTGTAGTCCATTTACCGTTGTGTGTAACTCTGTCCTGTAAGGATAGGTAACCGTTAAAGTCGCCCCCAAACACTACCAGCTTCCTGGTGTGCAAGAACAGTCTGACAAACTGAAAGTGACCCTGGCAGCTTTTGTCTCTGGCGCATAGACATTAATCAATCTCTATTATTGCCCTCCAAAATCAGTGTCTAGCAAGAAGGCCCTGCCTAGTTCAAGCTCAATTACAGTAATTTCCTTACTCTTATGGATGTGCTCTTAAACGATATTCCCACCCCATCACATTTGTCCAGGCCCTATGACCAAAATGATGGTCCCTTTGGCGCCGCAATCTTTAACAGATAAATTTAAAATAATGTTTAAATCTGGGTGCCCTGGATGAACAGAACAATGCCTGGGAGAATTTCCAAGATGGATACTATTTCAACTCTTTTCCTTTAGGCCTTAATGCTTTTCCCATTTAAGCTAAGGGGGGGCTACTGAGGTGCCAATACACATAGATAATTATGGAGGTTATGTGGCTGACATAGCATGCACCTGGGATCTTATCCATCGCCTGCTTTTTTCTGCAGTGGACACGTCTGGAACTGACTCAGCCCAGTCTGATGAGTGGCCACTAATGGACAATGTTATGGAAAAGGCCTCAGAGTCTCCCTCCTCCTCCTCAGTGTCTCCCCTTTGCCTCTCAGATGCCAAGGCCATAAATCTGTTGGACACTGGGGTTAAGATAGAATTTTTCTCTCTGTTTCTTGTCTTTCTATGCTGTCCCCTCTTTCTAGCATTAACTGTCTCCATGTCAGATATGTCAGATTCCTTGGGGTGGGGCATTTTGGACTGCTGCACTATGGGATCTTTCCATGGCTCTGCTTGGGGGGATCTCTTCATCAATTTCTTCTGGTTCTTGGATTGGTTTTTGGGGTAATACAACTGGTGCCTTAGCAGAGACCCTGCTCACGTCAACATTAGGTGTTGATCCTGGGCCAGAAGGCTCCTGCTGCTGTGGGTGGGCAGTATTTGGAGAGCCAGTATTGCTAGAGTTTGGCTCTTGCCCTCTCGCAGAGGTAAGGGAGTCAGACTTAGCCATATCAATGAAATGCATAGCTTATGTCATTGCTTAACCCTGGGTCTGCCCTTTCATAATACATTTTTCTTGAGTTAAACCCCCAGTCCTTTTGTGTGAAGCCCAGGGACACTGCCTACATGTATGTACCTGTTCTTCATTCAAATTGCATTTAAACAGATTTGGACAGTGGAAACTGATGTGTCAAAATAACTACTGCACCTGTTAGCATCACATGCTGCACTCAGGTGTGCCCTAGACCCACACTTATTCACCTGGGGACAAAAGAGGGAGGTGTGTTCAGGAAAGTGGGTCTGTTTATCTTCTGTTTTAACTATGATATTTGAATAGTTTATATTTTAAATTAGTGCTGTGAGTTACAACTGTTTAAATTAGTACTTTGAGTTACAATTGTTTAAATTAGTACTTTGGGTTACAACTGTTACTTGGGCTGTGATATTGTAACTGTTGGTGGCTTGTGTGCAAGTTGTGGGAATGGTCGCCCCCCGGCCTCTCATCGGGGGGGGGTTGCCGATTGCCCCCAAGAGGGTGAGGTAAGAAGGGCCGCCCACCAGTATGGTTAGAGGCGGCCCCCCCAGCAAGCAGCCCTATCAGTGGAGCACCACAGAGAGGATTGGCCCTGTCAGCTCCTGCAGAGAGGGGCCTGGCAGGGTTCTTAAGGAGTGGTCCCGGGGGGATTTCACCCTCTTGGAACTGCTCTTCAGCAGGCAGAGTTTTTCCTCAGCTTGTAGTTGTTGAATTCCCGGTGGGTAAGTGCTTCTGTTCTTCCTCCAGTGTCTGTTTATCGCATTGCCTTGGTTTCCTCCCCGTCCTCTATGCGGCATCAGACCCTCTTTGGCTGCAACCTCCCCCCCCCGTGTCAGTCCTCCTGCTGTCCCAGCACCTGCCTGAGGCTGGGGTGTTTTGGGTCCGCTGGTCTGGCCTTGCACCCCCCCTCCTTGCTTGCATTTGCCACCTGCCCAGTTACATTCCTTAAACTTTTAATGAAAGTGCAGGTGAAGTCCCCCTCCACGTTTTCCTCCAAGCATCTTTTCCTGGTACCACACGCTTTTCCTTGTCACGCTTCTAGCCCCAGCTCGCCTCCTCTCCCCATAGTATCCAGTCTTCGCTCCTCCTGTTCAAAATTTTTTCTCCATCCCTGCCTTTCAGACCTCCTTTTTCCTCTCAGGCCCGGGCCTGCTATTTCCCTTTTTGGGGCCCTGGGGGCTGGCCATTGCAGGCGTGGAGTGCCCAGGGTGCATGGGACCTCAGAGCCCACCCTGGCCAAGTGGCTGGCCCCTTGCCTTGGCCCCCACCATGGCTCAGTGCCGGGCTCCCCCGTTCCTGGCTTCCTCCTTGGCACCCCCTGCTGCTGGCCACCCTGGCCCCTCAGGCCTAGCTCACCTCCCCGTGGCTCGGAAGCACTTGCACCATTCTGGGGCCCTCACCCCAGTCCCCTCAAGTTGTTGCCTGCCACCTGGCCTGGCCCCCCCGGCTGGTCTTTCGGTCCCCCCACCCCTCCGGCCTGGCTGCTGTAAATTTTTCAAGTTTGCTGGCTTTTGGGGGTTTTTCAGTGCAGGCACCACCCGGTGCTCAGCACGTGGGGGCTTGGCTGCCCCCCTCACATGGGCTGGCTCACCAGGCTGCACCCCTGCAGCCGGGTCTGGGCCACCTTTTTTTAATTTTTTCAGGCGTTTAGGCTTTCAGCCAAAATAATTACTGCTATAAGTTGCCTCCTGGGCTTTTATCTGCCAGCATGTTCAACTCTGTTTGCAGCTCGGATTTGGGGCTGCTTTTTGTTTTGTGTTTGCGGTTGGTATTATTGGCTTTTTTATTTATCTACCTTCTGAATTGTTTGTGGCATCCAATCTGGCTACGTGTTTTTTTTGGGGGGGTGGGGTTGACCTCGCACAGGCCAGCTGGCTTCACAGCACATGCGTGGCTAGATAAGTGGTTCGGAGAGTGTTTTTCCAAGAGGCTTTAAAACCCTCAGGCATTTATTCTGTTATAGAGTCCCTCAATTTAAAACAAACATCCAGTTGTTGTGGTATCCAGTTTCAGAACCTGTTAGTAAGCCCTCATAATTTTCAAAAGAATCCTCAGTACAGCCATGCCTCATCTCCTGTAAATGTTCTTGGCAATGAGCCTGTGTCACCCCTGGGGAAAACATTGGAAGCTTCCCTCAGGCTTAGGTTTGGGGTTCATTTGCCAGGCCATTTCCCACCCAACTGTACTTTCTCCTGTCCCAGGCTGTGCCACCTCCCCAGTCAGCAGCTCGGGGCCCCCCATGCCCCCTTGGGTCCACCTCTTCCCTGGCCCCTATCACGAACAGTCACCCCCCCCAAAGTTTTCCTCTATGCAGCCTGCTCATTAGAAAGGCATATTATTGGGATAACATAATAGGATAAACAAATATTTTTGCTCAGTATTTACAAATGAAGGGGGAGGTACCTAAAACAAACAGTAGAAACACTCTGGATACAGAAGTTGATACCAGCTATTTACAGAAGACAGGGTTCTGAAAGAACTCTGAAAACTGAAGGTGGACAAAGCAATGGGGCCTGATGGGATTCATCCCAGAATTCTAAAAGAACTAAGGTAGAACTAGTGACACCATTGACTACCCTCTTTAACAAATCATGGGAGGATAGGGTGGTACCAGAGGACTGGAGGGGCAGATGTGATTCCCCTTCACAAAAGTGGGAGCAAGGCAGAAGCAGGAAACTACAGACCTGTTAGTTTAACCTCAGTGGTAGGGAAAATGATGGAATCACTTCTGAAGAAAAGAATTGTCGAGTATCTAGAGGCCAGTAGGGCACAGGACCCAAGGCAGCATGGATTCACAGTGGGAAGGTCATGTCAGACCAGATCTGATAGATTTCTTTGACTAGGTGACAAAGTAGTAGATCAGGGAGGGGCTGTGGACATGGCCTACCTAGACTTTAGCAAGGCATTTGACACAGTCTCACACAAAGATTAATATACAAGTTAGCCAGCCTGGAGTGGGCCCCAAGATGACAGCCTGGGTAAGAATTGGCTGGAGAATAGGACACAGAGTAATAGTAAATGGAGTCCACTCTGAAGAAAGGGGGGTTACTAGTGGGGTACCGCAGGGTTCAGTATTAGGACTGGTCCTCTTCAATGTCTTTATAAGCGACATTGCAGAGGGACTGGAAGGAAAAGTATGTCTCTTTGCAGATGGCACAAAGATCTGCAACAGAGTAGATGCACAAGGTGGGGTGGAAAGGATGAGAAGGGACTTGGCAAGGTTAGAGGAATGGTCAAATGTATGGCAGCTTAGATTCAATGCTAAGAAATGTAAGGTAATGCACCTGGGAAACAAAAACCCAAGGGAAGAGTACACAATGGGGGGGGTGAGATACTAACAACAACAAAAATGGAAAGGGACCTGGGGGTAGTCATATCAGATGACCTAAAGGTGGGCAAGCAATGTGAGAGGGCAGCAAGGAGGGCTGGGGGGATACTGGGATGCATAGGGAGAGGCATCACCAGTAGGAAACAGGAAGTTATTATCCCTCTGTACAGACTATGATCTATAGTTGAAAATGTCGGAAACACGTATGTCTCAGGTTCTGGACAGTCAGGCTCCCCAAATTTCCACACCGGCACAGGGTCAAGGTCAAGACCTTTGAGGTCTGGGAAGCCAGACGCAACCTTCAGACTAGGCAACCCCAGCACAGGGGCAGGACCAAGCACTATGTGAGGCCCTGCAACACCTTAAGGATATTGGGGGATCAGATTGGCTCTCGGCCATATCCAGGCTGGAACCAGAATTACTGGTCGCCCATCCAGGTGGGCAACAACTGCCAGAGGCAGACCCTCACACCCTAGCTGAATGAAGGCCTCAATGACTGGCTGAGGTGGAGGGGCGACAGCCCAGGCTGAGCCAGCCGTCGACCCAGTTATTGGAATCAGTGGCTCAAACAAAATCTGGTGATAAAAAGGGGTAAGGTGGGCAGAAAAAGCACAAGGCTCAACCGGTGGCAGAGGCTGGCAGAAAATGTACAGAGAAGAAACGTAGCAGAGTTGAGGAGAGCACATCGACCATAGTCCAACGCAGGGCAACAAATGACAAAGTGGAGAAACCCCCTGTGGGACCCATGATCCAGCCACAAATTGGTGACTATGAGGGGGACCAGGACAGTGGTGTTTCACTAGATTTGGTATGGTCAGATTCGGATGGTGAGGATGAGCAATCCGTGGAGGGCTGGGAGCGGCTGCCAATGGAATCTGCAGCAGCAGAGTCAAAATATGCAAAATGGAGGCAAAACTTGGAAGATATAGCTAAGGCTATGAAGGTAAGGGGAATGGGAACAGAAAAGGGCCATGCACATGGGAGGCAGGATGGGGGGCTTTCACCAGCAGATAGACTTTGAAAAAACATGGCGAACAGCAGGGGGAAAAGGCGAGTAGCCATGTAGGGTGGCCTGAGGCTTCGGGGGATAATTCATTACCAGCGATGCCATGGCCCCCAAATATGGCAGCATAACCCCTTCATGTGGCCATTTATGTATGGGGGCAGGCAATATGCCTGCCACTTGGGCAGTAATGAATCCTTGGGGTCCCTTCACCCCTAGTCTCCCAACACCTCTGCACAGGGGTATGACAGCTGCTAATGCAGGGTCTCAGCCATTTCTGGCCAATGATCCAGGTGAGGGTACCTCCCAGGGTCAAGCGGATACAAGGCACAGGGGCCAATAGACTGTCACGGGTTTATGACACGTCAGGGGGCGGAGCCTGCCAAGGTAGGATATCAGGTGCAGGGCCCAATAGACAGGCAAGGCCAGATGACATTAAGCACATCTTCTTGACCTGGAAGGACACTACTTCTTTATTCAGCTGTGAGCTGTGTGAGAAATTCTATATTGCACTTGATATCTGCAACAACATGCACTTTTGCTCAATTCTGTGGGAGGTGAAACTAACTACCCTTAGTGCTTTTTATTTACACAGCTTATTTAGTGTTTAACAAGAGGGCTTGCAAACTCTATTTATCTTGTGATATCTTCAGAAGGATTTAAATACTGCATTTGGGTAGACCCTTGGAGGTAGCTAGATTGTCTACTAGGATTTTATGATAGTTAAACTATTTTTAAATAAATTACAGGTGGCTGAGGAGTTGAAAAAGGAGCTTTCAAACTCTGCTTATCTTGGAAGTAACTTCACAAGTGCTTGCATACTGCATTTTGGTTGTCCCTTGGGGGTAGCTGGATTGACTACTAGGATTTTGGGATAGAAACTATTTTTAAATAATTTACTGGTGCGTAGGAGTTTGTGATAGTTAAACTATTTTTAAATAAGTTACTGTGGTTAAGGAGTTGTCATAGCAAAACCTGCAGTGTGAATTGAAACACAGACAGCCTCAGGTGCAGGAAATTGTTCACCTCATTGTTTTCAGACCACAAAGTGTTGTATTGGAACAGGAAAGGTTGCATCACAACCATTGTCAACAAATTGCCCTGGCTGGAGATATCCAGACTAGATCAGATTACTATAAGTTACTGGTGGCTGCAATATTTAGAGACACAAAGCACATCTTCTTGACCTGGAAGGACACTACTTCTTTATTCAGCTGTGAGCTGTGTGAGAAATTCTATATTGCACGTTGTGCTCACAACAGAGGGAGGTGAACCTTACAATTGTCTTTGGTTTGTAGCAGATATTCTGCAGATGGAGGCTACTTCTAACTGAAAGGTGAAATAAGGAACTTAGAATTAAGGAACTTAGAATTATCAGGAAAAGACAGTCTTTCAAGCAACAGAGGGAGGTGGATCTAGCTTTATGTTTGTTACAATTCTTAAGATTTTCAGTGCAGGAAGAGTTTAAAGCACAGCTGACTTATTTTGGGGCTGACTGCTTTCAGAGCACAAACCACCAGGCTATTTTGGGGCTGGGGAGGTTTACCTGTGTCTGACTTGGATGTCTGGATTTTTCTCTGTTTGATTAGCAGGGTATTTTCTCTGTCAAATTGTTGTGTAGGGCATCTTGCTGACAGGAAGGCACTCATCGCAGCGGTGGGTCAGAGCTTTTAGCTGATTGTTTTGTGAGGGCACAGTTTAGGCCCTACCCCTTCCCACCCTCACCCCACCCACCCCTGGAAATAGTTCCATTATACCTGGGGTTCTGACATCATTTCCTCAAGAGTGCAAGGTGCATATCACTGTCATATCCTCTCTAGCACACTGCACTGACAATATAAGCATACACATTGTATAATATATATATTTCTATATAACAAACCAATCACACAAACAAACACACACAAAAAAAGAAGTAGATAAACGTGGGGAGTAGTGCAATGTAATGGCTGTGGGGCAACAATCTTCCAGGAGTCTTTCTGGAGGCTGAGATGCTGCCCTAGCACAGCAGTTGGACCACAGTGGGCTCAGGGAGAGTGAGGATGGTGGAACAGAGGCACACCCAGTCAGTTGTTCCACTCCACAATCCATACACCATTCTGGGGGAGCATAACTCCCCTATGGATGCACCCGCAGAGGAGACTAAGGAGGCTGAGGACAACTGTCACAAGGGAGACCCACAGGAAGGAGGCAGAGGACACCACAAGGAAAGGAAGCAGCTCCTGGTGGGGGACTCAATTATTAGGGGGATAGAACTGGGGGGAGCAGGGAAAACTGAAGTAAGGTGCCTGCCTGGTGCCATGTCTTGGAGGGACAGGAAGCGCATCCTCAGGATCACGAGAACAGCTGCACGGGAATCTGAGCTGGACATCATTGTCCACCTAGGGACAAATGACTTGGCTCATCATGAGATTAGAGCAGTGCAGAAGGACTTTGTAGAATTGGGGAGGGGCCTAAGACAAGTAGCACACACAGTATCCTTCTCAGAGGTGCTGCCTATCAATGGCATGAGTGAGGCGAGGGTACTTTGCACCATGCAGTTTAATGAATGGTTGAAAAAATGGTGTGGAGCACAGGGGTTTGGCTTCATTGGGGACTGGGGTTCCACCTGGAGGGACACCAGCCTATACTAGCAGGATGGTCTGCATCTGTCCAGGAAGGGAACAAGTCTTTTGAGCAATCAGTTTAAATGCTTCATTGGCAAGCACTGATAAGCAGCAGGAAAATCCCAGCCTCTCCCTACAAAACAAGGTACTAAATGAGAAAAAGACCGAGGTAGAAAGGTCAGTGGGGGATGCTGCAAAAGAAGGTAAAGCAATTCTAGGGGGTGGGGGTAGGAAGAAGTAGGCTGCTGGTTAACTAGAATCTGCAGCTTATCCATTAGGTATGGAAATGGGCAGACTGGGTGGGCCAAGCGGTCCTTATCTGCCGTCAAATTCTATGTTTCTATGTAAGGGGTACAGAGCCCGCTAGGGGAGGGACAGAAAAAGTCCTGTCAGGACACCAGGGTGGGGTGTAGCAGATCACCCCAGGGGCTGAGGCATTGCCTGTGCAGTCACCCCAGTGCGTTGGCTTCCAGGGTGCTGCAGCGTGGAGGGGGGTAGCATGCAGGGAGCTGCAGTTCGGGTATGGACAGGAGTGCTGCCCTCTACAATCCAACCTCCTCAAGGGAACAAAGAAAGTTTGGTAGCAGGCGCAGAAGGGCGGGAAATGGTTGCTGCATTGTTGGGAACCGCTCCCACGGCTCCAGCAGGGAATGGTGCAACGAGCACCAAAACAGCAGGACTGGATTGTTGGGCCAATGCCGGGGTAGAAGACCCATTGGGGGAACACTTATCAGACATGGTCAGGGAAAAAATTTGGAAGGGGGAATTTATAGACATGTTCTCGTTATTACACAGGGAGATCCTGGAGGTGAATGATGAGAAAAAGAATAAACAGAGAGAGGTCACAATGGCCGAAGGTACCTTTCACATTCGAGAATTGGGCTGCAGCATTTGACATATTTATGTCAGTTTATGGGATGAAGCACCCCAATAAGCTGATTGCTCTGCTTAAATACAGGGATACCATTAAATGTGCACATTTATCCTTCGATGGATATGGATGGCTAAAATACGACAAACAATTTCATCTAAAATTATCTAGGCAGTCCAATCTCAAACGGGAAAATACTCACATAGACCTCTGGGTTCGCTATATGATGCGTATACGTCCCAATGTGGTAACCTACATGGATAGTGGTCATGTTATTGCCAGACAAGCAGGGGGTGATTACAAGAAAGACCAGAAAAAGGCTGCAGGGAGGAAGGCCTGTTACAATTACAATAAAGGGAAATGTTTTCGTTACTTTTGTAAATACGGCCATATCTGCAAACAATGTGGAGGGGAGCACAGGGTTGCACAATGCACCTGACACTCCTCCAAAAAAACAGGTAATGAGAGAGCTGGGGGGAGGGAGAAAGGAAAGGGGACTGGGAAGACTGGCTAATTCACCAGTACGATTAGACCTGATGGAACCCTGGCTCTCCTGCTACCCGGACAAAAGAACAGAAAAATATTTACATGATGGTTTCAAACACGGCTTTAGGATACCATACAAGGGGCCAAGGGTGGAAATCACAGCTCACAAACTTAAGTCTGCAAACTTACTTCCCAATATTATTGAGAAGA
Organism: Neoceratodus forsteri; assembly: GCA_016271365.2. Taxonomy (NCBI): domain Eukaryota; kingdom Metazoa; phylum Chordata; order Ceratodontiformes; family Ceratodontidae; genus Neoceratodus; species Neoceratodus forsteri. The sequence continues at coordinate 1,629,226,034 of CM057449.1, read as the reverse complement.
TCACCAAGGAAGTGGAGGCAGGGTGGTGGGACCATTCAACAACCCCCCGGTTCACAACCTCAGGGTATCCCCATTGGGGCTTGTCCTCAAGAAGGCAGAAGGGGAATTCAGCTGATCCATCACCTGTCCTACCCGAAGGGTACCTCAGTGAACGACTTTATTAACCCAGAAGATTGCACAATACAGAACGCAACTTTTGATGTGGCACTGCACCAGATACAAGAGCTGGGTCAGGGGGCAGTGATGGCAAAAAGTGACATCAAGTCAGCAGCCACTGAGGCAGCCAGGTGTGGGTTAAAGGAGAAACAGGTCAAAGGAGTGGGCAGTTAGGCATCAGAAGCTTATATGGGGTACATCAGGCCCCAGCACAACCCATTGGAGAGTGATGCTGGCGAACCCAGCACAGGTGGAAACTGAACAGCAAAAAGGTTGCACCATACTCATAATTTTCTGGTTTGTCTTACAGGCAGGGCTCAGCAACACCTTGGATATGGATCATCGACCATTCACACACGAGGGAGGCCTACCCAAGGGCGAAAAAATTACCTTACACAAGGCAGCTGGGCATTCCGAGAAGTTGGGCTGTTATACAATGAGCAGGGAAAGGGGGGGATGAAGTGGGGGGCATTGTGTGAAACTATCTTCAGATTGGGCTTGCATCGTCAGCCACCAGTCATGCTGGTTAAGCACTTGGGAGGGAATGACCTGGTCACCCTGGGGGCCCCCAGATTAATTGAGGAAATAAAGAGGGGATTGGCCTGGCTAAAACAACTGTTGCCTCGCACCATTCTGTCATGCACCAGAATCATACCACGCCAGCAGTGGTGTGGGGAGCGAACGGTGGGAGCCATGGACAAAGCGTGCAGGTCAGTGAATAGGGAGGTGTCCCATTTTGCGGCCTCACTTGGGGTGGAGGTTATCAGGCATTTCCTTATCACCAAGATGGATAAGGGTCTATATAGCCATGATGGGGTTCATCTGTCGGATATTGGGAATGACATTTTTAACAACACACTGAATGATTTCTATAAAGCAGCATTATTTGGGAAAAGTAAGATCCCTTGGGCATTAGTGGGAGATACTTGTTGGCACCGTATGTAAGTGACGGTAATTCATGGATGACCCTGTATAAGTGAGGCTCTGGACATAAAAAGAGAAGCTGCGATTGGGTGTCACCAGGGAGAGGCAGAACCCTAGGATGGGTATGCTTCAGGGACCTGGGGAGGAAGGCAACCAGGCGGGGTGTGCACCGAAATGCTGGGAGCCAAGATTCCAAGACGGGGAATGTGGCCCCGGAGAGGCATGCTCCTCATCAAGGGTCTAGGAGTCCCTAAATTCGGGGAAGATGGAGAGGGGAACTGTGTGGAGGGAATTCATGGCCCTCAATGGGTCTGTTGGACTAATAGGCCAGAGTACCTCTCAAATAATTGGATGAAGGTGCCAGGGTTTCAGCAAAACATGAATTTGCTGCCCAAGGGGTCTTACTGGAGGGTGATACTTGATGTATACTGAATTAGGATTTTATATATATGGGTCCTGGGTAATGATGGTCCTCAAGTTTGGACAGTCTTTATATGGAGGCAGATCACTGTTGCAGCTCCAAGGCTTCAGGTGGTTCATTTCACAGTTCTTCAGCTTCCAGTTTTAGTTCCACATCCAGCAGTGGAGTAGTCTGACAAGCGTTTGACTGGCTGTCAAGTGTGGCTGCCAGCCAGTGCCTTTGAAGAAGCTCTCACCCCTGGAGAAATGCACCTAGTAGTTGGCTTAGCAGGGTCACTGAGCAATGTTTCATGCAGTCGTGGTGGTCTGCGCTCTCTGGTGCAAGGTTTGGTGCAAGATGAGCACCTTTAGCTGTTGCCTTTGGTTAATAAATCTTTGGTGAACTAAGCAACTTGGATTTCCCTTGGATTTTTTCAAATTCTTGAACTGTGTTCAGCGAGTGCAGAACTGCCCTGTTTGTTCACTATGCGCTGTAACTTTATCTCTGGCACTTGTTCTGGATACTAGCAGCCACTCCTTCTCATGCAAAAACCTTACTTCATCTTCTGCAACCAATTCAAGCAAAAACCCTGTTTCTCTCCTCCATGGCATATTTCAAGCATTCCTCTTCTTCCAACAAGTCCTGCTCAGCAGGTAAGGTAAGTTCAGCCTTTTTAGCAAGTTGTGCCGGTTCTATGTTGTCACATCAATGTCCATGGAATTATCACTCACCATAGCTTCTGGAACATCATGGACCTCTTCACAAATGGCAGCATCCTCACCACCAGTCTCCCGGTCAGCCATCTTGGCATACAGTCAGATGACCAGAGGGTCCTCCTTCGGGAGATTAGGGGAATATTTATCAAGAAAAATAGATTAAAAAAAAATCCAAAACCTGATAACACTGTATTCAGCAAACTATAGACCATAACTCAAATTAATATATTGCAGAACATTTTACCTAACTAAAAAACATGAAAAGACAAAACTTCCCTCCTAGTGAAAGAAAATGAAGAAACCTCTAGAGGTAGGATTTATCAAAAGGGAACACTCCCACAGACATTACAAGGTACAGCATTCCTTCTTCCATTTCATTCACAGCAATTTTTTTCAAATGGCTATTAAAGGGACACTGTCGCCACTTTTTGCATCATATTATTTTTACTTGAAAACCCACTGTTTATGATTGCTAACCTTCTCTAATTTTGATGTCGCTGGTTGTTTTATCTACTTGTTTTCTTAGTAGAATGGAAATGTATGGTAATGGTATAATTATATCCAGCCTTGTTTTGCTTTAAATCCTTGATAAACTCTTATTGCATTCTTCTTCAACATTATGAACACCCCCAAACAGTGCAGCATACAATAGTTTCCTGTATTCACACTGCATCATGAGTAGCTAGACAGTATTGGGGGTGTACCCAAGTCAAGAAAGGATGCAATGGGAGTTGATCAAGGCACTTAAACAGACACATTTTTGTGTGATAACATCAGTAGGGTTGGCAGTCTGTTTTTACTTTTAAAAAGGAAAAATAAATCAAAATCAAACAACCAGCAACATCTACAGTGAGACTCTCTACAGGATGAAAGCAATCATAAAATGTGTTTTTATGTTTGCTTGCATGCATGTGCAAGAAACATAGTGCCATCATCCGAGTTTTTGTAGGTGTGGCACCCTGTCTTCCAATTCAGTCAGTGTGTTTGCAGGCATGGCCACAGTTCACCAGTGAATGCTGCAGCTGTCTATGACAGCAGTTGAAAATGCAGTGCCATACAGCTGAAAGGGAGAGCTCCGCTTCAGTGAGCAGTGATAAGATAGTGCTGATTAGCATATTGTGTGCTCATGTGCTCACCCCCCACACACACTGTATGGCTGATGGGGGTGCCCAATCCACCGTCAGCTCTGCTGTGCTCTCCCCCCAACAGAGTTCCAGGTGCCACGCTGAGAGTCCACTGTGGCAACAGTCCGTAAGGCCAACGGGGGTGCCCAATCCCCATCGGCTCCACTGTCCTCCCTCCAACAGACTACCAGGTGCCATGCTGGGAGCCCACCCCAGCATGGCAACAGTCTGTATGGACCACGGGGGTGCCCAATTCCCCATCAGCTCCACTGTCCCCCCAAACAGCCTTCCAGCTGCCATGCCGGGAGCCCACCCCAGTGTAGCACAAGTCCTGTGTCATCTACAAAAAAAAAATAACCTGCAAGAAAAAACATTCCCTAGCTGACTGTCCTGACCCCCCTCCCCCCCAACCATGCCCACCCACTCGCGCCCTGCCTCTCACACCCCCCCATCTCACCCCATACTTACCTCCGGAGTCCAGCACAACGATCATTGGTGGACCGGAACACGTCTGCACTCTTCAAAGCCGACCTGATGTGAGGAAATGCCGGTAAGCTGTATAATGGAATAAATAAGTTTTTTTCAACTTTGATGCATATCTTAGGCATTTTGGGAATGTTTTCACCAAATTTTCAACATGAGGATTTTGGGACCCCTCATGAATTCTGGCACTGTCATTTTGTTAATCATTTGAAAGGTGATTTCGTGGTCACTGTGCAGAACCACCTTCGGGACTGATTTACAAAACAACAGTGTCACAGTTCATGAGGTAGGCCCAAAACCCTATGCTGAAAATGTGGTGAAAAAATTCCCAAAAATGACTGTTTTACGAGCATGCGATGCGCTGTTCCTACGCTCGCTCATAAGTTCGTGAATTTTCAATATTTTCACTCCAGATTTTCAACATTGCCATTTACCACACCTCCTTATGAGCAGTACAGCTGTCATTTTTCACATCTCTCCCAAAATATGTTTCCACGCATGTAGCACACAATGGCGCAGTCGGTGTGCGAAATCAATATTCAGGACAGATTAAGAAAATCACAGTGATACTGTTCATGAGCAAAGGTGTTAAAATGGCTATGTTAAAAATTTGATGAAAAAAGTGCATAAAATGACTGTGTTATGAGAGACCATTGCGCAGTTTCCACGCACCCTCGTAAATCATGCATTTCTAATATTTTAAGTCCATATTTTCACCACTGGCATTTTTCCACGCTTTCTTATGAATAGTATAGCTATCATTTTTCACACCATGGCCAAAATGTGTTTTCGCACTTCCAGTGCAGAAATGTATGGCCGCTGTGGGAAATCACTGTTTGGGACAGATTAAGAAAATCACAAGACACTGTTCATGAGTGGAGGTTCCAAAATGCCTGTTTTGACAATCTGCTGTGAAAAATCCCCAAACTAATTGCATTACGGGTATGCATTGCACAGTTTCTATGCACGCTCGTGACTTCACCAGTTTTTTTAATATTTTCACTGCAAATTTTCAACATTGCCATTTTTCGCACCTCCCCAAGAACAGTACAGCTGTCATTTTTCACATCCTGTTCAAAATGTGTTTTTCGCACCTGTGGTGCCAAATGGTGTAGTCACAGTGCAAAATCAGCCTTCGGCTAACAAACTGATATTGCCACTGTTCATAAGGTGGGGGTCACAAAAAACCTATGTTGAAAATTTGGAGTGAAAATGCTAACGAACACCTGAGGCATTAGGGTTTCCAACCATAATGCCCCACCCTGTAGAGATTGACAGGCATCGGGTGTGACTTGGGATTCTCCCTGTAATGTAATACCATTCCACACCCTGCAGCCAGTGAGAGAGTCAAGGTGCCTGGACTCTCCGGCCCCAAACTTCACCCCATTCTCCTATACAGCACCCATCTCACTGTATTTCCTGATGGAATGGGGTGAGCACAAAGGCCAAAGACCCTAAGGCACACCATGACATTTGTTGGTGTCTGCAGGGTAGTGTGTGGTGAAATGGCATGGCCGTTATGCCTGATGACCCAAAGACACAGCCCAATGCCTGTCAGACTCTGCAGGGTGGTAGTAGGGTTGGCTTCAGTTCAATACTTCACTGCCATTCCTATTATACAGCTCTCTAACTCCTACGCTACCAGTGCCAATGCCAGCAAGCAAACATTCGGCATTGTCAAATTCTTGTTTAAACTAGGGACACTTGGGGACTGACAGTGTTTATTTAACAGTGGATTTGGGAGGCAGGATTCCTCCTTTCTAAAAGGTAGTTTAATTTCAGAATCAATTTTTCCAAAAAGAATATGTAACAGTGTGTGTTTCTATTGTAAAATGAATATACACTTCTTCTGCCAGATGTACCATTTGAACACCATTAACAATAGCTTGAGAGTCCCATAGAGGAAATTCTCCTATCCCCCTTTAGGAATACCATAAATTCATATCTTATAAGACAGTTTCCCAAAAATAGCATCCTGCCATTTTTTTGCTAGAAGACACTAAATTGTTGTAAAGTTACTGCAATCAAAAAATATATGTTCCAACAGTTGTAGTCAATATCTCTGTCACAGCCTTGTGACGATGTTTATTTCTGACATTTAACCTCTCATGACAACAAAAGCACAGAGTGTCACACATTTTCTGTGGTACCCTGGACTCCATGAGTTAATAGGTCAGATGTGTTTCTCGAATGCTGGCAGGACACTGAAACAAAGAATCTTGCAAGGATGATATTATTCAGTTGCTTTCGGCTACTGGCAGTAATGTCCAGTCTCTTAAGATTCCAGATTATGATATTCCGAAAATGATCAACTAAATAATAAGAACTGTCCATCGGAGGATTTCAAAACACTCCCATTTGTCTAGTAATCCATTTCCTGAAGAAGAATTCACGCCTTTCAGTAAAGAAAGGGAGCCACGGCTAGGCCTTTGCCAGTACCACAGTTACCCAGTCAAAAAAAAACAAAAAAACTTTTGGATTCATCATTCTGGTCCCCTGGATTTAACATACTTAGGTTCTGCTGCAGTCTACATGTATCTGCTCTGCAAATGATGGCGGCCACGCTGGGCTAGCTGTGAGTCTGGGAGCTATTTATTTTAGTGAATGTTACTGTTGTTACTGTTTTTAGTGCTTTTCCTTTTTCAGTTTTTAGCATTTCTTCGAGTGTTTGTTATGTTATGTTACATTATTGATATTTTATTTTCTTGTTAGTTCATTAATTTTTAATTTTTGAAATTCCTCCGAGGGACAGAGGACCTCTGAAGAACTGGTCTTAGTCTGTGTAAATGGTAGGGCCAGGTTCAAGTATGGAGTGGAGCTGTATCTCGATCTGGCTCTGTGACTGAAATATACAAACCGCAGTATTTTCAAGTATTTGGTAGCTTCCTAAATGTGGGACTTCTCCAGAGGATAGCAGCTCTGGTGTTAAGTTGGATGCTGCTGGAGTGGGTCGTATCCATGCCTGGAAGAGTTGGTGGAGTGGTGTGGAGTATTGGAATTCGTGGTCCGGGAGTCTGGAGGAGTACTTCATTGACAGGATTTGGAGAATGAAGGGTTCAGGAAGAAGTTAATTTGAGACCTGCATTTAGTGGGTCTCCCTTCACAGGAGAGTTGTAGGAGTTGTTGGAGTCAGGGAGCTTGGAAGACTGACTGGTGGGGCCAATGTCTAGGCTGCTGGTGCAGTCTGGGGGGTATCCTGAGAGATGGTCATCAGAGGGTGGCCGACTTTGTAAGGAAGGAACTGACAGGGCAGATGTTGGAAGATGGCTGCCACCATGGGGGAGTCTTTGATTTGCCATGCAGCCTGGCCTGGGTCAAAACTAAGTGGAGGAAAGAAGATCTGTGGAAGATGACTCCTTGGACCTTTTGGATGGGGTGAGCTGCTCCCATGAATTTTTATAGAAACTGCTATGAATTGTGACCTTTTCTCTTGGGTTTAAGTCCCTTGTTTTCTGGAGCTAAATGACTGGTGTCTCTTCAAGTGGCATAAATGCACTAAAAAACTAGTTTATAGTGTATAGAACAGTGAGATGCAGGAGGGTGAGAGCCTCCTAATATCCAAACTTGATCAGGCTGTGGAGGTGTGAGCTCCCCAGCATTTACTCTGCATTTAGACTGGACTAAGCGCTGGTTTAATGACTTAATCTTGGATTTTATTAATAAGTTACATACATTGGATTGGTCTTGGACTTGGACTGAGCGGGTCAATAATCTCCTGCCCTGCTAAACCGTGCTCTGTCCCTTTTTGGAGGATTAATATTTATTTATTGCATTTGTGCGTTTGTGTGAGTGCTTGGGGTTGTGTATGTGAGTGTGAAAGGTGTGTGGGTGAGTATTGTAATTCAGTGTTTTGTCTTTGTTTGAGGATTTTATGTAAAATTGTTTATTTGTGTGTTTCTGTGTTTGGGGGTGTGTATGTATATGTGAAAAATGTGGGGCTGTGATTATGTTGTGGGTGGGAGGTTGAGGGTTCTGTATTCAAGTCTTTGGGATAATTTGTGGTGTTTTGGGGTGTTTGTGGGGTAATTGAGGATTGGGTTTTGGTAGAGTGGGTTTTTTGTTAAAGAAATGTGCATGGGAAAAGGGCCTGTAAGGTGAAGCTACTTGGACGGCGACCTATGGGACCTCCGCCCCTTTGAGTTTCCAGCATTGCTAGTTGAGGCCTATCAGAGATGCAGGGCCTTAGGGATAGTTCGGAGGGGGAAGCCTGAGGGGGTCTCCTCCGAGTGGCTGCTGGGGTGTCTGGGATTTGGGTGGTGAGGTCAAGGAGATGCCCTGGGGCGAAATGGTAACTTTAGCGGGGGTTGCCATGCTTAGTTCCTATACCCAAGGGCTCCACCTTAGAGTGTGGGCAGATAGCTGGTCCAGTTGCCCCCCATATCCTACTTGTGTTGTGTTGAGCAGTGCCAGGTCAGTGAGGAACAAGGCTGCCATAATGACAGACTTGATATCCTTAGTCAACCTGGCTTGCATTACGGAGACCTGGCTGGATGAAAATGCCTCTCCCATTTTGGAGGTGGTAGTGCCGGCTGTGATACACAGCCCAAGGAAGGGTAGCAGGGGTGGGGGGGGCCATTTGTTTTAAATCTAGCCTGAACCTCACAGTGCTGTCTGTAGGCCCTACACAGTCCTTTGAATGTGTGGCCACCCGAGGTGGTGTTGGTGCAGGCTTCAGGGTTCTCCTGCTTTATCGTCCCCCAGGAATAGATGGGGATTTTTTCAGGAGGTCAAGGAGCTCCTTGCCGGCCTGGTGTTGGAGTCCTCCAGGTGGTTGATTTTGGGGGACTTCAATGCTTGGGTCAACAGCAGGCTCTCAAAATTTGGAAACGATCTTCTTGGCAGCATAGAGGCCCTGGACCTGATGCAAAAGGTAACAACAGCAACACACTTGGGTGGCCACACACTGGACCTGTTTTTTTCTTCTAGTTTAGGTATTATTGACCTCAGTGTAGATCCATTTGTTTGATCAGATCATAGCACTGGGGGGTTCATGTTTAGGGCCCCCCCAGATGGTCTTGCCCCTGTGGAGATGGTCTGGTACTGACCATTAAGAGGAGTTTCCTCTGTGGACTTGTTGGTGGTGCTGGACCTATTGGGTGTTGGGGAGGCTTGTGCAATTGGGTCAGAGGTGGCAGTGGCAGCCTATAATGGGGCTATTGGTGCGGCCTTTGACTCAATCACACTCTTTAGAGTCTGACCCCCGCCTACTCATCGGAGAGAGAACTCCTTGGTATGATGAGGATCTCCGAGGTTTAAAGATTAGGGGGCAGAGATTAGAGAGACACTGGAGAAGATCTGGCTTGATGGAGGACAGAGTGGCCCTGAAGTCATATTATGCTGACTATCAGGGGGCAATCTCCCAAAAGACGGAGGAATTTCTGTCTAGGGAGATTGCTGTGGTGAGAAACAGACTAGCTCAGCTCTTCCGCATGGTGGACGGGCTTTTACATCCTGCCTGTCTATGTGCTGGGGCGGGGCAGGTTCTAGAACTAAGTGTGAGGGGCTGGCTTTGTTTTTTGCTGAAAAGGTGTCCTCTATCAGGGCTGATGTATCTTCGAGCTTCTCTCGAAAGGGATACAGGGTCCAGCCTGAGTCATGTCGGAACACTCCTCCTGTCTGGGATGAGTTTGAGCTGGTTGGGGTTGGGGAAGTGGTGGAGATCATCTCAAAGCTGAGGCCTGCACAGTGTGATCTGGACCCAGGTCCAACCTGCCTTCTGGTTGGGTGTTTGGACCTGATTGAACCTGTGGTTACTGAGGTTGTCTGGAGTTCATTGAGGAGTGGGATCTTCCCATTGGCCTTGAAAGAGGCCTTGGTTAGACACCTTTGGAAAAAGCCCTCTTTGGACCCGGACTGCCTCAGCAACTACAGACTGGTCTTAAACCTCCCATTTTTAAGGAAGGTTATAGAAAAGGTGGTGGCTGTGCAGCTTGAGAGACATCTCGCTGCTTCCTCCATCTATGAGTCTTTCCAGTCTGGGTTCTGTGCGGGGCGTTGTATGGAGACTGCCTTGGTGAGGGTGCTAAATGACCTCATGATGGCGAGGAACAGAAGAGACCATACCTTCTTGGTCCTCCTGGACTTCTCTGCGGCATTTGACACGGTTGACCATGAGGTGTTACTTGACTACCTGTGGTTTTAGTGTGGTCTATCCGGTAATGTTATCAACTGGTTCAGATCATACCTGACAGACAGAGTGCAGAGAGTGACAATGGGAATTGTCTCATCTAACCTGAAGACTGTGCTGTGGTGTTCCGCAGGGGTCGGTCTTGTCACCCTTATTGTTCACTGTGTACATGCTGCCATTGGGGGATATTATTAGGTGGTATGGGCTGGGTTTTCACTGTTATGCAGATGATACCCAGCTGTACCTGTCCTGTGAGCCCAATACCCAGGTGTCTGACTCTGTATTTAACAGTTGCCTAGAGGAAATCCAGTCGTGGATGACTCACAACTAAGCTTAAGCTTAAGATGTGAGACTGAGGTACTGGTTGTAGATCCAGGCCATCAGGATGGGGTGGGTGGGTGGGGTTACCACCTGACCTAGTGCTGGGGTGTGTGCCCCAGCCCCCTCTAGACAGATGAAACATTTGGGCATGATTCTGGATGATAGCCCAACACTTGACGCTCAGGTATCAGCCATGGTTAGAAGTGGGTTCTATCATCTCAGGAATATCATCCGAATTTGAGCCCTGATCCTGCCTGAGGACCTGACTATGCTGGTGCATGCTTTCATCACTTCCAGGTTGGACTACTCTAATGCCCTGTACCTAGGGTTATCTGGAGGCAAACTCCACAAGCTACAGCTGGTGCAGAACGTGGCGGCAAGATTGCTGACGGGGTTGAAAAAGTGTGAGCATATCACCCCGGTCCTCTGCGGACTGCACTGGCTGCCAATCAGGTGAAGGGTTGTCTTCAAGATAGTGCTATTGACCTATAAGACCCTGCACAAAAGGGGTCCTGTCTATCTGCAAGATCTCCTAGTCCTGTACCGTCTGGCCCGGGCACTCCGTTCTGCCGGGGGAGGCCTCCTGGGAGTTCTTAGGCTTAGGTTGTGGCATTCGGGGACAGAGCATTATCGGTGGCTGCACCTACCCTGTGGAACCCCTTGCCTAACTATTTAAAGGGGGCTCCCTTGGTGGAAGCCTTTAAAAAGGGCCTTAAAACATATTTGTTCCAGCAAGAGTTTTATTGATTTAGTTATCTTTTTTTAAATTATTATCTTTTTATATGGGATTGATCGATAATTATATGCTCTCAGTTATATTTTTGTATTCATTTATATATATATATTTGTGAATGAATTTAAAATGTATTTATTTTGTATTGTATAGTGCCCAGAGTCTCTGGAAATGGGCGCTTTAGAAATAAATTATCTATCTATCTATCTATCTATCTATCTATCTATCTATCTATCTATCTATCTAAATGTCTAGCAATATTGTACCAATATACCACTATTACTTCATTACCTTTTACTTTTATTATTTGTATGTCATATTTAAGTGTGACCTGACTGTTCACTTGTTTCGACCTTCCTTTTCCCTTGGGTCACACCTGGAAACAAGCTTTGGCTCAGTGTGTCTCTCCTGGTTACCAACATTTTAAATAAATAAATACATACAGTACATACATACATACATAACTGGTCTCTATGTAATGGTCTATTTAACCAGGTTGAAGTGACTGCCCCATAAAAGTAAAAAGAAAAAAAAAATATATATATATGTAACCCCTAGATGGCGCTATCCCAGGGGCTACTACCCCTGCCTGATTTGCCACTAACAGGTTGAGGGCCTGGATCCAATGGGGTGCCTCCACCCAGAGGTCAGGGTTTGCAATAGTTAAACTAACTTGGTCACAGCCCTCTGGGACACTGCAACCCTCTTTCTTCCCACTAGTGGCCCACACAATATATCAGAATTACCTTCACAGTATACACTTACCCCCAGGTCTGGTTCCGCACTGGGACCTCCGTAGAAATGAGATACAGTGCAACAATCACAGTACAGTACTTTAACATAGACAAATACCTCAGGCAGTATAACTTTGCTGAAACAAGCAGCTCTGATTTATTTAGGGGATATAACAAGGACAGGGGAAATCAGGTTAATTAGCTTATCACTCTAATAATCTACCTATGGCTCTGTGCACAGGCCTATCCCTATCAGTTACTGTCCCTGGGTACCCAAGCCCTAGTGGCTAGTCCAAACCGTGGCAGCTGGTAGGGCCCTTTCACACAGAGAAAAGGAGAATTAAACAGTCAGCAGTACAGTAATTCCATTTGATTTAATGTCAAATTCAACAGGGAGCAACCTGAATTAGTACTCACGACCTCCAAATAAGATAGGGTCCTTCAATGTCAGCAGGGCTCACTTGAGGTACACAAACCTCTTCACACATCCATATAAAAGAAAGTACTATACCAGGCAGGCTGCATCTGTATCCCGATCGCAATTACTGCACAATACCCGGGAGAACACACAGCAGATTCAGTTCCTGACAGACCGGTGCAATTTTCAGCAATTCTTCCAGTCTTCTACAGGGTGAGCCTGGTTTCTACTCTCAGAGATCCTTTGATTCTTTCACAGGACGGATTCAGTCCTAACAAGCTGTTACACAAGCTGCAGACCGGAACTCTGGGCCTTCACACGTTTTTGACTAAACTGCACACTGAAAAGCACAGGGCTCCTTCCTTCTTCACTGCCAAAGCTCAACTGAACTCCAACTGACGAAACCGGCACTTCCTTTGAGTTCCTCCCAGTTCTTGACTGGATTGGCTGTCACCACAATAGACTGCTGCTGTTGGTCCAAAAAGGCACTGAAGTCTAAACTACATCTCCCAGAGTCACTGCCCTACAATCCTCTTGTGGCTGGCTCAGATTATGAGTCCAAGTTCTGATTCGTCCAAGGCATCATTTTAGAGCTAGCTTACCCCACACTGATTGGTCCAGTTCAGCAGTTCAAAACTAGAATGGGGAACTAGCAGACACAGTTCTGACTGCAAAGAAAGCAGGTTAGACAAACTGTAATTTCATTATTACTCTAAATAATTTCTGGCAAACAGTTACATCTTTCAGATAGGTTCCTTTGCACTCCTAGTGACTGCAAAATGAAGTGAATTGGCAGCAGCTCGAGTGGTACTCAGAGAAGCACACAGTCCCCCCATACAAACTAATTATGTCTGCAAGCAGACAGCTCTTAAAGAGACAGTACCAGAGGCTCTAAAAACACTCACTGATAAATGGCTTAAATGCCAAACACCATTCAGGCTTGGAACATTCAAGCAAGCTCCTGGAAGTCTTTTGGGAACCCCCATTTGCAGGGGGGTTACATATATATATAAAATCTTGCTTCCAGGTTTTGAGGAACTGGATTTATATAACCAAGGAACAAAAAAAATTGGCAGCTTAAAATATTTTTTTTTGTCTTCAATGTATTTTCTCCCCTTCAGCCACTGACCTGCCATTTGATCCAGCCGTTGCTCCACTCCCCCCAATGAGCACGGAGACACATCTTCCGGGCCAGCTGGCATATGCAGCTGTACCCGCGAGAAGGACCCCCCCTCGGTCCCCGCTCCAGGCCAGGATCCAATACCAGCCACAGAATCTGTGCCCATGAGCCCCGCCAGGCTCAGGGAGTACGGCCATCAAGCTGCCGCAGACAGTGCTGCATTTTCCTCCTCTTTCTTGTCCCAGGAGTGCAGACATGCAATGACGTGTAGCACTAATGTGCTGACATCCACTGTACTCCTCTTTTCTTTACACCATCTCTGGCAGTGCCTCCGGGCGTCCCCAGGGGCCACTGCAGAGCGGTGAAGACCCACAGCCCACCTCAAGATAGGAGAGCAGTCTTCTGGATGCTCAATCCTATCCTTCCCCTGACAACCCTTGACAACCCGGGCTCACATCCGAACCCAGGTTGCCAGTGTGATGCGCGGTGTGGTGTCCAGCGCCTCAACCCTCAGCGCCACTGGGCTGGCTAGCTTAAAAGATTTTTAACATAAAAACCTGTTTTCTCTTTGCCATAGACCATGCCTTCCACTTCTCTACTTTGCTTTCTGCTATGGTCAATTTGTCTAACCATTTCCACCTAGCCATATCCTGACCACCAAAAGGTACCTCCAGAATTGTAAGTGCACCTGTTTTAATTGTCACCCCCCCCCCACCATCATGATGACAGGAGCTGAATCAGCAACTTTTCCAATTGGAGTACTAACACATTTCCTTAAATTAATTCTAGATCCAGAAATGGCTGAGAAATCCTGAATTAATTTTAAGGCATTATTCTCCTGAGGCCGTGTCAACCACTGTGAGGCACAAATCACCTGCATATGTGGAAGTACAGGGAAACATATTCCCTGAAGGACCTTGCACACCTCTGAGATCCACATTTTGCTCTATTCTCCTTAAAATGGGGTCAGTACAAAAAATGTATAAGACTCAGAAGACATCCTTGCCTTACACTTTTTGTAGTAGATGCACGTTTTCCTATAATCCCATTCACAGCTGGTTTTACAGTGACATGATGCATATAACAATCTTACCCCTCTAACAAACTAAATTGGCATGCAATAACTTCGCAAAGTGGCAAACAAAAGTCTATGAGAAACATTATCAAATGCCTCCTGGTCTAATGCCAGGATAAGACCTTGAGCCCTACCTGCCCCCATCAGACACACACCAAACCTCTTCCTACATAACCAATTACTCAGGGCACACTTCACCTCCAGTTGCTCCTGTTTCAAATAAGAATTTTATTTAAATGTCACACTGTTATAAACTAATACGTATTGTACAGTACTCTACCCTCTGTGTCGTTATACTGATTGTATGTATCCTACCCTTGGCTGTAATTTTTTCTCCTAAAATGTTATGTACAAGCATTTGCTCATTTCTGTACTGTCTAAGCATTTCCAATTTATGTATGTGGGTCTCGGCCCCAGGTCGCATCTGGAATCGAGCATGTTGCTCAGTATGCTTTCCTGGTAAAACTCGTAAATAAATAAACTAATAAATAAATTTTCAAAGGGCAATGATGGGCTTGCATCAAGCCCATCATCAAACCCTTTTTTTGGAACAGCTGCACCAACACCTTTGCCACGAACTGAGCCCAATTTTAGTAGGTCGGGCGCAGTTACGACTCTTCTGTCAATTTACAGCAGCTTGCACCAAACATTTGGCACAAGCCCCATAAAAAGGGTACAGGGATTGCGGCAAGCTTGACCAGAAAAAAGCTGGTCTAACTTGTGAAAATTTGTGCACAGGATCAAAAATCCCAATCACCTACCAGGAGAATGCTGCAAGCCCCATGCAGCATGTGTTCGCCACACTCGAGGCTTACGGCATCCTCAGCCCTTTGAAAATCCAGCCCCTTGACACATTCACATTCCCGCTCTCAAACAGTTCCCTCAGAAGATGCAGATTGTCCTGAATTTTTCGTCCCAGAACCATACAAGTCTGCAAATGCATTATCAATGTACGCACCACCTTGCACAATCTTTTTTGTCAAATCTTCCAGTTAGTATTTATCAAACTGATAGGCCACCAATTTCTGATATTTATTTTGAGCCCTCTTTCATACAAAAAGATCAACAACCCTACAGAAAATGCCTTCAGGATATGTTTCAAGATTAAGACATGAGTATACAATAATACCAGTTCCTCAGCTAATTCCACAACCAAGAGTTTGTATACCTCTGCTGTGAGACCATCAGGTCCAGGAGCCATCTTGGTATGCAAAGCACCTATGGAAGCTGCCATCACCAACTTCATAATAAGGGACCCAGGGCTTCCTGTTCTTTAACAGCTGTGAGCAATTCAGGTGTTGGAAGTAAGCCATATAATCTTTTAAATTCACATTATTGGTACCAAACAAGTTCTAAGCATATTCAGAAACAATAGTATGAATTGATTGGGTATCAGACTTTATAGAAACATAGAAGTTGATGGCAGATAAGGACTGCAAGGGCCATCCAGTATGCCCATTTTTTCTACCTTATGAATGTGCCATAAGCCTTTACTCTGTCAAAGGCCTATCTATACTCATCTGTATTGCTCCCTCATGCCTATCCCATGCCTGTTTGAAACCCTGCACTGTATTCATATATACCACTTCCTGAGGTAGGCCGTCCCATGCGTCCACCACCCTTTCTGTGAAAAAGAACTTCCTCACATTACCCCTTAATCGGCCTCTCTCTAATCTCATGTAGTGTCCTCTTGACCTGCTGTTTTTCTTATATAGACTCTTTCACCTTGTTAATGCTTTTAAGATGTTTGAATATTTCGATCATATTACATCTCTCTCTCACTCTCTCTCCTTTGCTGTAGGGTATACATATTGAGCTCTATTAATTTGTCCTCATATGATTTCTGATGCAGTCCCTGCACCATTTTGATTGCCCTTCTCTAGACTGCCTCCATTTTGTTAATGTCCTTGTGCAGGTGCGGCCTCCAGAACTGCACGCAGTACTCCAGATGGGGCCTAACCAGTGTCTTGTATAGAGGGATTATTACCTCCCTCTTCCGACTTGTGATACCCATACTAATACACCCCAACATCCCTCTAGCCTTACCTACTGCTTTAGTGGTCTGCTTGGAGGATTTCAGGTCATCTGTGATGATGATGCCCAAGTCTCTTTCTTCCCTTGTGATTGCCAGCAACTCCCTCTTCCAACCTATAGGTAGCTTCAGGGTTTCTCTTCTGTATGTGCATGATCTTGCACGTCTTTGTGTTAAACTCCAATTGCCACTCTTCTAACCATGTTGCCAGTTTTTCCAGATCTCTTCTCATTTTGCCCACCCCATCTGGATCATCTACTGTGTTGCAGATCTTGTTGTCATCTGCAAACAGGTAAACCTTATCCTCTAGTCCATCTGTAATGTCACTGATGAAGATATTGAAGAGGACTGGCCCCAGGACTGATCCCTGAGGTACCCCACTTGTGACCTGCATCTCTTCTGACTGTATACCATTTACCACCACTCTCTGTTTTCTGCCCGCCAATTAGTTTGCCACCCAGCTGACCAACCTCTGACCCACCCCGTGCCTACCCAGCTTATTAATGAATCTTCTATGTGAAACAGTATCGAAAGCTTTGCTGAAGTCAAGGTAGGCGACATCAGCTGCACACCCTTGATCCACCACTCTGGTTACCCAGTCAAAGAAATCTATAAGATTAGTTTGACAGGACCTCCCTGTTGTAAACCCATGCTGTCTTGGATCCTGTGCTCCTATGGATTCCAGGTGTTGCACTATCCTTTCCTTAAGGAGTGCCTCCATAATCTCACCCACTATTGAGGTAAGGCTGACTGGTCTGTAGTTTACTGCCTCCTCTCTGCTGCTGCTCTTTTGGGGCGGGATCACATGAGCCTTTCTCCAGTCTTCTGGGACCTCTCCTGTGCTCAGAGACTCACTAAACAGTTCTGCTAATGGCTCTGCTAGTTCCACCCTTAGCTCCTTTAGTACCCTGGGATGTATGCCATCAGGTCCCATTGCCTTGTCCACCCTGAGCTTAGTGAGCTCTTGTAGGACCCTTTCTTCTGTGAAGGGACTTGTGCATACCTCCCTTCCCCCGTGTCCATTGTGCTGAGCTGTGGGCCCTGCCCTACCTTCTCCTCAGTAAATACTGGGCAGAAGTATCTATTTAGAATAGATACTGTTCCTTGGTCCTCCTCCACACACTCCCCCTTATCCCCTTTGATCTTAGCAAAATCCATTCTGGACTTTCTCCTTTCACTAATGTATCTATAGAAAGTCTCGTCCCCTTCTTTTACTGTCCGTGCTAGGGTTTCCTTAGTTTGGGCCTTTGCCTGCCTTACTGCCTTCCCTGCTTCCCTTAGGGAAGTTTGGTATGCCTCCCTATCTTCGTCCCACTGCGTTCCCTTATATTTCCTGAAGGCCAGCCTTTTGGCTCTGACCTTTTCTGCTACTGTTTTTGAGAACCAAAGAGGTTTCCTCCTTCTTTGCTCTTGCTTTTCTCCCTAACACAATGGAATGTTGCTTCAAGTATTGCATCCTTAATGCTTACCCACTTTGCCTGTACCCCCTCACCTGCATTTCATCTTGCCAGGGCTAGCTTAACTCTGTTGGCCATCTTATCAAAGTCAGCTACTCTGAAGTCCCATATTTTTGCCTTGGAATGGGATGACGTAGTTCTAGTGGCCAAATTGAACCATACCATGTGATGGTCACTGGCCCCCAGGTAAACTTCTACCTGGAGATCTGTGATCCTTTCCCTGTTAGTCAGTACTAGATTCAGGATAGCCCTGTCTCTTGTGGGTTGTTATGCTAGTTGTTTGAGGCCCTCCCCCTGCAAGGAATCCACTATGTGTCTAGTTCTGGTGGATATTCCTGCTGGTATGGTTCAGTCTGTATCTGGCATGTTGAAGTCTCCCATTAGCAGAACCTCCCCTTTAGCTGTCATGTTTTCTATATCTTCTAACAGTAATGTGTCTATGTCCTTCCCCTAGTATGGAGGCCTGTAGACAACCCCAGTTCATATGGTTGTCCCATTTCCTGTTTCCAGGATGACCCACAGTTCTTCTGGCTCCTTATGTGTATTCTGAATTTCTGTAGCTTTGGTATTTTCATTGACATAAAGGGTCACTCCCTCCCCCTTTTTGCACCTCAGTCTCTTCTGATCAGTACATAGCCGGGTACTCCCAAGTGTGGTTACCGGTGAACATTGTCTCGCTAATGGCTATTATGTCCAGTTTAGCCACTGTCATAGTTGCCTCGAGGTTTGGGATCTTGTTTCCCAGAGTGTGGGCATTTGTGTACATGATTTTCCATTGGCCAGATTTCAGTACATTAGTTGTTGGGCGAGGTCCGGCATTTTCCCTACGTGTCATATGGGGGGACTGGACCTTTTTCCTTACTTGGTGATGCAAATGAACTACAAACATGCTGAATTTCTGTTTGATCACTAGCTGAGGGGGGATGGGTGTTCTTCCCATTCGATGCATTGGGTGCTGCACCCCTCTCTCCATTGGCTAGTTTAAATATTCTGCAAAGACATCAAACTTCTGCCCCAATGCACTGACTTCCTCCTTAGTCAGATACAGTCCATCAAATTTAAAGGGCTTTTGCTCCCAAAACTGTTGACAGTTACATACAAATTTGTGTTCTTTTTCCTGGTACCAGCCCTTAAGCCACATGTTTAGCTCCCCATCTCCCCTTCTCTGACCTTACATCAGTCTTTCCCCCTCTCCTAGACCCGCAGGATCTCAGAAAAGCTGATGCTGGATGAAATGGATGACAGTTTGTCTCCCAGCCTGGTCAGGTGTTCCTTGATCTCCACAACTGACTGGCTGGCGAGATCATTAGTCCCTATGTGTACCAGGACATTAATGCTTTGTCCTGCTTCATGCACATTTTTAGCAATGCGGTCAGTGTCTCTCTACACTGATGTACCTGGGAGACATCTGACCATTACCCCCTGCCGAAGGTAGGTATCAACTCCCCGAATCATGGAATCTCCTATGATCAGAAGTGTTTTGGATTTCCTTTTTGCTTTTTTTTGTTTTAGTCCCTGTTTTGGGCAAGTTTTGTAGTGCTAGTTCCTGTGCTGCAGTGTCCTGCTCTGAAGTGTCCTCTACCCCTTTGTTTGATTTCGGATATAGAGGCAGATACCTGTTTGTAGTTTTTATATGGTTTGTGGAGGTGATACATTGGTGAGCATTTAGTGATGGGGCACCCGATTTGCCCCCCTAACCACCTGCCAACCTCCCGGACCAACTACCCTCTGCGGTCAAGGTGCTTCAGCTGGATGTTGGGGAAATGGCATAAGTTCTTGTAATATATTTCCTCCTGAATATATGATTTAAGGTGCGCAATTTCTGCCCATGCTGCCTGGAGCTGAGCTGTTAGATCTCCAATGGTCTAGCATGTCAGGGCAGCATTTTAAATCCTCTATAACTACCCTTTTGAAAAGTGTCCTGCAGTACCTGCAGTTAATAGTATCCATTCCAGTTGAGTTGCTGAGTTTATAACCTGGTCCGAGTAATTAGAAGGAAAATGAAAGCAAACGATTTTGTTTTTTTGTTTTTAAATATTTTTTTAGTTTGTTCTGTTTGTTTGATTTGTAAAACTTTTTATTGTTTTGTTTGTTTTTTTATAGCTTTTTATAACAAGTTAAATTAATTGTGCCCCTATAAGTGAGGTCACTGTGTGGATGCCCCTCTGATCCTCCCCTTCCTGCTTTGCTACAGGAAATGGCATGACTGTGCTACTCTATAAAAGGAGTGTAGCATGGGGTGGTTGGGGATGGGGTAGGGGTGGGTGGTTGGGCCCTTCCCCAGCCAAAAAAGAAGAACCATGCATGAAAGAAACAAAGAGGTAAGAGCAGAAACAATCAACCAACAACAAATGCAGTCGCTACCCCTCAGTCTGTATCTTGTATGAGCTCCTGTAATTAGCCCTGAAAGCTTAGCTAATGATAGATAAAGCTGTAAAATTTGTAAGCATCACCTGTAACAATTTCACAGAAGATATACCCCGCAAAAAACACTTTGCTACAGAGAAAAATAAAGCAGGAAAAAAGTAACAACACCTGTAAGCACAACCTGCAGAAAACAGAAGCTATATCTTACAAAAAAAAGTTGAATCAGAGAAGATTACAGCAGTAATCTGTAAGCACAAAATAGTAACAAACCTGTAGGCACACCCTGTAATAATGCTGCAGAAAGTATACCATGCAACAGCAATTTGAATTAGAGAACAATAAAGCAGTAAAATGTAAGCAAAAAACAGTAACAAAACCTGTGAGCACAAAAGAAAATAATAACACACAGTTAATCTGCCTAGCCAAAAGAAGCCTTAATCTTTTCCTGCTTTGATAATGTTGTTCCTTGCTCTGTCCTTACAAGCAAGCCTAGAAGAAAAGAGCTCAGGTGAAGCTAGGTGACTTTGCCAGCAAACCTAGTCTTCCACCTTATGTTTCCATTGTCATCCTCTAATTCATCCTTGAATCTTTTATCTACATGCTCCTTGCAGCTGACATTGATTTACCTCCTGAGATTTTCTTTGCAAGCCATATTTCTGCTTTATTAACAGACTGTGATCTATCATTCATTATTTGTTGCATGCCTCATTTAATTTTATATGATTTATAAGACTGCCCCATTTCCTTTGATTTGGAAAGTAAATTTTGTAAATGCCTATGCAGAGCAAGATACCGTAAGTACTTCTGATTACTTAGAACCTTTGCTTTTGTTTGGAAAAGAGCTCTCAGGTCTTATTTGGCATCTAACCACCTTGATATCGAGTCATCGTACATAATGTATAGAGACTTCCTAGTGGTTATAAGAGCTTCCAGTTCCACTTTGACCCATTTATCGGAAGTAATCCTGAGTTCAACCTCTAGACCCCTTCCCCTATTGGTGGATTTGGTGGAGAGCTTAGTCCTAGGCCTACCAATTTATGGTTAGTTGTTTCTACTGGGACTGTGGCCCCATAAGTACCTGGTAACCATTCTGAGATAAAAATGAAATCAACTCTGAATGCTAATATCCCTTTATGAAAGGTATGTTCTGGTGTAATCTGAACAATAGACATGCTCCCTTTTTACGTTGGTTGCGAGTATTTGCAAACCAACATATTGTTGCAATGCGGGATTTGGGGGGGGTGATGTTGCTGCCAAGACCATTGCAGTACACAAAACCAGGGGCTTGCAATGGACTCAGCAGTTGGCACCAATGACCACTTGGTGTGACCCTGACACAACCCTCAGCTAGGTGGGGAGAACGGTCACGCACTTCAAAGGCCTGAAGCCACTCCAATCAGAGAGGGCTTTGGTCCTTTGATTTGCATGAAGCCCATGTCAGCAAACAGCTGATCAACTTGTGGACTGAAAGGGGAAGTCTTGTGTAACAGCGGCAATCAGTGCACACGTGCCACCGAAAGCAAGGGTGAACCTACCCCTAGCGGTGACACTGGTGGCAGCAGACAATAGAAAGCTGAGGTAGTGGGTTGATGGCCTGTGCTACCCAACCAGTATTATTGATGGGTGGGTTCATGCTCCTGTAAGTGCAGTTTAGTGCTCTCATTGATTCTAGTGGCGCGAGAAATTACTGAGTTGAGCACTGTGAGCAGTGGTATTGGAATGTGCAGAGTTTCTCCTCAGGGCTGGCCTTGGGAACGGGGCAGTTGGGCTAGTTACTCAGAGCTCCACGCTGCTCCTGAGATGGCAGCATTTTTTTGGGGGGTTCTCTTTTCCACACAGCAAATCAGCAATTCTCTCTCACTGGCATAGCAGGCAGAGTCAGTCAGTGGCATGCATGGAATTACACCCCGCCCATGACCCCCCATTTGCCGATGTCTTTCATTCAGTACAATGAATGTACGATCGGAGCAGCCAGGACAGGACAGAGCCAGGCCACTGCACGGCAGACCAAAAATGAGCGAAGGGTGGAGCCGAATCCAGGAGGAGGGGACCCATACACGTCACTGTCATGTGATGTGGTGACTTGGAATGTGTGGAGAAGAGAGCTGAGTGCATGCAGTTGGTGCTGTAGAGTGGACCTGATCAGTCGGTCACTTGGTGAGTGTGGTTGGTTTTGCTCTCCTGCCTCCTCGTTAATGTTCACTGAGCATGATACGACCCTTTCCTTTGCCCGAGCCAGCCAGGATTGAATTTGGAGCGGAAGCTGCAGAGCAACAGAGCCAGGAATTGGGGGGCAAACAAGGTGAGGCCTGTGAGGGAGGCGGCCAAATCTGACTGAGGTGGTGGACAATGACTTGGTGTGTCAGCAAGTGATCACTGATGACTGTTGTTGCCTCATAATTCTTAATTTGCCCGATGATTAGTAAGTAAAGTTAGGGTCATCCAGCAGACTGGGGATATTTTCTGCCCCTACCCCCCCCCAACAGGATGGTATTTAATTGCACAGCCTAGGAACCGGCGCATGCATGAACGTTTAGGAGAGAGAGACAGTTTGGGGATCAAATTGCAAATGCAGGGACATCCCTGAAAAATCAGGGACACACAGTGTGTTGCAAAAACAGCAGAGATTAGAAAATTAATTGTTCCTTGTTTCGAGGTACAGCAAACCCACAGGCATATTTTGCCTTTTTTTTGCAGCAAAATACTGCCAGTGTGTAACGCAGAATAAATGGATTGAATTTTGCATCATGAAGCCAGGGAAAGCAAGACAGCCCTTAGAGCACCATTCTGTCTAATTAATATGTGATACCAGACTTTCTATAGCCTGAGAAGAATCTTATGAGGGCAGTCCAGCAGAGGTATTTATATAGTAAATGAGGGCACAGGCAAGATGATTGTATGTGAAGCTATTAAATATGACAGCAAGCAGACACCAGACTGCTGATTGCATATTATAGGTGGCCCCTTGTTTTACCTCTGCCCTGGGCCCCACAAACTCTAAGGCTGGCACTGTTTCACGGTTAACGAGAGTCCAGATTTAGATAAGTGGTGTTCCAAGTTCAGACAGCCAGCTGGGCTGCCAACTTCTGCTGGAGTTGGGAAGTTGGGCTGCAGAGAGGTGGAATGGAAGGGTGAATGGTACCGGGCTGGGGGAAGGAACTATAATGAAGGGGTGAGTGGTACCAAGTGTGTGTTGAGGGACCAGTACAGAGTCAGGAACAAGTGTGTCTATGAATTCCTGGACGTTATCCCTGTGAACCAGACACTGGTTTGAATAAATGGTATTGGGCTAGGGGAGTGGTGAGTGGTACGGGGGTGGGATTGTCAGTACTGGGCCAGGGGTGACTATGAATTTAGCAGTTGGTAGAGCGGCAGCAGAGCCAGGTGTCAGACTGAAGGGAGAGCTGATCACAGATAACAGTCACGTACAGTGGGTAGCTGGTTCCAGGTGTGTTAGGGTGATAGCACAGTGTGCATTGGTCTTGGAACTCCTACACTTTTCATTGTCTTTGCCATGCCATTTCTAAAGCCATGGATGTTGAGACAGTGCTTCTAACTTGGTGAGTCTTGCTGACCCCTCCTCCATCACCCAAGAATTCTTTAAACTGGAATTCAAAAGTCGATTACATTTTGTCCAGTTCTCATCTGACTGATTTTAGCCACATGAACTCTTAACCCATTGTAAACTTGCCATTGACTACTTCAGGTTCTGGGACTGTAGTTGGCAATTTGACAACTTGAACAATATTATCTGATGGATCAGTGGCTCTGGCCAGACCAGTTTTAACTCGTATTTTCAAGTAAGCAGTAAGATGGCTCCGATATGGTAAGGACTCCATAACAGATCAGATCCCCTCAGCTCTCCCTTCAAATTCTGTCTAAACCCTAAAATGGCTTTCGACTTGCACTTTGACATAAATGAATTGAGGAGAGCTGCAACAGCTGTTCTCTTCTTTCCATGTCCATTTTGATAAACTCAATCAGTTGTGTAATATTTACACTGAAACTCCTGTTGTGCTGGGTTGTAGCTTGATAAAAGCAACCAGAAGGGATGATGTCAAATGTACTGTACTGCTGCAAATAACAACCCCCCCCCACCCTTCTGGACTGTAATGACACACACCCCATCCAGTTCTGTGTATCCCATTTATCCCAGTTTTGCCCAGAAAGTGTCATTATTACTTCTGCCCCATTCTTGGTGTACAGTACTCGGTTGTCTAATTTGTGAAGATCTCTGACTGGAAAATATGCCTCCCCCCCCACCTGGATCATGCTGTTGCTGATTTTGGCCCTCAAACTTATTTCACTGTGGGTATTGAAATCCCCGCCCAGCTGACTGGCACACCACTACAGCCTACAGTTATTTTGCCCTGTATATAATCACAAAATGGCATTGTTCTGTGCTTGCCATTTGTAGAGGGAAAACCTTAAGTGGCAGGGTTGCACTGAAGACCGGGTCATCTTTCTGTCACCACATCGAAATACATACAATGTTCAGTTATGCTTCTAACGTTAAACCTTTTTGTTAAATTGTTTAACAAGCAACCAACATTCGGCATTGACAAATGCTTGTTTAATTTAGCCATCCTATGCAGTTTGTTAAAAAAAATTCAATCACTATGTAGTTTGACCATTTTCCCACTCTTATACCTTAATGTCAAACCACAATTGCAATCTCTGCCAAAAATGACATCTCTAACAGTGTGGAGGTAAGGTTGTATGACCCTCATTATGTCTACCTGGGCAAATTTGGATTGTGATGCATACAAATTAATAAGGCAAAAATCATGATTCTGTATAGACACATCCAGTAAAAGAACCCTTCCAGGTACCAGATCCACCAACCAGGAAACCTTACAGTTAGTGGAGGTAGACACAATGCCCACTCCTGAGCACTGTTCCTCCCCTAGGAGCCAAAAATATGGTCCCTCAAACCATTCCCATGATGCCTTATGTACATCCTTCTTTGTATGTAGACATGTGTCTTGCAGAAAGACATCAAAGTATAAACCCTGAAGTACCGAGAAAGTAGTTGCACTTCATTTTTGATTCTTAATGCTGTTAACATTAAGAGTTGCAATTCTGAGAGTGAGGTGACGCACAAGAAAAAATAGAAGAACAAGCACTAGAGTACCTACCATGGTTATTTATTTGTAATATATGGCTATTTAAAATAATACCCCCAACAAGCACACAAAAAAATCCCGGTAATACACTACTTCCATTCCCATAATACTGCCCTTCATCAAGTGATAATACTATCATTCAGAGCTGATACTACTATCGTTTCAGCTCTGAATTATAGAATTATCACACAAATGCCACAGCGCATGCACCACTTTGCCTGCCACACAAACCCAGTTGCCATGGTACTATGTTCCATCCTGGGCAGTCAAAGTGATGGTGTACAGTCCCATTGGCAGATTTTCTCTGTAAGCAGGCAGAACAACCTAAAAAAATGGTGGCTGTTTACTGTCACTTAGCGAGAGGAATGCAGCCACTTCATTTCTCCGTTTGTTTTTTTTCATGTTCAAATATATAGTGGATTACCTGCTTGATCCTCCATTCACTGAAGGATGAAAACAAGTAAAAGGTATGAGTGCCTGCCAAGTTGAAACCAAAAACTGTTTATGGAAATGGGGTGGGGGTGGGGGCTCTTCAGTGCTGTGGGTGGGTGACCAAAGCGGCGCATCTTCAATGTGGCAATTGGCCAGCCCGTTTCACAAATCTAAATAAAAACAGCGGCACATTTCCCCAATCAGAGCCATATATTACAAAGAATAACAGATAGATGACTATGTATTACAAGGCAGCCAGATCATCTCGTGGTTTTGGGGACTTTGGGAACCTGTCGAGCATCGCTCTCGAGGTTCCAAGTACCAAAACCTCTCGATGGTCTTACTGCCTTGTAATACATAGTCATCTATCTAGTAATATATTTTTAATGCATGGGAGAGGCTTGTTACTATTTGAAATCAGCCAGATTATAGCCTTGTAATACCATGGCTATGACATCAGGGTGTTGTTAACCCCTCTTGAGTATGTCATAGCAATGGGATTACAAAACAGAATTCCAGCAGACTGTATGATTTTTCTGCAAGAACGATGATTGCTAGTCCCTGCAAGCTGTTCAAATGAAAATTCCGTTCTGACAGTTACAGCTTGCAGGAACTAGTGATCGCGATGGCCTCTACCATAGCCGTTAACAGTGACGATACCAACCGCAAACCTTTCATTTCCGAACAAGAAAATAAGCATTCCCATCCTAGTTACCTTTTCATTGCAGCCTAAAAATGCAGTCCTGCTATGTGATGAACGCCACTGGACCCACTCATGTTTCTGAAGTCTATGTGCTGAAGTTACCCAGCACTCCCTGCAACCTGACATCACATATTAACAGCTGAACAACCGGATCCTTCATATTAGTTTTATTTTAAAACTGTAGCAGTTTAGAAGTGTTTTAATTTTTTTGCTATGCTATTTAAGATTGAGAGTTATTCATTATCATTTAGTTTATCATTGAGGGGGAATGTATGTATTCTTGGAAGCCTATACACTATAAAGCTAATGTATGGGCTGTGATTAATAACCATGCTGAAATTGCTTCTCGAGGTTACCATGACAACTGTAAACCTCTAGGGCTTCGCTTTTGAGGTTTACAAAGTAGTCCTGGTAACCTCTTGAAGCAATTACAGTGTGGTTATTAGTCACAGCCCATATATTATCCTCTATGTCCTACTCTCCTTTTGGCCACTCCTTTTTTTTCAGAAGATCTAGAATCCATGAAAACACTTTCATTGTCTGGGGAAGGCTCTGGTTGAGAGGATGCTACTGAGGAACCATGGTTTCCGGTTGTCTCCTGCTGCTCCTTCTGCAGGTTACCACCCGTAGTTGCTCAGTTTCAGGGGTAGATGGGGGAGGCATTTCTTGTCTAGGCATGCCTATCCCTGGCTTGGTCACTGCTGACTTGTCCAGTACTGTTGGAACATTGGGTGATACTGCGTGATCCAGTCCAGATTTGATGTTCTATTATTCTGTATGGCAGAGTCCCCTGGGTCTGGAGATTGCTGATATGTTGGAGAAGCCAGGTGTTCTCCCACCATTGGATGGGGATGTCTTCACTAGACCCCAGTCCATCTGAAACTGTGTGAGACACAACTCTGGTGAGGTCCTGCAGCAACTGAGGTTCCTGTCTTGAGGCCTCTGCTACTCTTTGTTTCTGTCTTTTAGTAATAAAGAAATCCTGTTCCTCCTGCTCCATCTGATCTTCTTTATTGCCCAGGGACAATTTTTGTACGAGTGCCCTTTGTGATTGCAAAGATTGCAACATATGGGATTCTGACAGTGTATACCCAAATGTCCAATTCCAGAGCAGAGAGATATTTAACCTGATCACATACATTCTTGAGATGGGAGTGAGACCCACACCGAAAGCAGGATTTGGGTTGGCCAGCATAGAACAAACAATTTCTATCTCTTCCCAGAGAGAAGCAGCTCAATGCATGTTTTAAACCAGTGTCAGTTTGTGGAAGCCAAACCTTGATCCTCCAGCATCTGGTCTATATGTGCTCTGAATCAAGAATGGGATCTGGATATCCTAATACCATTAACCGAGACCTAAGCCAGTACAGAATGTCTCTGATGGAAACACCTGCATTTTTAAAAAGCACCATAATAGTCTTGAAAGCTGGCTTTGTAAGGGGGATCATGCAAAAATGGGATGTTGAAGGGGTGTGTTTGACTTCAATTCTCTTCTCCTATCATCTGTAGCAGCGCTGCTTTCTTGCTAAAAACCTCAGCATTCAATTCTTCCTTAGCAAAAAAAAAAAAAAACAAGTTTCATACACACATTGTGCTTTCCACCTGTCCCAGCAGGAAAATCAGAGTCCACATGTATCCTCACAGGTGAGTCCTTTTCAACATTTTCTACAGGAACCACATAGTTTATTTCCATATTAGAAATAGTATTGACTGTATCAGGTACTGACCTATGCTGTAACACTGCAGTCTATTACTTCCTCAGAAACCTGGGTGGGAAGGAAAGCAGTCTGCACTACTTGAGCAGCCACGTTGCCCTCCTCCTCCTCTCCAGTATCCTCCATCTCCCAACAGGAAGCAGGCAGCGCCTCCCACAGGAAGAATACCGGAATTTCTCCAGTGTCATGGCCAACATTCCCCAGTCAATAAACCAGAACTATGCAATACACTCCCCAGTTCACACTCAGAAAAAGCTATAATAACTTAGAGTGAATTTCCAGGTCAAAAATCACAGATAAACAAAGAATAGGCTCATCAAAGTATTTTGCACACCTATCTGCTCTAAAAGTTCCTGCTTGTATCAAAACTATAGCCACCCCCCCCCCAAGCAACAGTAATGAATACTGTGCAGCTTCAGGTTAACTTATCTGATTTTGGTCTTAAATGCTCTCAGTTTCTTAAGCAGTCTGCACCTTCTTCTCTGAGAGTTAAGCCTTCTTATGGCTATATATTGTTTTTCTGATCTGACATCCCTGTGACCTTTTGTTGTTAGCACACCACATTCTAATTAGCTGTCCTTCTTGAGCATCATGAGATAAACAAGTGATAAAAATAACTTTTGCTCAGGCTTGACAACTTTATTAATAAACTCCTAAGTGTGCCATTACATACCCTATAAGTCTAATTTCATGGGGATTCTCCATGTACTTTGGCAAACAGGAGAAGGGAAGGAAGAAAAGGTGCTGTTTTGTGTGAAACACGTCAGGCAAGCTATCCTGAAGAGTCTGTTTTATGTTTTTTGTATCCTGGCATAAATAAAGAAGTCTGCATATTTCTTTAATGTGTACTTTGTCCTCAGCTGAGCTCATTGGTAGTGAGGTCCATGATTTATGTTTTCTTGTACCTTAGCAACATCCAGTAATGGTTCAGTGTAAATCAGCTGTTTCTCAGTGCCAAGAAAACAGTCTGTATGAATTCTGACACCAGACAGAGGCTTGCTAGACTCACCCCTCTCCCCTCCTTCCATATCCTTGATGGTGCAGCAATTGAAGAGGTCTCCTCCTTCAAGTACCTGGGGGTCTGCTTAGACCATCACCTTGACTTCTCTGTTCATGTAGACACAATCCACAAGAAGTTCCACCCAATACATGGTGCACTTTACAGCAATAAGAGGAGAATCCCCTTCCTGCCCACAGAAAGATCTCCTCGAAGATGATAACTCCCCATTTTCGACTACGGCAACATCATGCTGCTCCCAAATCCACTTTACCCAGACTGGATCATCTGTTTCACTCCTATTGATTTTCCCTCTGCAGAGCTCCGTGCACTCACCATTGTTTTTTTGCACACTTCCCTCTCCCTCCCCTCCCCTCCCTTGATGCCAGGCACCTTGCCCACTGTGCCTCCTTTATCTCCACATTTGGGGTTGTCTCTCTCTTCCCTCATATCTTGCTTCTCTCCTCTCTTTCCCCATTCCACTTCTTACTCTCTTCACAACTTTTGCTTTCACTCTCTTGAACTCCCACCAGTGAAATCTACAGCTGCCCAAGCTGCCATCTTTCTCTGCTTCCCTTTACTATGGGAATCTCTCCCCTCTCACTCTGAAATCTCTCCTCTGTGATTCCTCTATTCACTCCTTCAGTTGCTTCTGATATAGGGTGGACTTCTGTCACCTTCTTGCACTTTACACTGACAGTAGCACACCCCTCTCTCCCAGTTCATCAGTCACTACTCCCTGCTACTCATATTATTGTTTTGTTGCTCATCGTTTAATGTTCTTTTACCTGTTCTGCAGTTTACTGGATGGTAATTTTATTCTTGAAGCCCTTTTTGTAATTAATATATTTTATTATACTTATTTCCATATTATTGTATTATTTTTGTGTATTTGTATCTGTTCTGTTCTGTTCTCTTCCTCCACCCCAAGGACATATCTGGGAGCAAGCTGATACCAGCTGAGCATGACTTTCCTGATAAAACTTTTGAAATAAATAAATAAATAAATAATATTTATTTAATGTGTACTTAAAAGCTTTGCTCAGTATATGCTCTTTGTGTCCTGTACATTCCTCATGTTATTCCAGCAAGCAAGTTCCGCAGTGTTGCTTCATGTAAATGCTTTAAATATTTTGCTGGATCTAAATTCAGCTTACTTTCAAAACTCATGTTTATTCAGTTTTTCCTTGTCTTTTTGGCTCCTGTGTTTTAACATTTACTTTTTTAAAGTGTCTTATGCAAGCCACTCCAAATGTCTTGCTCTGTTTAATATAAATCCAGAGAAATATAAAAGCATACCAGTCTGTAGTAAGTGCTCTAATCAATTTCAATGGCCAGTTTCCCTTTAGTTCTAACAAGCATCAGGTGCATTGCTTTCCTTCTGTAAATCCCAGACCAAACTCCCAGGATCTGGGTATACACTGTCTCCAGTTAAACTCGAGAGAAATCCTTCACTGGATTCCCAGTTTCAGTAGCATGGACTCTCAACACCTGAATGCTGTGAATTAATTTGTAAAGCCCCAGGGTCTAGCCCTTCAGAACCACAGGCTAATATTACATTACCCCAGGCTAGCATATGAACTAGTGCAATAGGGCTTAGTGGTAAGGCTCAGCTCATAGGATCTAGTTGTAATTATATTCCTGACTGCCCTGTAGTTTGGGTGTCTAGCCTGAGTGCCCAGCCTGAGTTTCGCCCAGGTGCAGCTCACTTCAGCTCGAGAGATACTGACAAGCTCATAAACTACTTGCCAGAAAATCCACACTATTGGGTGGGCCCTTGCAGAGTGGGGCTCTTTCAGCCATTTAGATTAACTTGGCAGCACCTCTCAATATCCTTACCACTCCTTCACCTACCTTGAAAGTAGGACTCTTACCTTTAGCCATGCCGATCCACTTGGCAGCTCCTCTTGGTGCTGTATTTATAACTTCCTCCTTCTTGAGGGTGGAAACATCACCATTTGGGGGCCCCTTTTAGCCATATAGATTGACTTGGGCACACTTCTCTGTGAATTGGTGTCTTCTGTGCTTCGAGGGTAGGACTGTCACCATAGGAGTCCCTTCAGCCATGCATATTGAGTTAGTGGCACCTCTCAATTCCACCCTCACAGTGTCTGCCTATGTTATAAGTTAGGCTTCCTCAAGGACCTGAGGTCAGCAGAAGCTGTCCGGCAGACACTACTCTCTTCAAACCCAACACTTGGGGGTGGGGCCCTCTTTACATTTAATTCCCTGGGGATTGTGGACGGGCCTTGAAGTTGGTTTCAGTCTTACCTGGGAGTCCGCACTCAAAAGGAATTTGTTTCAGGAAATCTGTCAACTTCTAAACAGATGAGAAGAGGAGTACCTCAGGAGTCAATTTTAGGACCCTGTTATTCTTACTGTTTAGCAATGATCTACCTAAATTAGTACAGTACTCTCAGGTGAGGCTATACGGGGATGACACCATCCTGATTGCTTCTGATAATAGCATCTGGGACCTTCAAATAAAGTTACAGTCTGATTTTGACAGCTTGAGAGAGTGGTTTACCAGGTCAAAGCTCCTAATAAACAGTAAAAAAACTAAACTGATGCATTTTGCTCCCAAAAAAGAATGCTGGTCAGATTAAGATACAATTAAATCAAAATGAGTGTTTAGAATTAGTATATAACTATTGTTATTTGGGGATCATTTTCGACACTCATATGATTGTTGAAAACCATATAAATTCAGTAATTGGTAAAGTAAATAAAAAGCTTGCCAATTTACATCATACAACTTTTTTAAACAGGGATGATTGGAAAAAATTGGCTGAGCACTTAATTATTCCAACCTTAATGTATAGTGAATTGGTATATCGGACAGCAAAAATAAATTGTTGGACAGATTAGATAGAACCCAGTATAGAATAGCTAGGTATGTTCCAAAATGTAAAATGAATACGCACCATTGTACAATGTTGATTGCACTAAATTGACAGACTCTGCACTCAAACCATATAAAAACCTGGTCAAAAATAATATAAACATAGAAACATAGACTTTGACGGCAGATAAGGGCCACTTGGCCCACCCAGTCTGCCCATTTCCCTACCTACTGGATAAGCTGCAGATTCTAGTTAACCAACAGCCTATTTCCTGCAACCCCCCACTATAATTGCCTTATGTCTGTCCCATGCATGTTTGAATTCCTCCACTGTTTTAGACCCCACAACCTCTCCAGGAAGGCGGTTCCATGCGTCCACCACTCTCTCCATGAAAAAGAATTTCCTCACATTACCCCTGAGCCATCCCCCTCTAACTTTAAATTGTGCCCCCTTGTTCTTACACATCTCTTTTTCTGAAAGATGCTACCCTCCTGGACTTTGTTGATTCCCTTGAGGTACTTAAAAGTTTCTATCATGTCCCCCTGTCCCTCCTTTCATCAAGGGTATACATATTAAGCTCTCTCAGTCTCTCTTCATATGGTTTCTGATGTAGACCCTGCACCATTTTAGTTGCCCTCCTCTGGACTGCTTCCATCCTGTCTATGTCCTTGCGCAGATGAGGTCTCCAAAACTGCACGCAGTACTCCAGATGGGGTCTCACCAACTGTCTGTATAGATGGATAACCACTTCCCTTTTTCTACTTGTGATGCCCCTCCCTATGCATCCTAGTATCCCCTGGCTTTCCCTACTGACTTCTCACATTGCATACCCACCTTTAGGTCATCTGATATGACTACACCCAGATCCCTTTCCATTATTGTTGTTGTTAGTACCTCCCCTGCTATTGTGTACTCTTCTCCTGGATTTTTATTTCCCAGGTGCATTACTTTGCACTTCTTTGCATTGAATCTAAGTTGCCATATGTCTGACCATTCCTCCAACCTTGCCAAGTCCCCTTTCATCCTTTCTACCCCCCCTTGTGTATCAACTCTGTTACAAATCTTTGTGTCATCTGCAAAGAGGCATACCTTTCCTTCCAGACCCTCTGCAATGTCACCTATAAAGACATTAAAGAGGACTGGACCCAGTACTGAGCCCTGAGATACTCCACTAGTAACCCCGCTTTCTTCAGAATGTGTTACATTCACTATTACCTTCTGTGTCCTGTTGTGCAGCCAGTTTTCTACCAGGCTACCACCCTGGGACCCACTCCCAGGCTGGCTAACTTGATTATTAATCTTTGTGTGAGACTGTGTCAAATGCCTTGCTAAAGTCTAGGTAGGCCATATCCACAGCCCTCCTGGTCTATTACTTTGGTCACCCAGTCAAAGAAATCGATTAGATTTGTCTGACATGACCTTCCTGCTGTGAGCCATGCTGCTTTGGGTCCAGTGCCCTGCTGGCCTCTAGGTACTCAACAATTCTTTCTTTCAGAAGTGATTCCATCATTTTCCCCAACACTGAGGTCAAACTAACAGGTCTGTAGTTTCCTGCTTCTGCCTTGCTCCCACTTTTGTGAAGGGGAATCACATCTGCCCTCCTACAGTCCTCAGGTACCAACCCATCTTCCCATGATTTGTTAAAAAGTGTGGTTAGTGGCGTCACTAGGTCCTCCCTTAGCTCTTTTAGGATTCTAGGGTGAATCCCGTCAGGCCCCATTGCTTTGTCCACCTTGAGTTTTAGAAGTTCTTTCAGTACTCTTTCTTCTTTAAATGGACTGGTATCAACCCCACTATCCAGAGTGCTTCTACTGTTTGGTTTAGGTAACTCATCCTCTTCTTCTTTTTGTGAATACTGAGCAAAAGTATTCATTCATTATCTCTGCCTTTTCACTGTCTCCCTCTGCCCACCTCCCCTCTCCTTTATTAATCTTCCCTAT
Organism: Neoceratodus forsteri; assembly: GCA_016271365.2. Classification (NCBI taxonomy): domain Eukaryota; kingdom Metazoa; phylum Chordata; order Ceratodontiformes; family Ceratodontidae; genus Neoceratodus; species Neoceratodus forsteri. Next base: position 1,629,192,091 of record CM057449.1, on the reverse strand, counting down.
CCCTCCCTTAACCTTTCTATGTTCCCTAATGTACATATAAAAGGTTTTATCCCCCTTCTTAACTGAGTTGGCTATCTTTTCCTCGGTTTGGGCCTTTGCTTTTCTGACTGTCTTCCCCACTTCTTTCTGCTTTAATTGATACAGTTCCCTGTCATGCTCTGTCTGTGATTCCTTATACTTTTTGAATGCAGCCTTTTTCTCCTTAACCTTCCCTGACACCTCTTTTGAGAGCCATAGTGGTTTTTTATTCCACTTTGTTTTCTTTATTTGTTTCACACAAAGGCTTGTTGCCTCCATGATGGCAGTTTTGATTTTTCTCAATTGTTCTTCCACCCCTCCTTTCTGGCCATTTGCTAATGCATTCGTCAGGTATTCACCCATTTTGCCAAAGTCAGCCCTTCTAAAGTCCAGTATCCTTGAATTTGTATGGCTTGTCTCCATGGTTGTGTTTATTGTGAAGCACACTGTGCAATGGTCGCTTGTTCCCAGGTGTCTACTGACTTCTAAGTTTGTGATCCTCTCTCCATTTGAGAGTACCAGGTCTAATATTGCTCCCCTCCCGAGTGGGTTCCACCACTAGCTGTCTAAGGCATGCTCCCTGTAGGGCATCGAGAATGACCCTGCTCTTGGATGTGGCTGCAGTCCATGTTGCCCAGTTAACATCTGGCATATTCAGATCCCCCATCAACAGTATCTCCCCTTTTTCAGCCATTTTGAGAATGCCCTCTATCATTTTCTTGTCCATTTCCTCCCCTTGAGACGGGGGTCTGTATACAACCCCTGTGCGGATTGTGATGCCATTCCTGTCTCCAATGTGACCCAGAGTTCCTCTTGTCCTCCCCTTCACATTTTAGTTCTGTTACTTTGATCCCTTCCCTTATGAAGAGCTACTCCACCTCCTCTTTTACCCTCCCTGTCCCTTCTGTAGATTGTGTACCTGGTATGTTGACATCCCAGTCATGGTTCTCCATGTACCATGTTTCTGTGACTGCCACAATATCCAAGTGTTCCACTTCCATCAGGGCTACTAGCTCTGGAAGCTTGTTTCCAAGACTATGGGCATTGGTACTCATTGCCCTCCATTTAATGTTGGCTTTATCCTTTGTTACTCCATCCCTGCTCTTATTGCCCTTGTTCATTTTTCCATTTACTCCTGTCCTGCCCTCTGTCAAGCTCTGTACCTCAGTGTTTACCCTACTACCTGCCATGCTTTGCGGGGGGAGGCTTGAACTTTCCTGTTTCCTATCACGCCCTCTGGCTAGTTTAAATGCTTGCTAAGGAAGCCTTTAAACCTGTCACCTAGGAGCATGTTTCCTTCCTGGACAGATGCAGACCATCATGCCAGTATAGACCTTCATCTCTCCAGGTGGACCCCCAGTCCCCAATGAAGCTAAAGCCCTGTGCTCTGCACCAGTTTTGCAACCATTCATTAAAAGCATGGTGTGCAGTACCCTAGCCTCACCCCTGCCATGGACTGGCAGCACCTCTGAGAAGAGGTTGCATGCTTGCTACCTGTCTGAGTCCCTCCCCAACTCCACAAATTCATCCTGCACTGCACTGATCTCATGCCTGGCTAGGTCATTTGTCCCGAGGTGGACAATGATATCTAGTTTCCTCTCCTGTGATGCTGCTTCTGCAATCCTGAGGATTCGCTTCCTGTCCCTTCAAGCCATGGCACCAGGCAGGCACCTTACTTCCCTCTCCTCTCCCCTCCCTTCCCCAGGTCTACACCCTAACAATTGAGTCCCCTATCAGAAGCTGTTTCTTTCCCTTGTGTTGTCCCTTGCCACTCTTTTGTGGGTCTCCTTTGTGGATGTCCCCAGCATTCTTCTTGGTCTCCAATGAGGGTGTCATCATAGAGGAACCTTGATTTGCCAGACCGACATATGATTTGTGTAGAGGTGCAACTCGGGGGCTACGCCTCTGTTCCACCACCCTCACCCTCCCAGAACCTACTGTGGTCCATCTGCTTTTCACACATGGCAACCTCTGAGGCAGTGGTTGTGGAACTGGTGCTTTTTGGGTGGGGGAGTCCTCCTTAGTCCTTGCAAATTCAGCCTGGAGGTGGGCAATATATAAATACCAGAATTTTTACCCTGAACATTACATTACTAAAGCAATATTCGATAGGGATAGAAACTTCTTCCAAGACTCAAAGAGATCAGTTCATGTAAATAAAATAACATTGCTTAAGACCAAAAACAAATCTGGTATAAAAACTTTGTGATCACAGGCAGCAAAAGCCTGGAACGTATTACATTATACAGCTTGAATGTCATCTTCTTATGTGATGTTTACCCAGGAGATAAATGGGATATACAAGTTCCAGTGTTCTTGTAGGTAGTAATAAATTAGTGAACTTAGTACATAGCACTTTATATCTAATGTCTTGAGTAAAAATGTGATTGTATGTTTCCCCTTTTTTATATTTCAAACTGTTATCATGGGTAGTTTTGTAATCATTAATCTATGTAACTAAATGTAATTAAATGTTGTAAGTATAAATGTGATTGTATAATGTCAAATGTGTTTTGTCTTAGAAACATAAGTACTGACAGGACTGCCTTGAAAACAAGGTTGTATAACTTTAATGACATGATTTATACCTGCATAAAAATAAAGATGTTATCTATCTTACAGGTGGAGGTGGACGGACCATCTGGCCATGCAGCTAAACTTGGAAGCATTACATGGTGCTTTCCCATTAGAGGGATGGAGCGAATGTCAATTTTTTGTCAGAATGTTTACATATATTCATTATTTATTTAAATGCTACATTACCTGATTGAATTCCAAATTCAAGCATTAGTTCAAGTCATCATAATTATTTGCTATCCAAGTGCACCAGCTCCTACTTGTTAACGTCAACTGCTTCCAGACATGCGCCAGCACCAAGGCAAATGCCCAACCTCTCAAATGCTGGGGTACACCCCTGAAGGGCCACGCTCCAATGTTACACCTACCTGCTACAGTCAAATGCTTCCAGGCACTCACCATAGCATCAGGGCAAATACCCAAACTCTCAAAGGCTTTGCTACCCCTCTAGAGGGTCAAATTCCAACAATACACCTACCTGCTAATATCAAATGCTTCTGAGCACTTGCCCCAGCACCAGGGCAAATGCTTAACCTTTTAAAGGCCAGACTGCCCCCTTGAGGGTCAAGCTCTAAGATTACACTTACCTGTTACAGTCAAATGCCTTCTGGCATTTGCCCTAGCCCCAGTGCAAACACCCAACCTCTCAATGGCTGGGCAGTGCCCCTTAATGGGCCAAGTTCCAACATCATGTCCCACATGCTGCATCACAGCTTATTAGTAACCTTCTTCACATGTTGAATTTGTGTACCTGATTACATTGTAAAACCTGGCTATTTATTTATTATCTCAACGGGTTTAGCAGAAAAGATATACTGAACTGGTAACAGCTTGTTTCCAGATTCATCTTGGGAGAAGGGGAGGAGGAAAGCAATAACAATATAACAAGGTGCAATAAAAAATAGACAAATGTGCACAAGGCACATACCAGGTGCAGAGATATACAATACTACAAGGTGCATTTGGTTAAATAAATTGCAAATGTGCAAATGGCAACATAAGTACTGTACAGAGTAGGAACAGTAAATAGGGGAGGGTGAGTGAAGGAGAAAAGCACTAGTGCAATTGCAGAGCAGGGAGAGACATAGCTGTATGGTGGAGTACAGCAACACAAGACACAGACTCAGGAGCAATAGCAGGAGTGTGCTGTGAGGTTCTGAAGGAGAGACTTGAGGGAGCAGAGAGAGAAGAGGCACAGCAGATGGTCAGGGGAATGAAGGACCAGAGTTTAGGGAAGCGAAAAGAGAAAGCAGCTTCTCCTACAGTGGACTTCACTGGAGGAAGGTAAAGGGAATGAGAGTCAGTGTTGCAATTCGTGAGGGATGGTAACCCAAGGCCTTGGATCCCAGTGTTTTTTCTCCACAATGGGAGTTTTCTTCACCTATATCCCGAAGGTCGCAATATAAAATTAATTATGAAACACAGAAAGAGAAGTTGTTGGCAGATAAGGACCTCTTGGCCCACCTATTCTGCCCTATTTTCCCTGCCTACAGTACCAGTGCAGACCCTACTCGGTCTCTGGTTTGCACTCCACTTGCCTTATTTCTATGATCCCCTTATGTCTATCCCATGCTTTCTTGAATCCTGTAACCATTTTAGCCCCCACCACCTCTGCTAGGAGGCTATTCCACGCATCCACCACCCTTTCCGTGAAGTACTTCCTCACATTTCCTCTTAGCTTCCCTCCTCCAGCTTCACAGTGTGACCCTTGTCCTCGAGCATCTTTTTCTCTGAAAAATGCTCCCTTCCTGTACCTTGTTTATACCTGTGAGGTATTTGAATGTTTCTGTCATATCCCCCTTTCTCTCCTCTCTTCTAGGGAGTACGTAGTTCACTCCTTAAGCCTTTCTTCATAGGGCTTCTGATGTAGGTCGTGTACCATTTTAGTTGGCATCCTTTGTACCTCCTCTACCCTGTCTATATCCTTTCAGAGGTGGGACCTCCAGAACTGGACACAATACTTGTGGTGGCATCTCATTAGTGATTTATACAGGGGTATTATTATTACCTCCCTCTTTCTGCTGGTGATGCCCCGGCTGATTCATCTGAGCATCCCCCTAGCTTTTCCCACTGCTTGTCACACTGTTTAGCTATCTTCTGGTCATCAGAAATGATTAACCCCAGGTCCCTGTCCTGTTTTGTAACTGCTAGTACTTCTCCTCCCAGCTGATACATTGCCCCCAGGTTTCTGTGTCCCAAGTGCATGAGTTTGCACTTTTTTGCATTGAAGCCCACCTGCCAAACACATGACCATTCTTCCAGCTTTATTAGATCTTCTGCCTTTCTTTTCACACACCCCAGTGTGTCTACTCTGTTACAGATTTTTGTGTCATCCACGGACAGGCATCCCTTACCTTCCAGTCCTTCTGCAATGTCACTTATAAAGACATCAAAGAGAACTGGGCCTAGTACTGATTCTTGTGGCACCCCATTGGTCACTTTGCTCTCTCCAGAGTGGATGCCATTTATCATCACCCTCTGCTTCCTATTGTCCAGCAAGCTCTCTACCCATCTTACTACTTTAGGACCCACTCCCAGGCTTCTCAGCTTACTCGCCAGTCTTCTATGTGGAATGGTGTCAAAGGCCTTACTGAAGTCCAGATAGGCTACGTCAACCACTCCTACCTGATCCATTTCCTTGGTTACCCAGCCAAAGAACTTGATCAGGTTTATCTTGCAAGACCTTCCCCCTGTGAACCTGTTGTTGCCTTGGATCCTGAAGATAATTGGAAACAAGGTATTCCCCAATCCTTTCCTTCAGTAGTTATTCCATTAATTTGTCCACCACCAAAGTCATGCTGATAGGCCTGTAATTTCCAGCCTCCTCTCTGTTTCCATTTTTGTGGAGTGGGACATCAGCCCTCCTCCAGTCTCCCAGGACCACTCCCATTTCTAGTGACAGGATGAACAGGGCTGTCAGAGGTGCAGCCAACTCCTCCTTGAGCTCCTCCAGTAACCTGGGGTGCACCCTGTCTGGTCCCATTGCTTTGTTTACTTTTAACTGTGACAATTCCTTTAGAACTCTTTCCAATTTAAAAGGGCTAGTGTCCATCTCCCTGAATTGTCTTATAAATATGTCTGCCTTGAGCTGGGGTCAGATGGAGGCTCCTTTTTTAATATTTTGATATTTTTCTTTAAAGGGGCTGGACTGACAGCACTGGGACCTGAAGTCTTCTGCTTATCCGTATGACAGGTACAGCATGGGTGATCACAGTGCAAACTTCCCCAAACTGCCCTGCCAATGTGCCTCAACCCTGCCATGGAGGGACCACCATGTAGGTGAGTGGGTAGCTCAGCACCATGTAGGTGAGAGAGTCGTTCAGATTTCATGCCCATTAATCCTTGGCCTCTATGTGAGACTGCCAACAAGGGTGCCAATTGGTGCCAGTTGTGGTGCTGATTTTTAATATGGACACCTGCTCTCTGAAAACTGGACTGAGACACCACAACTCATTTCATGTAGGCCTCTAAACAATAAAATGAGATGGTGGCTCCCTTCAATCACTTTGTCATCATCACTATTCTTTATTATTCACCATCCCCTCTCTTCTTAAGGGAAATCTTACCTTGAAAGTCATTGAACATTTTTTTCCCCTCCTGCCACCCCTGGCCGGCCATTCCTTCGGGTCTCTCAATGTCCCAGCTCATGCACTCTCCCTCATTCCTGGCTACCGCTCACCTCAAATCCTGACCCCCCAAGGTAACCTGGCTTGTCCCTTCGCTGGATGGATCCCTCTCCTCCGAGGAGGAAGGTGCCCGTGGGGGTGGGCCAGCATGTCTGTATTGGCCCGGGGGTGTCACTGAGGCGGCGGTGCCGGTTAGGAGGCATGGTGGCAGTCAGGGGACCAGAGAGACCATCATCCAGTCAACCAGGGCAGTTTCCTGGTTTTCTCCCCGGGGAGTGGGGTGTCACTGACATCAAGGCATGCGCTGACATCCTCCACTCCCCTAGTGCTTCCATCTCAGGCATCTGTGCTGTGCCCCCAGTCTCCACCAGGGCCAGCATGCACCAAGTGCATCCCACCCTCCCGGAGGCGAGCCATCCTGGGATGCTTCTTTCCTTCTCCCCGGCCGGCCCTCCAGTGACCCGAGTCCATTCCCGAACCTGGGTCACCGGCATCGCAAGTGTAAATCCAACCACTGCGCCAATGGGACAGCTCACTGAACATTTTAAATGTGCCTTCAGCTCTGTTCTTTTTTCTCCTTCTGTAAGGTACACGTGAAGGAACATTGTTCCCATGGCACCTCTAGGGTGGAATCTACCTCAAGAGGGGTTCTGTACCTTCATGGTGCAGTATGCAGAAAGGGTGGTAGTACCTGTTTGGGATACAGAGCACAAATAGCCACATATCCATTTAATAAGCAGCAAAACTACCCACAACCTCCAGTTATAAGTATCTTAGACAGGATAACATACTAAGTTGCAGAGGCACCATTCTGCCTCCCAGTTTTTAGTCGCTCACTGATCCAGTGGTTCGGTGGGGCAGCGAGTGACTCTTGCCATTTCCCTTTGAGGGCTATTTAATGGTGCATGCCTAAACTTCCTTTGAAAGCTCATTTGGTTTGCTACCACCATCTACACCATCACCAATGGTCCTTTCATGAAACTCTATGAAATTGGTGAAATTTCATGGCATTTAGTGAACATTTGTGAAATTCTTTATTTTGTCATAACTTGGCCATTCCTAGGCCTGACAATTTGGCGTGGTTACTTGTTGTATAGAGTCCTAAAGGAATGTTAAATACAATAACATTTGAATGAGTAGATTTAAAATTATGGGTACTCCAATTCTGGCAATTAATGTTTTGGTGAACTTTTCTGAAATTATTATTTTGCTGACACTCAGCCACTTTTGGAGCTAGAGGACTTAAGATTTGCATACACAACTTTCTTGGAAGGGTCTTAAGAAACTGTCAAATGTAAAGAGATTTGGTTGAGTAAATTTTAAGCTACAGGGGTTCATATTTTCACAATATTTTTGTGAAATTTTGTGAAAGGTTTTAAAAAAAATGAATATTTGTAGCTCCACTGCTATTGCAAGCACAGTATACTTTACTTGAAATTTGCTTGCAAATGATGGCATACAGTCTCAGTATTACTGGTATGTAATTCAGTTCTATGTAAAGCACGTTGAGATACACTGTGCGCAAAATCACTGTATAAAACTGAAAAAGGCAAGTATTTTGAATGATTGAATCCATGCTGACTTGATCAATCTCAACAGAGTTTTGATACTAAGAAAAAAACACTGGATAAGTCTGAAAAGATTTCTAATTGGTGCTTTCAGTTTCCAAAACAAGTACTGCACATGGAGCTGCTCTGTTTCACAGTACAGATACACAGTAAGAAGGCATTGCATATTAATGTGACCCTGCTGAGCATGCAGTTAATGTTTGTTTTATGCAACAACTTCTGGTGAGAGCCAGAGGGGGTCTCTATAAAATTGTTGCTTTGTAGTTGGTGACCAAGGTGTTTCTGGTTGAGTCATTAAGGATCGATATTATGGACATGTTGTTATAATCTTCTTATTCTGGAAAAATACATCAGCTGGTAGAAACCTAGTATCCAGGCTGCCATAAAAGATGGGAAGGCTTTCTAAATTTATAGCTGCTCACAACTAAAAAATGTTGTTCTCTGATGCTTATTTCACAGTTCATTAACGCTACGTTAAAGCTGGCCACAAAGAGAATTCTGCATTTACGCAATGAGACAGAACAGGGTGTGTGCTATTATGGGACAACCACATGCCTCAGGAAGGGAGGCAGGGTGCAAAGTCGTGTGCCTTACACACAGAGAAACACCATTCTCTCCAGATTACACACACTCTGGAGTGTCCTAAAATGACTTGTCTAAGATGATGCTTTAAAGGTAAAGCACAGAGACCTTTTTCAGAATGTTCCATCATTACTGTTTCAGCAATTACCATTACTTGAGAATATATATTAGTTTAGTAGATACAGTATAAGAAAACAAACTCTGGCCAGAGTTGATAAGGCTGCAGCTGAGGAGTTTGGGGTAAAAATATTGTAAATTACCAAAGTTACAAGCCTGCATTTGCAAAATGTAATGCAGGCTCATAAATTTGTTGTTTGGTAATATCTTTACACCAAATTTTCAACACAGCCTTGTTATGACTCAGCCCATAAAGACGGGCAAAGAAACTCCAGGCTTAAAGGTGATTTTGAGCAGGGACTACAAAATCAACTTTCGGGATGCAAGAACACATTTTAGGCAGAAGTTGAAAAATGACAGCTGTCACATTCATGAGATGCTGAAAAGAAATGGCTATGTTGTAAATTTTGGGGTAAAAATATTGAATATTACCAAACTTACAAGCCTGCATTCACAAAGTTCAATGTAGGCTCATAACTTTGTTGTTTTTTAATATTTTTACACCAAATTTCTGACATAGCCTTCTTATAACCCCAACTCATGAAAAATGGCAGAGACATTTTTTTCAGGTCCTGCTTGAAAGGTGATTTTGCACAGGGACCATGTCATGAAATCACCTTTTGAGATGTAAAAAAAATTTTGGCCTGGATTTGAAACATGACAGCTGTTATATTCATGAGGTGCTGGAAAGATATGGCTATGTTGTAAATTTGGGGTGAAAAATATTGAAAATTACCATAGTTATGAGTCTGCATTCACAAAATTCCACATAGGCTTATAACTTTGTTGCTTTTTAATATTTTTACATTAGATTTTCAACATAGCCTTCTTATGACCCCAATCTTATGGAAAAAACAGAAAAATTTGTTAACTCCTGCCCAAAAGGTGATTTTGCACAGGGACCACAAAATCACCTTTTGGTATGTAAAAAATCTGTTGGCCAGGATTTGAAAAATGACAGCTGTCACATTCATGAGGTGCTGTAAATATATGGCTATGTTGTATATTTGGGTTAAAAATATTGAAAATTACCAAAGTTACAAGGCTGCATTCACAAAATTCAATGTAGGTTTATAACTTTGTTGTTTTTTTAATATTTTTACACTAACTTTTCAACATAGCCTTCTTATGAACCCACCTCATGAACACAGACAGAAAAATCTTTTAGCTCCTGCCCGAAAGGTGATTTTGCACAGGGATCACAAAATCACCACTCAGGACATATCTGCCAAACAACAGTGCCATTGTTTATGAGGAGGGGTCCCAAAGAAGGCATTTTGAAAATTTGGGCCAAAAATACACAAAAATGGCCAAGTTATGCCTCTAGGTTCAAAACCCCTTTGAAATACATTGAATGGCATACCTGTTTCTTCAGTTCATAGCCAGGCTTTGAAGAGCGAAGACATGTTTGCGGTCCACAGAAGATTATGGCATTGAACCCCTGATAGGTAAGTAAGAGCTTGGGGGTGGTGTGGGGTGGTGAGTGCTGAGCAGGAGGATCAGGTGGGGGGGTCAGAAATGACACAAAAGACATCAATGGACAATTTTCTTTTCACAGGTTAAGAAGACAAAAAACTGGACTGAGGATACTCGATCATGATACGGGGGATTGGGCAGCCCCAATGTCACTGGTATGTTTCTTGGGAGGGGAGGGTGTGGGGTGGTGGGTGCTAAGAGAGAGGTTTGGGTGGGGGGAGAAAAATATTTTTTAAAGATGGACTGGCATCACGGGAGACAAAAAATCATGACACTGGGGGGACTGGGTATCCCAGTGTCTTTGCTATGTTTCTGGGGGAGGGTCAGGTGGGGGGGAATTTTATAATAAGAAAAGAAAAAAATTAAATAGGTGGTCAAGGCAGAACACAGCCCACTCTGCCATGACCAAGATGGCCGCCGCAGTACTCTGCACATGCCCTAGTGGCAGGGCCCCTAGTGTTCTGCAACAGCTTTTTCTAATCTCTGCGGCAGGGCTCCTAGGCTTCTGCGGCAGCATTTTCTGATTTCTGTGGCATGATTTATTTATTTCTGTGGCAGAAAGAAGTGCTACCACTAGCTGAACTATGACATGATATCACTGATGGCATCATATGCTAAGCATAGAGGAAGGGCTTCAGAATGAACAAAATGGGTACAGGAGCTTGGCACTATGAGAAAACTGTATATTTGAATGACAATTCACCAAAATCAGTAAATTCTGTGGCACCATATGAATTCTGCAGCATGATACAAATTCTGTGGAAAATTCTGCAACCACAGAATTGCAGAATTCCAGGGGCCTTGCCTAGTGGTCGAGTGTGTACACTAGAGTTTGGCGGCCATCTTAGACACGGTGGAGTGTGCCTAGTTCTGCCATGACCACCATTTGTTTGTTTTTAAAATTAGAGATATTCCCACCACACCCACCCGCCCCAGAAGCTTAAGAGTGACACTGGGGTACTCAGTCTCCAGTGTCATAATCAGGACTGCCATTTTTTATTTTAGGTAAAAAATAGTGCAGTGTGAGTGGAGTGCTCCAACATGTTGTTTTTTTCACAAGGAATGCAAGGAATGCGGAGTCCTTTTCTGAAAGCAAGAGGTCAGCAGACCTCCACCCATTACAGCCCTAAAAAGAGGTGGTGCACTGGAGATTGTATCCCCTAAAGGTACAGGCCAAATATAAAGTAAAAGAAAAAAGCCAAAAATGGATGAACACACTGTGGTTGATGCTGAGAGATTTATTACACACACAGGTAAAAAGGGAATTACTCCATGCGCATTCACTCTCTGCAGGGCTTTAGCAGGTAGGCAACGCTCATGACAAACAGTGAACAATTTATCATTCATTATCAACTATTAATTACTATACAGTAACACCCATTTTTATGTTGATTGCACGCAGTGCAAACAACATATTGTGGCAGCTTTCTCAGTAGCAGGCTGTGGAGGTGTGGCACTGTTGTGGCCAATGCCCCTACAGCGTGCAAAGGCTTGTCCCACTTCCCCCAATGCCATTGCAGGCTGCTGGTGACAGTAGTTTGAAACATCCACACCAACTACTGACAATTTCGCTGCTGCAATCAGGGGCCGCCTCATCATTGCAGTGTCAGCCATCCGCTGCAATGAGGGCGCGACCTGTCATTGCAATGCAGGATGTAAACACCCTGATATTGTTTGTGAACATGGCGGCAGGTTGCCGCCATGTTCACAAACAATATAACCCCCCCACTGTGTTTATGTGCAGACGGGGGTCCCAAACCCCATCGGCCTTGGTGCCCCACTGTTTCTGGTGCCGATGGGGGAGCCCACTCCCCTTCGGCATTCTGTAACCCCCGCGCTTTTATTCCGGCCAACGGGGTGCTCAGTCCCTTTCAGCATAATGAATTCCCTCCCCTCCCTTTGTGTACTGACAGGGGTGTCCAATCCCCATCAGCTACTGCTGCCCCCCCAAAAGAAAGCCATTGGTGGCACACTGGGAGCCCACCGCAGCATGCCACATGCCCCTGTAAAGGGAAAAATGGTCCTGCAAAGTCTTTTTTTTTTTATGTGCAAAAAAGGAAATGGGCCCTCGAGTGTCTCTGGCCCCCACCTCAACCCACACCCACCCACTGCGCACCCTGCCTCCCCACACCCCCCCTCACCCCATACTTACCTCCTTAGCTCAGTGTGATGATCTTCGGTGGACTGGGAACACGTCTGCACTCTTCAAAGCCGACCCCGAATTGAGGAAATGCCGGTAAACTGTATAACTTAATAAACAATGTTTTTTTCAACTTTAGTACATATCTCGGGCATTTTTGGGAATTTTTTCACCAAATTTTCAACATGGGGTTTTTGGGACCCCTCCTCATTAATTCATGAACTGTCAAGGCGTTAATTGGCCCTGAAAGGTGATTTTGTGGTCACTGCATGGAACCACCTTTCAGAGCTGATTAACAAAATGACAGTGCCAGTGTTCATGAGGTGGGTTCTTAAAAAGCCTATGTTGCAAATTTGGTGGAAAAAATCAAAAAAATGACTTTTTATGAGCGCGCGCCAAGCAGCTGTTCTATGCACGCTCGTAACTTCGTGAATTTGCAATATTTTCATGCCACATTTTCAACATTGGCATTTTTTCACACCTCCTTGTGAACAGTACAGATGTCATTGTTCACATCCTGGCAGAAATGTGTTTTCGCAGTTCCGGCGCAGAATAGCGTGGTCACTGTGGGAAATCAGTGATACTGTTCATGAGCAGAGGTCCTAAAATGCCTTTGTTGAAAACTTGGTGATGATAGCCCATCAAGTGACTTTGTTACAAGTGTGCATTGCACACTTTCAACACACCCTTGTAACTTTGAAGATTTGTAATATTGTCATGCCAGATTTTCAACAGTGGCATTTTTTCACACCTCCTTATGAGCAGTACAGCTGTCATTTTTCACATGTGTTCAATTTTTAAGCCATGTTGCAACCCAACTGGTGATTTTATTGTTAAGTTCAAGGCTGTTTAGTTTTTCAATAAGGCTCCCGTGGGACACCACGTTACGCTTAGGCCCAGAAAAATAATATCAGTGGTTTTTCCCTCATCTAGGTCTTTACTTATTGGCTCATAAAAGGTGTTAAGATTAGTTATGCAGGATCTGGCCTGTTTAAACTTTGCTGTAATACTTCTCTGATCCCTCTGCTGCCACAATCCTGCTCTATTTTGAGTTAAGGCACATTTCCATTACTTTTCCAATAATGGAAGTCAGCCTAACTGGGCAGTAGTTTTTGGGTTATTATCTTAAGCTTTTCTTATGAATAGGAACAGCCTCCACTATTTTCCAATCTGAAAGCATTTCTCCTTTTGTTAGTGACATCCCTATCAAAGATGTACTTTAAAATTCATGAACTTTCCTCATATATTTCTTTTAGTAATCTAGTGGCTATCTCATCTGGTCCCACTGCTTTTTTGACTGTGTTCTGTGAACTAGAAAGGGGACAGGATCAGATCTACAGTACAGTAACTTCTTCTTGTTGTTTCTACATTGTTTCTTGTGGATTCTACTTGGTAGAAGGTTCTTTTTTTCCTTTCTTACTACTAAGGGGCTAGCAGGGTATTGTTTGGGGCTGTTGGAATTTTGAAACCTGTTTTGGTAGCTATAAGTGGGCTAATTTGTTTGATGATTCACTGTGCGGCAGGCTGCATTTGTGGAGGCCTATTTCTTCTGTTTTAAAATATAATTGGTGTGATTTAACTGGATCTGTTTCTTTGAATTGGAGACCTATATCTTCTAATTCAAAGCCTATTTTGACGTGTTGTTGGTGAAGCTGTTTGAATTGGAGTCCTGTTTCTTTGGGTAGCAAACCTATTTGGAGGGCTTTGAGTAGAATTGTGATTCATTGTTACTGGCTTCACTAGCTGCAAAGTTTTAATGCAGAGTGGGAGAAGGGTGCTAATGGTCTGACCAGAGGCCTCAGCTACCTGATTGTTTCTGGAAGACTTGGGCTAGTCCCACCCCTGGTCCATGATTTCCTTTATACCAGGGGTTCTGACATCACTTCCTCAAACGGGCAAAGGATATGCACCTGTCATAGCAGAAGCAGACTTCCAGGAAAGGAACAGCAGCAAGTGAAGAGGTGACTGCTATCTCAGTGGAAGGGAAGTAAATGCAAATCTAGGAGCTTTCATTATTACTTCTTCACATTGATATTGCATTGGGGAAAGGAGGCGTAGGAGTTTGAAGAAGGTTGTGCAATGGCTACTTAAAGTCTCTTTTTGAGTGTGGATAGGAAGGATAGGAATATAAAAAGCAGTTGCTCAATATATCTTAACGTGTGCAACAAAGGAGGTAAGGGAAATAAAGAAAAGAATGTTTTGCACTGATAGGGGGGGGAAGGGGAGACTTGGGGGAGTGTTTGGTATCCTGGGTCTGGAAGGGTGGGGGTCACTGGTGGGCAACGACAGCAATGGGTAGGGTGGTACTCACAACAACTGCGGTGCATCAATCTTTCTAAAATTGCCGAGTGTGGGAGGATGTTTGTGTGCAACCACATAGAAAAACTTAGAAAGGAGATTGAGGGTCTGCAGGAGGAACTAAGACAGGCAAGGCAGATTGGGGTGGGTTTAGCCCAATACTGGAGGGAGGAAGAAGGGAGATGAGGGAAGGTAATTTAGCCAACAGTGGTGAGGAGAGGGTCAGAAGAAGGAAGCAGAAACAAAGGGCCCAGGCCAGGAGGAACGATTGCCGGGAAACCAGGTCAGGAGACAAAAGACAAATGGAAGGAGGAGATAGGGACTTGTGAGGAGGCAAGAAGTGGCAACAGTCATGGAGTGGAAAGGAGAGAACAGGTTACTATGAAGAGAGAGGGAGCCGGCATTTGTGAAGGGCCTTCAGAAAATAGTTGTGCACTGCTAGAGAGGAAGAAGGTGGAGGAGGGAAATGATGAAATTAGAGGAGTAATTGGTAAATGCCTGGACCAAACTGGAGCGGGGGAAGTTCTGCTGGGAGAATTGCAACAGGGGTAAAAGGGGGAAATAATGTGCAGGAGGAAGAAGAGGAGCTGGAAATGAGAGAGGGAGATGAATGGAAGCAAGCAGGGAGTAAGAGGGGTGGAATCTTAGTGCTGGGGGACTCAATACTAAGAGGAGTCAGGTGGGGTAGCAAGGGGGAGAGGCATAGTTGCATTTGGGTGGAGGCCATACCAGGAATGACAGTGGAAAGGGTGGGACAATCTGTTCTGAAATATGCTAGAAAGGGTAGGGACAACCTCATTTAATCATACATCTTGGGACAAATGACCTGGCTGACAAGACAGTAGATATAGTCCAGAGGAGGTTTGAGGAACTAGCACAATTATGTGAGGGGGCAGGAAGATCAGTAACATTTTCAGAGATACTTCCGGTGCCAAAGGCAAGCACAACAAGAAAGCTGAGAATAGAGGAATTTAACGGCTGGCTAAGAACCTAGTGTTGTGCTAAAGGGTACGGGCTGTTGGGGGGGTGGGAGGGACCTGGGAGGCAGTAGTCTCTATGCCAAGAACAGACTACACTTGAGTGAGGAGGAAAGAAAGTGTTGAAACAGAGGATGGAGGAGTACATAGAGAAGTTGGGAAATTAAACTAGGAGTGGGGGGTGGCAATTGGGGAAGAGATATGCAGAGACCACAGGTTGGGAAACCATATGAGCTTACCCCCCATAACAGTGACAAAGGACAAATGGCAAGTACTATTGGTGATGCTAGGAAAGGGGGGCAGGATGGGGGGGGAAGGGTGGAAGGTGGTTACCCTTAATGCTAGGAGCCTTGGGAGGAAAACTGCAGAGTTACAGGTTCTCATGGAAGAGGGAGAGGTGGACATTGCAGCCATCACAGAAACATGGGTTCCCAGTGCAATGACTGGGACCTGTCTGTACCAGGGTACAGGTTATTTCATTGGGACAGAGTGATTGGGAAAGGAGAGGGGGTGGCACTATATGTGAAGGAAGGACTGAAGTGTGTAAGGGAGGAAGGGGAGGAGGGTAGTACGGAGTCACTTTGGGTGCAAATCCAGGATTCCAAGAATAGGATTCTTAGAATGGGAGTGGTGTACAGGCCACCATCTCAGACGGAGGAGTTAGACAGGGAACTAGCGGGAAAGATCAGCAGAACCTGCGAGAAGGGTAGTGTGGTGATTGTGGGGGACTTCAACATGCCAGGAGTGCACTGGAGTACCCCAACAACCAGGAACAGAAGGGAGCAGGTACTGCTGGATGCCTTCCAGGACAGCTTCCTGCTGCAAATGGTCTGTGAACCAACCAGGTTAGGGAATACCCTTGACCTTGTGTTGGCAAATGGGGACTTTGTGAGAGAACTTACAGTGGAGGAACCGCTGTCAGGGAGTGACCACCACTCAGTATGGCTCACATTGGATATGGGCAAGGAAGGAGTGGAATCTGGCACAAGAGTGCTGGACTTCAGGAGGGCCACCTTTGGGAGGATGGGGGAAGTGGTAAAAGGGTACCTGGCCAGAATTCAATCTAGTATGGACACTAACCAGAGGTGGGAGCTCATAAAGCTGGGGATAGTGGAGGCAACCAAAACCTGCTGCAAAGCCCAGAGCAAGAAGGCTAGGGCTAAGAAACCGAGCTGGTTGAGCAGGGAGGTCTTGGAAAAGGTAAGGAAGAAAAGAGCTGCCTTTAGGAAGTACAAGAAAACAGGGAGGGGGAGGACAGGGAGGAGTACATGACAGAATCGAAGGAGGTGACAAGGGCAGTAAGAGGAGCCAAAGCATCTACAGAACTCAGGCTGGCACAAGGCATTAAGAAGGGGGAGAAGGACTTCTTTAAGTACGTCAGGAAGAAAAGTTGTAAGAACCACATAGTAAGGATTAAGAAGGAGGGGGGTTGGGTGGAAGCAGGGTGCGATAAGGCAGAAGCACTAAATGAGTACTTCTGCTCAGTATTTACTAAAGAGAAGAGGGGTGACACCCAAGGTGGGAGAAATGGCAGAAACAGGGGAAGGGGTGACAGATGGGAAATCATGGAGGGCAGAGTTCGAGAGGGTTTGAAGGCACTGAGGGTGGACAAGGCGCCAGGCCCAGATGGCATCCACCCCAGGGTACTGAAGGAGCTGGCAGAGGTCCTTGCAGGACCTTTGGCAGACCTATTTAATGCCTCACTACATTTGGGGTGTGTACCTCAGGACTGAAGGATGGTTCGTGTGGTGCTCCTCCACAAGAGTGGCCCCAAGGATGAACCGGGAAACTACAGACCAGTGAGCCTCACATCCATCGTGGGTAAGCTAATGGAGACTATCCTGAAGGAGAGGCTGGTGGCCCTCCTAGAGGCCAAAGGACTACAGGACAGCAGACAGCATGGCTTCATACATGGCAGATCCTGCCAAACCAACCTGGTGGAGTTCTATGAGTGGGTAACTAGGCAACTGGACAGGGGCCATGCAGTGGATGTCCTGTATCTGGACTTCAGTAAGGCATTCAACTCTGTGCCACATGGAAGGCTGGGAAGGAAGTTAGTAGGCACAGGAGTGGGTGCAAAGCTGTTGTGATGGGTAGGAAACTGGCTTCAGGGAAGGCAACAGAGGGTGGTGGTGGGTGGGGAGCTCTCACACCCAAGGGCAGTGATGAGCGGTGTTCCACAGGGCTCGGTGTTGGGACCAGTGTTGTTTGGAATATTCATTGCAGACATATCATGGGACATCAAGAGCAAGATCAGTCTGTTTGCTGATGATACCAAGGTAGGGCGTGGTGGATGACCTAGGGGATGGTGGCAGGGGTTGCAGGATGATCTGGCAAAGCTTGAAACCTGGTCAGACACCTGGCAGCTGGGTTTAATGCCAAAAGTGTGAAGGTGTTGCATTTTGGGATGAAGAACCCAGGAGGAGTTACCAGCTGGGGGATTGCAGCTAGCCCAGACAGAGGAGAGAAGGATCTGGTTGTGCTCATTACAGGGTCAATGAACAACTCAGCACAATGTAGGAAGGCAGCTGCAAAGGCCAACAAAATGCTAGGTTGTATTGCAAGGGGTATATCCTCGAGGAGGGAGGGAGGAGGTGATTCTGCCACTGTATAGGTCATTAGTTAGACCACACCTGGAGTACTGTGTGCAGTACTGGCGCCCATATCTGAAGAGGGACTTTAAGTTACTGGAGGGGGTGCAGCGCAGGACGACAAAGATGATCAAGGGGCTGGGGGACTTATCATACGAGAGGAGGTTGTAGGAATTGAAAATGTACTCACTGGAGGAGAGGAGGGACAGGGGTGACATGATTGAAACCTTTAAATACATGAAAGGAATAAACAAGATGGGTACAGAGGCGCTGTTCAAAGTAAGTGAGGGGAGGGCCACCAGGGGCCATGATATGAGACTGGAAGGAGGAAGGTTCAGGAGGGAGATAAGGAGACACTTTTTTACACAGAGGGTGGTGGCTGGGTGGAATGCGTTACCTGCAGAAGTGGTATCCAGTAGAACAGCGGACTGCTTCAAAAGGGGATGGGACAGGACAAGGGGGAGGGTTAATGAAGGGGAAGGGTGGAAGGGAGGGGCAGCTGCAGAATAAGGGGTGCTAGCTGCACATTCAAGCAGACTTGATAGACCGATAGACCTCTAGGCCTTTATCTGCTGGCAAATTTCGTATGTTCGTATGTTCATGTTTTTCAAATGTTTTAAAATGTAATCTCTTGTAATTATACCAACCTTATCATTTGTAAGTATTCCTCTTGGATAACTAGCCTCTTGTTGGTAGACCGAGCAGGAAATATTTGCTTAGTTCTGCTATGTGCTATGTCGATATCCTTAGATATCCTTAATAATGAATTTATTACTGTATCTACTTTTAGTGGTCTTATGTTAGTTCCCCTCTTCTTTTCTGAGTTAATATAACTGTAGAAGGCCTTCATGTTTTGCTTGTTACTCACTAATTTATTTTGATCATTCCCTTTGGCCCTTCCAATTTTCTGTTTTAATGTCTTAGTATAGGCTTTTATTTTATAAAGATGGCATGGAGCTTGTTCATTTCTAGTTTGGCTGCTTGGATTCACTGCATCAGAGGCATGTTCCTACTCATAAAAAAAAAACTTTTACTTTCTGAGTAGCGTAGAAGTTCCAAATTCAGTGTGAAACTGTCGGGATCTGTATCTTAAAAAAATAAAAATTATACAAATTTCCATGGTCTAATATTTATTTCGTTATTTGTTTTGTTTATTTATTTCCATGGTAGCATAGTAAATGATGGCAGATAAGGACCACTAGGCCCATCTGGTCTGCCCGTATACCCTACCATATTGGCAGCGCTGACCCTCCTTGGCCATCGGCTTTATCCTCTCCTTCCCACCTCTAGGGTTCTCTTGTGCCTGTCCCATGCATGTGTAAATCTTACCACTGTGCTTGCACCCACCACCTCCTGAGGCAGGCTATTCCATGCATCCACCACCCTTTCTATGAGGAAAAACTTATTCACATTTCCCCTTACCCTGCCCCCTTCCAATCTCTTATCATGCCCCCTCGTTCTAGTACTTCTCCTATACTGAAAGATGTTTCCCACTTGCACCTTGTTTATGCCCTGAAGATACTTGAAGGTTTCAATCATATCTCCCCATTCCCTCCTCTCTTCCAGTGTATACATATTGAGGTCTTTCAATCTCTCTGCATATGTCTTCTGTTGCAAGCCTTGTACCATCTTTGTCACTATTCTCTGAACCGCCTCCACCCTGGCTATATCCTTATGAACATGTTGCCTCCAGAACTGTACACTGTATTCCAGGTGAGGCCTCACCAGTGTTTTATATAGTGGCATAACCACCTCCCTTCTGCTTGTGATACCCCTTACTATGCACCTCAACATGCCACTGGCCCTCCCTACAGCCTTCGTACTCTGTTTGGCCACCTTTAGGTCATCTGAGATGATAGACCTCACATCCCTTTCTTCCCTGGTGACTGATAGCAGCCCACCTCCCCCATCCTGTAACTCTCTCCTGGGTTTCTACGACTCTGGTTCATGATTTTGCATTTCTTTGCATTGAACCTCAGTTGCCACTCTTCGGGCCATTTTTCCAGCTTTTCTAGGTCCCTCCTCATTTTCTCCACCCCTTCTGGAATGTCCACCCTGTTGCAGATCTTTGTGTCATCTGCAAATAGGCAAACGTTCCCCTCCAACCCTTCTGCAATGTCACTAATGAAGACATTAAAAGGACTGGCCCCAGTACTGATCCTTGAGGTACCCTACTCATCATCCCTCTCTCCTTGGATTGGATCCCATTTACCACCCCCCGCTTCCTGTCCGCTAACCAGTTTTTAACCCAGCTTACACCTTGTGGCCTACACTCATGCTACCCAGCTTGTTTACCATTCTTCTGTGTGGGACTGTGTCGAAGGCCTTGCTGAAATTGAAGTAGGTAACATCTACTGCTCCCCTTGATCCACCTCCTTCATTACCCAGTAAAAAAAATCTATCAGATCTGTTTGACATGACCTTCCTACAGTGAATCCATGTTGCCATGAATCCAGGGCCCCATTGGAATCCAAATGTTCCACAATTCTATCCTTAAGCAGTGCTTCCATAATCTTACCCACCACTGAGGTAAGACTGACTGGCCTATAGTTTCCCGCCTCCTCCCTGCAACCATTCTTGTGAAGAGGGACCACATGTGCCCTCCTCCAGTCTTCTGGAACCACTCCTGTGTTGAGCGACTCACTCAACAAGGATGCCATATTTAAATAATACTGAGAGATATGTTAGACTGAGAAATGCCCCAGTAAGAAATTATCAAAGTAATAAAAGCTAAAAATTGGGGCAAGCCCCAGGACCTGATGGCTCCTTTATCAATTTGTATAAGTTCTTTGCAAGGGCCCTAACTCCCTGTCTTGAGAAATTTTGTTAACTACCTCAAGCTGTCTAACTAAATCCCCTCTGGTGTCAATTAACCTATCATAGCATTCATTTTTAAGACAGGTAAGTCACGACATAACTGTAACTCATATCTTCCAGTCTCCTTATTGAATGACTAGAATGTAACAAGTGGCTGGAAATGTAATAGTTACACATTACAGTAAACCATTCAACAACATCATTGACCTCACAGGTAGGAAGTGAGGGTCTACACAGCCAAATTGATATTCATTACGGATTGCTCCTAAAACCACCATATTTAAAAAAAAATGCTGAAACATGATACAACTCAATTTGGAGGCATAATACAGCCCCAACATATCTAAATTAACTGTGTACTAGTAGGTTGAAACAATACAATGACTGACAAATGCATAGAAGGCAAAAAAAAGTCCCCTTTAACCCACTTCAAAACTCTAATAAACACTTTGTAAATATGGCCCCATGGTCTATAACACTAAAGATCACTTTGTGCAAACAAGCACCTCTCAGTTTCATCTTTGTTTAATTAAAACACTCAACATAGCTAGGATGGGAAGAATGGTAGGCTGACACATGCTTTCATCATTCATGGCAAAATGTCTCCTTACTTCAACATAGGTGCCTAAGCATCTACTGTGAGACAAATACAATCAGTACAACTATCTGTCCTCTCTCAGGTTGAGAGTCTCGGATGGTTGAGGTGCACACTGCTCACTTTCTTAAAAACAATTAAGTCTACAGTTCTGAGGTGTTATCTTTGTTGAACAGTATTCTCTTCAAAGCACATCACATACTTATTTAGAGGTCACACTTACTACCCCATTTGGTACCTCTACCCACTTAGCATTGTTCTCACAGTACCAAACATATTAGTCATGCCTTAAACGAGGGACAGCTTCAAGTGAGTTGGGAGTCATGCTTAATACTCTCTCATAAACAGCCACTCAGATTACACTGAAAGTTTAGTTCTGCCAAACAATCACAACATCTTCATACAGATATTCACTGGATTGACAGAAACAGGAAAAAAAATAATAAAGCCTCCAAAAGCAAGCACTTTTAATTTTGAGTTAAAAAGAGGCAATGGCATAAAACAGCTATTTACTCATTGACATACTGTTAATAAAGCCCAGCAACAAGAGAAATGTAGTGTTTATGATGGACAATGTTGAATACACAGAAGATGTTATTAGAGAACGGCCGAATGTGGAATTTTTCTTTGTGGTAATGCAGAATCTGGGTAAAACGGTCTTCTATAAGTTCAAGACCTTATGGACAGAATGAGATGATTGTATGATTCAGTTGTCTCTGAGATCCCCAGTTTAAGAGAGATAAGATATTTTTTATTGATCTTTCAATGTTATATCTCATTTGTTGATCCAGTACTACTACTGCTATACAATCTATATCATGATTTGTTTACCAGACATAGTAGAACTTTGATGCACTAGGGGAAAATATAAGACTTTGATAGCACAATAATCAAGAATTCACAACTGACCAATGATAACAGCTATTCTTCATACCTAACCAACTGTGTGTAATTTGTTTACATAGCCTTTATTATGCAAAATTATCCAAAAGCAAATGAAATCAGATTATCAACGCATGGTTGTAGTTTGCAACTCACCAGTGTTATGCTTTCTTGGCAGAACTGCAAGTAGCCCTCTCTATACAGGTTTAATCTCACTTACAGACAGAAGACCACCCATCAAGTCTACCAGTCTAGCACTTTTTCCAGACTTTTGAAGCTCAGTGAGATTTCATTGTTACTGGATTATTTAAATTTACATCTATGAACTCTCACATAGTGCATGTAACGAAAAGTACATAATATATTCAACAGTCCAAGGATTTTATTCTTGTGAATAAAAGAAGGTCTGATATCTTATTTAATTTGAATTTTGTACACCAGGATAGACTCATTTAGGTGCAACACTTTAATTTTAAAGTGGATCTGGTAGGGACATTGCAGCACCAGAGCTGTTACAGTGCAGATACAATGAAAGTGTTAGCGTGGCACATCATATTCACCTCTGTGCCCAAAGTTCATTGGTTCCAGTCTGGCACTGGGATTGGGCTCATACCATAAAATCTGGCACCCAAGTTTAGCTTTAGTGGGACACCATACTGTCAGAGTGTGCCATCCTTCAGATGAGATGTTAAACGGAGGTCCTGTCTGCCTTTACTGGTGGTTGTTCAGGTGGACATTAAAGATTCTATGGCACATCTTAAAACAAGCATTTGTCAATGCCGAATGTTTGCTTGCTGGCATTGGCAGTGGTAGTGTAGAAGTTACAGAGCTGTGTAATAGGAATGGCAGTGAAGTATTGAACTGAAGCCAACCCCACCACCACCCTGCAGAGAGTGACAGGCATTGAGGTGTGCCTTTGGGTCGCCAGGCATAATGGCCATGCCATTTCACCACACCCCACCCTGCAGACACTGGACAAGTGTCACGGTGTTCCTTGGGGTCTTTGTCTTATGCGCACCCCATTCCATTAGGAACACGGGTTAGATGGGTGCGATATAGGAGAATGGGAAGAAGTTTGGGGCTGAAGAGTCCAAGGCATACCTTGATGCCTCTCACTGGCTGCAGGGTGTGGAATGGTATGAGCATTACAGGCAAGAATCCCAAGTCACACCCCTGATGCCTGTCATTCTCTACAGGGTTGGGCATTATGGTTGGAAACCCTAATACCTCAGGCATTCATTGGTATTTTTACTCCAAATTTTCAACATGGTTTTCTTGTGACCCCACCTCATGAACAGTGGCAATATCAGTTTGTTAGCCGGAAGCTGCTTATGCACAGCGACTACGGCATTTAGTACCACAGGTGCAAAAACATTCCGAACAGGATGTAAAAAATGACAGGTGTACTGTTCATGGGGAGGTGTAAAAAATGGCAGTGTTGCAAATCTGCAGTAAAAATATAAAAAAAAAACTGGTGAAGTCATGAGCGTACATAGAAACTGTGCAATGCACACCCATAATATAATTAGGTTGGGGATTTTTTACAGCAGATTGTCAACTCAGGCATTTTGGTGCCTCCGATCATGAACAGTGTCACTGTGATTTTCTTTATCTGTCCCAAACAATGATTTCCCACAGCGACCACGCATCTCTGCGCTGAAAGTGTGAAAACACACTTTGGTCATGTTGTGAAAAATGACAGCTGTACTGTTCATAAGGAAGTGTGGAAAAATGCCACTGGTGAAAATCTGGACTGAAAATATTACAAAGTCATGAACTTACGAGGGCGCGTGGAAACTGCACAATGCTCACTCATAACACAGTCATTTTATGGACTTTTGTCACCAAATTTTCAACATAGCCATTTTAAGACCTCTGCTCATAAACAGTGTAACTGTGATTTTCGTAATCTGTCCCAAACATTGCTTTCGTACACCAACAGCACCATTGTGTGCTACTTGGGTGAAAACACATTTTGGGTGACATATGAAAAATGGCAGCTGTACTGTTCAGAAGGAAGTGTAATAAAATGGCAATGTTGAAAATCTGCAGTGAAAATATTAGATTCGCAAACTTACGAGCATGCATAGGAATTGCGCAACGCACGCGTAAAACAGTCATTTTAGGAATTTTTCACCAAATTTTCAACATAGCTATTTTAAGACCTCTGCTCATGAACAGTGTCACTGTGATTTTCTTAATTTGTCCATACATTGATTTCGCAGACACCGACTGCGCATTATGCGCCATGGCGGCGGAAACACGTTTTGGGTGAAATGTGAAAATGACAACTGTACTACTCATAAGAAGGTGTGGTAAAATGGCAATGTTGAAAATCTGGAGTGAAAATATTGAAAGTTCGTAACTTACGAAGCGTATGAGGAACTGCGCAACGACGCCGTGAAACAGTCATTTTAGAATTTTTCCACCAAATTTCAAAATAGGCTTCTTGAGAGCCCACCTTATGAACACTGGCAGTGTCATTTGTTAATCAGTTCTGAAAGGTGATTTCGCCGCAGTGACTGCTAAATCACCCTTCAGGCCCAAATAACACCATGACAGTGACAGCATTCATGAGAAGGAATCCAAAAACCCCATGTTGAAAATTTGGTGCAAAATTCCAAAAATGCCTGAGATATGCAACAAAGTTAAAAACCCTATCTATCCCATTATACAGCTTACCGCATTTCCTCAGTTCGCGGTCGGCTTTGAAGAGTGCAGAGCGTGTTCCCGTCCACGATGATCGTTGTGCCGAGTTCGGAGGTAAGTATGGGGTGAGGGGGTGTGGGGAGGCAGGATGCGCAGTGGGTGGGTGCGGGTTGTGGGGGGGTCAGGGAGACTGCGTGGGACCGTTTTTTCTTTACTGGTTGTTTTTTTTATTACGATGACGCGGGATGTTTGCCACGCTGGGGTGGGCTCCCAGTGTGGCACAAGGACGGCTGGGGGGAGCGTGGAGCTGATGGGGGATTGGGCACCCCCGTCGGCCATAGTATCTATTGCCAGGCTGGGGTGGGCTCCCTGCGTGGCACCCTGTACTCTGGGGGGGGGAGGACAGTGGAGGCGACAGGGGATTGGGCATCCCTGTCGGCTATTCCATGAGTTGCCACGCTGGGGTGGGCCCAGTGTGGCATGTGGAAGGCTTTGGGGAGCGCAGCACCGCCAACGGGGATTGAGCACCCGCGCTACAGTGTGTGTACGTGGGGGCAGCACGAGTATGCGTGCATCTGTATGTGTGTGTGTGTGTGTGTGTGTAGGGGAGCTGCTTACGAGCAGGCGATATCTGATCACTGCTCACTGAAGTGTAGCTCCCCTTTCAACTGTACGCCACTGCATTTTGGAGCTGTCATAGACAGCTCCAGCATGCATTGGAGGACTGGGGCCGTGCCTGCCAACACACTGACTGAATTGGAAGAGGGGGTGACACACCTCCGAAAACTCGGATGATGGCACTATGTTTCTTGCACATGCGTGCAAGCAAACATAATGAGTAAGTGAATTTCCCTGATGTCTTGGTCAGATATTCCTCATGCACTAAAATACCTTATAAAATTGGCAGATGATTTCAAGCAATCTGTTTGGTTGTTAGCTATGCATTAGAAGTGTCTAATGCACAGCTAAAACTAGAAACCCCATTTAGAATACACAGGCCCATTTTATAAGTGCAATAAGCCACTCTGGGGACGTGCATTAGACACTTCTAATGCACGGCTAGGGGACGGACTTGATGCACTCGGCCTGTGGCCTCGTGCCTCACCACGCCTCTAGCCGCATTAGAACTGTCTAATGCACACTCATCATGTCTTATTGCTTACACCAACAGCTTAACGTGATTCAATTTCAGTTGATTTGCATCTGTATACTCTCCCATCCCCACCCCCACCTCGGATGAGTCTAAACATAAGCAGTATTGTCTAGCCCTCCTTTCCTGGTTAACAAAAACAATATCAATCAAACAACAAATAAAATAAAGTGTCTATGTAATAACACATACATCCTAATTTATGTTAAAATATTAACCGAGGACAAATTTGGGGTATATGTGTACAGAAATGGGTAATGGAAGACAGAGAATTTAGGTGGGACTATGGGGTGAACTACTGCACTTGAACTAGTCTACAATATTGTAACAAGACTTGCCTGATGCACATATTTCAGTTGTGTATGGTTCTTGCATGTTAAGGAGGGATGGTCCAGCCTTTGCTGGTTCTAATTGTAACCCCTCAAAGATTCTAAAAGGCTCTTGTTTTGGAACCAATTAATATGTTTAAATGTTTGCAAATCAATTTTATCTTTTTTTTTTTTTTACTTTTTTCTGGTACTCCAGCCAGGCTGGGGATGTACCCATATTTGCTCCTGAGTACCCATCCCACCCACCCCCGTGTTGCTCAGCCTGGGAGGACCATGACTTGCCCTCATGGTGGGCTTCCCTAATGAGAGACCAACATTACCCTTGGGTCCCAGCCGAGTCTTATGCTGGTGTCGTTTTGGCTTGGGGAGCGTCTGTGGATCCTAGAAATCATGCTGCATTGTGGAAGAGTTTTTCCTTTGTAGTGCCCCTGAGGCTTGGATGTGCAATGGCATCAGAGGCATAGAAACATAGTCTGCCCATTTTCCCTAACTACTGTATAAGCTCCAGATCCTATTTGATCTGCGGCCTACCTCCTCCTTCTTGCCACTAGTTTTGCCTTCTGCCTGTCCCATACATTCTTGAATTTGACAACTGTTTTTGCCCCCACAACCTCCTCGGGGAGGCTGTTCCATACATCCACCACCCTTTCCATGAAAAAAATACTTTCTCACATTGCCCGAGTCTTCCCCCTCCAGCCTCATATTGTGACCCCTTGTTCTTGCACATCTCCTTTTTTGAAAGATACTGCCCTCTTAAACTCTGTTGATCCTCTTGAGGTATTTGAATGTCTCTATCATATCCCCCCTCCCCCTCCTGTTCTCCAGAGTACACATGTTGAGTTCTCTTAATCTCTCCTCATGTGGTTTCTGGTGTAGCCATTGCACCATTTTCATTGCCCTTCACTGGACTGTCTCCACCCTGTCGATGTCATTTCAGAGATGAGGTCTCCAGAACTACACACAGTACTCCAGATGAGGCCTCATCAACTGCCAGTACAGCGGCATCACCACCTCCTGTTTTCTACTGGCGATACCTCTCTCTATGCATCCCAGCATTCCATGAGCTTTTCTCACTGCCTTCTCACATTGTTTGGCTACTTTTGGATCATCTATCATGACTACCCTCAGGTCCCTTTCCATTTTGGTTGTTGTTAGTAACCCCCCATTGTGTATTCCTGTCCTGGGTTTTTGTTCCCCAAGTGCATGATTTTGCACATCTTGGCATTGAATCCGAGCTGCCACACTCTTCACCACTCCTCCAACTTGCCTAAGTTTCTCCTCATTTGCTCCACCCCCCCCAGAGTGTCAACCCTATTGCAGATTTTGGTGTCATCTGCAAAGAGGCATAGTTTTCCTTCGAGTCCATCTGCAATGTTGCTTATAAAGACATTAAGGAGGACCGGACCCGGCACTGAACCCTGTGGCACCCTGCTGCTTACCCCCCTTTCTTCAGATTGAACTCAGTTTTCCACCACCCTCTGAGTCCTGCTAAGCCAATTTCTAACCCAGTTTACCACCTTGGGACCTACTCCCAGTTTCTCCAACTGGTTTACTAACCTCTTGTGTGAGACTGTGTCAAATGCTTCACTCAGTCAAAGAAATTTATCAGATTTATTTGACATGACCTTCCTGTCGTGAATCCATGTTGCCTTGGGTTCTGTGCCCCACTGGTTTCTAGATATTCTACAATCCTTCCCTTTAACAGTGATTCCATCATCTTTCCCACCACTGAGGTCAAACTGACTGGTCTATAGTTACCTGCTTCTACTTTGCTCCTACCCTTGTGAAGGGGTATCACTCTTTCCTCCAATGATTTGTTGAATAGAGCTGTCAGTGGTGACAGTATCACCTCTCTGAGCTCTTTTAGTATTCTGAGATGTATGCCATCTGGCCCCATTGCCTTATCCACCTTTGGTTTCAAGAGTTCCTTTAGGACTCTCTCCCTCTGTGAATGGACTGGTGTCTACCCCTCTTTCCTGTGTGTGTCTACATGCTAATATCAGTCCATCCCCCTCCCCTTCTCTTGTGAATACTGAGCAAAAGTATTCGTTCAGTATCTTAGTCTTCTCCAGGCCCCCCTCCACCCACTCCTTTACTAAGCCTCACTATCCCTCCCTTGGCCTTTTTTTCTTCTTTCCCTTATGTATCTGAAGAAGGTTTTGTCCCCCTCCTTCACTGCCTGGGCCATCCTTTCCTCTGTTTTTGCCTTTGCACTTCTGACTGCTTTATCCGCCTCCCTCTGCTTTGCCTGATACAGTTCCTTGTGTTCCTCCCTTTGTGTTTCCTTGTATTTCCTGAATGCCAGTTTTTTCTCTCTAACCTTCCCCTGCCACTTCTTTTGAAAATCATAATGGTTTTCTTTTTCTTCTGGCTTTGTTCACTGACTTCACACAAAGGCTTGTTGCCTCTGTTATGGCTCTCTTGAGGTTCTCCCACTGCACTTCTACTCCCCCTTTCCTCACCTTGTGCCAATGTTTTCTTGAGGCATTCACCCATTTTATTAAAGTTGTCCCTCTTAAAGTCAAGGACTCTGGCTTTAGTGTGGCTTGATTCTTCTACTGTCTTTACCCTGAACCATACTGTATGGTGTTTGCTGGACCCCAGATGGCTGCCCACCGATACATCCATTATTCTGTCTCCATTGGTGAGCACCAGGTCCAATATCACCAACTCACAGGTGGGTTCCCCCCACAAGTTGCGTGAGGCATGCCCCTTGCAGGGCATCCAGAATGAATTTACTCCTGGATGTGGTTACAGCATAGGTGGTCCACTTAATATCAAGCATATTTAGGTCCCCTACCAACAACACTTCTGCTTTCCCTGCCATTTTAATGTTATCTAGCATTATCTTGTTTCCTCCCCTTGTGTGGAGGGCCTGTAGATAATCGCTGTGTGGATAGTGGTGCCATTTCTTGACTCCAGTGTGACCCACAGTGCCTCCTCTCCTCCCTGCTTTCCCTTTATCTCAGTCGCCTTGAACCCTTCCTTGATGTAGATCACCACCCCTCCTCCCTTTTTGCCCTCCCTGTCTTTCCTGTAGACTGTGTACCCAGGTACTGTATATTAATGTCCCAGTCATGGCTTTCTGTATACAGTACCATGTTTCAGTGACTGCAGCAATATCTAGGTCTCCCTCTGCCATCAATGCCACTAGGTCAGGGATCTTGTTACCCAGGCTGTGGGCACTTGTACACATGGCGCTCCATATTTTGATGGCTTCTTCCCTATTTGTTCTGATACCATCCCTTCCCCTTGTGTCTTCCCTGACATTGCCCCATTTTTCACTCCTTTGTGTTTCCTCATCCTTAGTATCCACTTGTCTGTCTACCTTGACCTGCGGGGGCGGGGGGCAGTTGAGGTTTTCCAGCATAATTCCACCTCCCCCTTGGCTAGTTTATATGTCTGCAAATGAAACATTCAAACCTTTCACTCAGGATCCTGGTCCCCCCCTTGGACAGATGCAGACCATCCCTCGCGTACAAGCCCGCATCTCTCCAGGTGATCCTCCGGTCCCCAATGAAGCCAAAACCCTTAACTCTGCACTAGTTCTTAAGCCATTCATTAAATCCCCTGGTATGGAACATTCTGGCATCTTCCATGTCGTAGACAGGTAGTACTTCTGAGAAGGTTATCATGCGTGCCACCTGTCTAAGACCCCTCCTCAACTCTGTGAACTCCCTCTGCACTGCCCCAACCTCACTGTCAGCCAGGTCCTTTGTACCCAGATGGACAATTATGTCTAGCTCCCTCTCCTGTGCTGTTGTCCCCACAATCCTCAGGATTCACCTCCTATCCCTCCAAGCTGAGGTGCCGGGTGGGCACCTTAACTCTCTCCCTCGTCCCTTACCCACCCCCAACTCTATCCCCCTAATAATAGAGTCCCCAACTAGGAGTTGCTTCCTTCTCCTCTTGGGTCCTTTGCCTCCCCTGGGGTCTCCACTATGGAGGTTCCCCACATCCACCTTGTCCACCACTCTGTGAGTGCCCCCATGGGATAGCCTTGCTCAGCCAGAATGGCATAG
Source organism: Neoceratodus forsteri (assembly GCA_016271365.2). Lineage (NCBI taxonomy): Eukaryota > Metazoa > Chordata > Ceratodontiformes > Ceratodontidae > Neoceratodus > Neoceratodus forsteri. The sequence continues at coordinate 1,629,161,677 of CM057449.1, read as the reverse complement.
GAGTTGTGGACTAGAACCACAGGTGGTATGTGCCTCTGCCCAACCTCCCTCACCTTTCCTGAGCCCACCATTGTCCAGCCAACCCTCTTTACTGGCATCCTTTGAAGCAGCAGGGTTGACATTGGTGGTCCCTGGGGGGGGGAGGTCTCCCGAATCCTAGCTAACTCTGCCTGTAGATGAGCAACCTCAGCCCTTAACCCAGAGAGGTGCATGCAGATAGGGCAGCACTGCAGCCTTCAGAATGTCTCTTGGAAGATTGCTGCCCCACAGCCACTACATTACACCACTCCCAATGTGACTATTGTTGACTTCCCCCATTTTTTCTCCCCCTTTTTTACTCTGCCTTAATGCAAGAGTGCAGTTCTAAAGGTGTCGAACTTGTGGTTTTATGTATAACTGTAATCTCTACCGCCCTGTCATGAAGCAGGAAGTTGAAATCAGTATCCTAGGTGTACTCCTATAAAGGTGAACTAGCCCGGGGAGGGTGGAGTGGGAGAGGGTAGGGTAGGCCAAATCCCCTGGAAGAGCTGTGGAAGAAAAACAATCAGCTCCTTCAATGTTAGAAAGAGAGATCAAACTGCAAAACCTGTAAGAACAAAACAAAATAATAACAAAACAGTAACTATGCTTAGCCAAAAGAAGTCTTAATGTTTCACCTACTCTGTCCTTTCAAGCAAACCTAGAAGACCAAAAGCTCAGTTAAAGCTAGATGCTTTCTGTCTGCGCATGCTCTCGAGTGTGCATGCCAATGCCCGCTGAGCTCCAATCCCACTTGTGCACAGGGTGTCAGGCACACCGACTCCTAGCCACCACTAGGAGTTGGACTATTGTCGACTGCCCTGACCCTCCTAGAGGAGGAAAGCAGTCCTCCAAATGCTTCCCCCCTCCCCAGCTGATCTTCCAACACTCTGGGCTTGTTTCTGAATGGTCAGCTTCGCAGTAATAGTGCTATCACTTTACCAGCAGGCTGGCAATCAAAATCATGGGAATTTCTGATTTGCATTTTCCTGAACCATGTGAAATGATTTTTAAGGTGAAGCGTACTTGGCTATAAAGGTTAGCAAACAAACAGGTTCAGGAGGTTTTTTTTTTGTTACAGTCAGTTCTGCTCATCCCTTGTTTTAAATGAAGATGTTGGCACATAAGAATACTTGGGGTGATATGCTGTGAAGTGAAATTTAGGTGAGCCATGTCACTCAGGGGGGCAACATGTGGGAAAACACAGTTACTGTAAATAACAAGCATTTGTCAATGCCGAATGTTTGCTTGCTGGCATTGGCAGTGGTAGTGTAAGAGTTACAGAGCTGCGTAATAGGAATGGCAGTGAAGTATTGAACTGAAGCCAACCCCACCACCACCCTGCAGAGAGTGACAGGCATTGGGGTGTGCGTTTGGGTCATCAGGCATAACGGCCACGCCATTTCACCACACCCCACCCTGCAGACACTGACAAGTGAATCGGTGATCCTTGGGGTCTTTGGCTCTTATGTGCACCCCATTTCATTAGGAAATATGGTGAGATGGGTGCGATACAGGAGAATGGGGCGAAGTTTGGGGCCGAAGAGTCCAAGGCATACCTCGATGCCTCTCACTGACTGCAGGGTGTGGAATGGTATGAGCATCACAGGCAAGAATCCCAAGTCACACCCCTGATGCCTGTCATTCTCTACAGGGTTGGGCGTTATGGTTGGAAACCCTAATACCTCAGGCACTCATTGGTATTTTCACTCCAAATTTTCAACATGTTTGTTTTGTGACCCCACCTCATGAACAGGGGGAATATCAGTTTGTTAGCCGAAAGCTGCTTATGCACAGTGACTACAGCATTTAGCTCCACAGGTGCAAAAACATTCCGAACAGGATGTAAAAAATGACAGCTGTACTGTTCATGGGGAGGTGTAAAAAATGGCAATGTTGCAAATCTGCAGTAAAAATATAAAAAAAAATGGTGAAGTTACGAGCGTACATAGAAACTGTGCAACGCACACCCGTAATATAATTAGGTTGGAGATTTTTTACAGCAGATTGTCAACTCAGGCATTTTGGTGCCTCCGATCATGAACAGTGTCACTGTGATTTTGTTTATCTGTGCCTAACAATGATTTCCTACAGCGACCATCAAAGTCTGCGCTGAAAGTGTGAAAAACACTTCAGCCATGTTGTAGAAAATGGCAGCTGTACTGTTCATAAGGAAGTGTGGAAAAATGCCACTGGTGAAAATCTGGACTGAAAATATTACAAAGTCATGAACTAACAAGGTGCGTGGAAACTGTGCAATGCTCACTCGTAACACAGTCATTTTATGGACTTTTGTCACCAAATTTTCAACATAGCCATTTTAAGACCTCTGCTCATGAACAGTGTAACTGTGATTTTCTTAATCTGTCCTAAACATTGCTTTCACACACCAACAGCACTATTGTGCGCTACATGTGCGAAAACACATTTTGGGCGACATATGAAAAATTGCAGCTGTACTGTTCATAAGGAAGTGTAATAAAATGGCAATGTTGAAAATCTGGAGTGAAAATATTAAATTTGCAAACTTATATAGCATGCATAGGAACTGTGCAACGACGTCAGAAATGTCATTTTTAGAATTTTTTCATCACCCTTTCAACATAGCCATTTTAAGACCTCTGCTCATGAACAGTGTCACTGTGATTTTCTTAATTTGTCCTGTACATTGATTTCACGACACCAACTCGCGCCATTGTGCGCTACATGGGTGGAAACACGCTTTGGGTGAGATGTGAAAATGACAGCTATACTACTCATAGAAGGTGTGGTAAATGGCAATGTTGAAAATCTGGAGTGAAAATATTGAAAATTGCGAACTTACGAGGCGTGTGAACTGCACAACGCACGTTCAGAAAAAGTCATTTTTGGAATTTTGGCACCAAATTTTCAACATGGGTTATTGGGACCCTTCTCATGAATGATGTCACTGTCATGGCATTATTCAGGCCCGAAGGGTGATTTCGCAGTCACTGCGCGAACCACCCTTCGGGCCTGAATAACGCCATGACAGTGACATCATTCATGAGAAGGGGTCCCAAAAATCCCATGTTGAAAATTTGGTGCAAAAATTCCAAAAAATGCCTGAGATATGCAACAAAGTTGAAAACCTCCAATCTAGCCCATTATACAGCTTACCGGCATTTCCTCAGTTCGCGGTCGGCTTTGAAGAGTGCAGACGTGTTCCCGGTCCACCAAAGATCGTCGAGCCGAGGTCCGGAGGTAAGTATGGGGTGAGGGGGGGGTGTTGGGAGGCAGGGTGCGCAGTGGGTGAGTGCGGGTTGTGGGAGGGGGGCCAGGGAGACTATGTGGGACCGTTTTTTCTTTCCAGGTAAAAAAAAAAAAAGGATGACGTGGGACGTTTGCCACGCTGGGGTGGGCTCCCAGCGTGGCACAAGGACGGTTGGGGGGGCGTTCAGCCGATGGGGATTGGGCACCCTCGTCGGTCTAAGCATCAATTGCCATGCTGGGGTGGGCTCCAGCGTGGTACCCTTACTACCTGGGAGAGGACAGGGAGCCGATGGGGATTGGGCACCCTGTTGGCTATATTAGTTGCCACACTGGGGTGGGTACCCAGCATGGCATTTTGGAAGGCTTTGGGGGGGAGGCGGGGAACGCAGCACAGCCGACGGGGATTGGGCACCCCCGTCGGCTATACAGTGTATGCATGCATGCGGTGGTGGGGCGGGGGGCACGCATGCCTGTGTGGGGGTGTGTGTGTGTGTGTGTGTGTAGGGGGAGCTGTGCATGAGCAGGCGACATCTTATCACTGCTCACTCAAGCGTAGCTCCCCCTTTGAACTGTATGCCACTGCATTTTGGAGCTTGTCATAGACAGCTCCAGCATGCATTGGCTTACAGGGGCCGTGCCTGCCAGCACACTGACTGAATTGGAGGAGGAGGTGACACACCTCTGAAATCTCCGATGATGGCACTATGTTTCTTGCACATGCGTGCAAGCAAACATAAAAAGGGCAGACCCAAACTGCTAAAGGAAAGTCTTGAAGTTCATAACAGCAAACGCATTTGAACCAGGGATAGGTTAACTTGCTCAGCAGAAATATACGCCCCGACAACCTTGCAGATTCAATGGTTCTGAGCACATTTCTATTACAAATACTTGTATAGATGTAAAATGCAAATTAAGTGACTAATTTTTTTTTTTATAAATACATGCGTGCCGTAAAGGGTTTTCATTGACTATTACTGATTTTAGCTACCCCACACACAATTCAATCAATCAATCAATCAATCAATCAAAATCTTTATTTAACCAGGCGATCACCACTAAGCATAAATCATTTTCGAGGTGGATCTGGGATTTTTAGGATAAACATATCAGAACGATACAATGTACAAGGCAGGAATATATACAATAAGTAATATATACAATAATTAACAATAAGAGGCATGGACAGTAATGAGTGACAGTTGGGATATAAGTCAAGGGATATAAAATAGTAACACGTCATAAAAAGTATATACAAGAGTATACATGTATAAATATAACAGTCAAATGTGTACAACAGATTAAAAAGCACACAATATACAGTATATGTAGAGGTCCTGGATGAGGGCGAAGGTTACAAGGCTACTCTAGATGGTATTTCTAAGGAGGGGATATAGACAGGTTAAGGGTACTGTCAAGACCAGGATCATAGGGGGATTGAATGAAAGAAAAATCATACAGAGTTGATGTGTGGGCAGCCACAATAGCAGGGATCCAAGGTTCAGCCAACAATGGAAATCAGGAGGAGAAGAGAGGTATGAGGGGATAGGAGAATGGTAAGGAAATTGAGTTCATGGTTATACAAACTGGAGGTGATAGATGAGGCGAGAGTGAGAGCAGAGGGTAAGGGGAGGCAATGGGGGAGCCCCAAATTATTAATATCAGTCACAGTGTACAGTATCTGTGGTAGCAAGGACTCATATGAGCTAGGGTGATATGAATATCAGGAATCAGGTAAAACAGGTGCATGACTCCTTGTTGTGACTTAGGTAGAGATTTGAAGGTAGATAGGGTGATAAGGTGGGTTAATTTCAAGGTCTTTTGCGGCTTACAATTACCAGAATATGAACTGTTGTGTCTTCAAAGTTAAAAAGGAAGCATATTTCAATTGAAAATCTTACTTTTTATCTTTTCAAAATAATTTCTTCTTATTTTAATTTATTTTATGTCAGACGTATTTGAAGGTTATTTTATAAGAGGAATAAGACACTCCAGGTTGTGCAGTTAGGGTGCTATAATCACACCTCTCAAATACTTTTAACAGCATTCTGCTGTACCTCATGGCTGACAAAACACATGGAACACATGATTACATCACCTTATAAAATGGTAAGAGAAAATCTTGCATCCTGATTGGTCATTAGCCATGCAACAGACGTGTCTAATGTATGGGTAAAAACATGAGGTGCTAACTTGGATGCAGAACATGATAGAAATCCTTGAGTCACTAACTACAAATTTAAAAAAATTAAAAGCCACTATTTTTTTTCCTCCTACTTAGTGAGAGTATGTTTTGGCCTTATTCTCTAACACACAGTAGCTGCATTATTCTGTGTTTGCAAGAACACCGTACACAAAATAAAGAAAATGAAGCACAAATTCCCACTTTTAAACAATTAACTTTGTATGCTGTCTCTGTCTTTTTCTGAGCAGTCTTGTCCTCCACATGCCGCTCACTTTCAGTCAGAGCCAACTCCAACCCCACCACTTTTCTCCCGCCATTCAGTTTTACTCTGCCCTGACTCTGTCCAGTCCACTAGCCCTCCATGTATGCTGCCCTTATTAGAAATATGCCATTCCACCAACAACAATACAAGATGCAGATCTTAATAATTTACTTTTTTTCTGATCGTGGCTCCACTAATGTGACTTTCTTCCAATGCACTTGCTTGATTGCTCGCCCACTCACACCAGATTTACTACGGCATACTGAAATGCTGAATCCCAACACCCAGGAGCCTTAAAATTATAGCCACAGAGAGGTTTGAGTTAGGATGGCCGAAGCCTTTACTGCAGTCATTTCGTGCACCCCTTGACCACTGACTCATTTTCTGAAGCTCTCCTTGAAGCTGGTTCACCACTTTCTCTAAGTCCTTCTGAGACTGGCATTTCCTTTTCATATGGCCATCCTTGCCACAGTTGTGACAAATGACATGCTCTCGGGGCATCCTCGGGGAAAACATAGCAGGGGATGCTGGACCATCAATGGGAGATTATGATTTGACTTCTGCTGGTAGTGTACCATGTCTCAAAAGTTCATTTAGGGTGGTAGTCAATTACTTGAGCTCAGCTGAGAAGCCACCCTCAGTAGAGGATGCCTGAGGGTGCACCCCCCCCCCCATAACAGTCACATCCTGACAGGGATCAGGGTCTCTGTCAGCAGGGGGTACCTCAGCGAAGACACCCGGTTGTACTTTTCTGACTTCCTTCAGCAACTCCTCCCCCCGCCATTTAGCCCACAGTGGGACATTCTTAGTGGTCTCCATTTCGGAAGGACCTTCTGGTGCCATGATCACTTGGGCTGCACTCACCCCATAATTACAACCTCCCTCTTCACCTTCTACCTCCCGGAGTTCTTTTATCAAGTCACAGTAGTCAGGTGGGTTACCTCTCCTATCCTGGAGCCTTAACTGGATGATCAGCAGTTTAGAATGCTTGGCATGTTGCAGTATGTGTCCCAATCTCACACGGTTCAAATCACTAGTGGGTATCCCACCTTTCCGGTAAGCTTTCTGCAGAGCTCTTTCTAGGTGAGTAACATACGCAGACAAACTTTCCCTCTTCCATTGTTTGGTACCTTGTATTTTCCACATCAAAGTCTCCCCTGACGTAATGCTTCCAAAATTGCCTTCAAGTACAGATAGGTACTTCTAAGCAGATGCATCAGGGTTCGTGAACCTCAAAAATTTAATGACTTCAAGGCTGGGCCACTCAAAATTTCTATGGTTCTTTTCTGCTTCTCAGCCTCCGCACACTGCCACTCGGGTACCAAGGGGGCAACATAGTCGATCCAGGTCTCCCAGTCATCCACCCCCTTGGGGGTGGGGAGAGTGCCCAAGAAGATTCTCAGCCTTCGGTAGGAGTCGTGACTAATGGCGGGTACAGATATAGAGGCCAGCATTGGCATGGGGATAGAAGGCAGGGCAGTAACAGGTGCTGGAGTGGGAGGGGGTGTTGGGGAAAGAACACCCCCAGGTGGCAGAAACAGTTTCTTAAAGTTCTCTATGTTTTTTCCTTCCTCCAGCAACAACTTAGCAAATTTCTCCTCAAAAGTCTCAGATAATGGTGGGAGCTCATCCTCCCCAGGGTCTGTACTGTGTTTTGTTATCACTCTCCAAGCATCTGGGACCCCTTCTGAAGCAATAGTCTGTGGCACTTTAGAGCTGTCCATGAGGTCACTACACTGTTCCAAGCCTATGAAAGTCTGGGCAATCAAATCAGCCTGTCGACCCACCACCACAGGGTTTTTTAAACATTCAACTTTGGAGAATGCTCCCTCTACAGTGTCCTTACTGGTACCCAGGGGAATATCCAATATAAGCAGAGTATTTTGGGGGTCGATCTCCTGCCCAGTACACCACCCCACCAACTGGTGTACAGCCATTTCTGCTGGGGTAGCCATTAATTTTTAACACTAATTCATAATTTTTGGCCACTAGAAGGCTCAAAATACCAGCGGCAAGCCTCCAAAATGTAACCCCTAGGTGGCACTATTCCAAGGACTACTACCCTGCCTGCTTGGCTAGGAGCAGGTTAAGGGGCCTGAGTTCTGAAACGGGTACCTCCACCTGGAGGTCAGGGTTGGTAGTGGTCAAGCTAACCTGGTCACAGCCCTCTGGGACACTGTAACCCCAGTCTTTCCTTACTAGTGGCTGGAACAATACACAATAATCACTTTAACAATACCCTGATACACCACACAAGTACCCACACTGTTTGCACTTACCACCATTATTTTCTCTGGCTCAACCCTGGGGACCCCCTGCAAAGCAAGGTTATACACAGCAAATAACAGCAGTACAGTACTCTTGCACAAACTGGAACCACAGTCAGGGTAAATGCAAAAAGAGTTAGATCTGATTTATTTAAGGGACTTGAACAAGGGAGGGGCATAATCAGGTTAATTTGCTTAAAGGCTGTATCAATCAAACAGTTATGCTTGCACTTCAGGGTCCATAAACAGTCACACACTCTGGGTACCCAGGTGAAGAAGTGGTGGGCTAGCCAGGATTGTTGCCTGGGGTAGGCCGGCATCGCAGCTGGTTGGGGCCCTGTGATGGAAGAAAACAACATGCAACACACACACTAATTGTAATCCAGAGCTGGAGGGCTCAGTTCGTGAAAGAAAAGAAACCACAAGACAATTAGATGACACACTTAGATTAAGCTGTTGTTGCAGGGAGCTAACCTGATGGTTACTCACAATACCCAAGACTGGACACAGGCTGGACAAAAATTGAGACTGCAAGTGGTTAATCTGGACTGCCAGGAGAAGCAGGGCCCACATGATTCGCCAAGGTATCGTTCCTGTTCAAGCGTGGAGCAGGGGGCTGATCCCCAGGCAGACTTCTCGTCAAGGCTTTTTCTGTGCAGTGGGATAGTTTTGCTGGGCTAGTGTGACAAGGCCCAGGCCATATGGAGATGAACGCAGATTCAGTCCGGTTGAGCTGGATACAGCTTCCAGCAAGTCAGAACACAATTCACACAGTGGGGCACCAAATCATGACCCACTATAAACACACAGCACATTTACATGTAAGGGATTCTACCATACCAAGCAAACCGCTCTCCGGTCATAATCGCAAAGTCTCTGCACACACCGGGAGTTTAGAGATAGCTGGAAATCCTGACAGGCCAATACATTCAGCAAATCTTTGGTCTTCTTCAGGTTGATCCTGGTCACAACTCAGTGGCTTACTTAGTTCTCACAAACTCGGATTCCGTCTGAACTGATTCTCTTCTCCCTCTCAGGGGCAGCAGGCAGACATGCAGGCCAAAACTCAGGCCTTTCCACAGAGACTGTCTCGAGCTGTTGCTTCTTCAGCTCCCAACTTAGATCTGACTCAACTGCCAACAAGCCTGGGAATTTCCCCAAGATCCAAAAGGTTCGGTTGGCTGATTCATCTGTCAGTCACAACAGGAGCACCCCTTTCAGGTGCAAAAAGGGCCAAAAGCCCCAAACTACAATTCCTACAGATTCTGACTCCAGGCAGCTCCTGTAGTCCGGCTCCATTTTAGGTCCCACCAGTACTGATTGGTCCAATTTGGCAGTCCCGGGCCAAAGTGGTGGGGATAAACAAAACAGTCCTTGCTGCAAAGAAGGCAGGTTAGACAAACTATATTATCATTATCACTCTAAATGATTTTCAGCAAATAGTTTCATCTTTCAACAGAGCTCCCTCTCAGATCACTTATGACTGCAATCCAGGAAGCTCTTAAAGAGACAGTACACAGAGGCTATACAGGCACTCTCTGGCAATCACATTTAAACTGCTAAAACGCAGGACACCAGCCTGGCAGTGAGCATTTAAGCAAGCTCAAGGAAGACTTTTCGGGAACCCCCATTTTTAGAGGGGTTACAATTAGATTAGTTGAGTCATTGCTCCCTCTGTTACAAGATGGGGGGGGGGTTACAATATACTTAATCATCAGGAAAAATAATCCGTGTGGCTTCTACTGCCAATGCCTCAAACTAGTATCATCCGTTAGAATAAAGTCCCAAAGTAACAACCAGCTATCGGCCTTTGGTTTAATTTCAAACATATTTAAATGCAATATAGCTTCCTAGAATACCCCCCATATGCATCCATTTGAAAAGAAAAATAATAAACACCCCAGAAGGTGAAGTGCACCCTAGAAATCATCATAGTAAAACAACATTTTATGTAAAGATGAAACAGGTCCACCATTAAAACTAAAATAAGCTAAAATGAATAACACTTGGGGTCCATCACTGGCTCACAGTCTCTTCTGATGTGACAATAGCTCACAGCATTGCTCCCTATGTCTCCAGACATTCAAACAAAAAAACAAATCTGCCATTACCATCCAAGTCCAGGAGCATAGTAACCAGATTAGATAGTCCATTGTGCTAATAAGAGCCCCGTTCATTGAAAATTAATGCACCACGCTTGAAGGAGTATTTGATTTAATAGCAGATAGTCAAATAAGAGACTGGCCCGCCACCTGAGATCAACTGAAAGGTGCGGAGGGTGAAGTTCTTACTCTACATCAGCTTGCATCAATAGTGACCATTTTAATGAGCAAAGAAACAGAAAAACTACCCTTCCTCCAGTAAATGATAGAAATAGACTCATAGCTGTACAATCAAGTGTCTCCCTCTTCAGAGTCCGAGGAGCAGTCCCCTTCACAGGCTGCCCTTTCTCTCTCTCTCTCTCTCTCTCTCTTTTTTATGTTGCTTGCACGCATGTGCAAGAAACATAGTGCCATCATTGGAGATTTCGGAGGTGTGTCAACTCCTCCTCCAATTCAGGCAGTGTGCTGGCAGGCGCGGCCCCTGTAAGCCAATGCATTTTGGAGCTGACTATGACAAGCTTCCAAATGCAGTGCTATATTGAAAGGGGAGCTACGCTTGAGTGAGCAGCAATAAGATAAGGCTGCTCACATGCAGTCTCTCATGCGGCGCTGGCCCATTACATTGTATAGCCGACACGGGTGGCCAATCCCCGCCGGGCTGACCTCGCGCCATCTCCCCAGTTGGTGCCACGCTGGAAGCCCACCCCAGCTGCAGGCAATTCATAGGCCACGACGGGGTGCCCAATCCCCCATCGGCTGAATGCCCCCCCAACGTTCTTGTGCCACACTGGGAGCCCACCCCAGCGGGAAATAATTTATGGCCACGGGGGTGCCCAATCCCCATCAGCTGAATCCGCCTCATCAGTCTTCTTGTGCCACGCTGGGAGCCCACCCAGCTGGCAAACGGTCCCACCAGCGCCTTTTTTTTTTTTTCTTTTTACCTGTAAGACGAAACGTCCCGCCGGGCGCCTCTGACCCCTCCCACAACCCGCACCCACCCACTGCGCAGCCAGTTCTCCCCACACCCTCACCCCATACTTACCTCCGACTCCGGAGCGACGATCTTCGTGGACGGAACACTGCACTCTTCAAAGCCGACGCGAACTGAGGAAATGCCGTAAGCTGTATAATGGGCTAGATAGGGGGTTCAACTTTATTGCATATCTCAGGCATTTTGAGAATTTTTGCATCAGATTTCAACATGGGGTTTTGGGAGCCTCTTCTCATGATATGTCACTGTCAGCCGTTTCGGGCCTGAAGGGTGATTTTGCAGTGACTGCGCAGTGACTGCAAAATCACCCTTCAGGCCTGAATACCACCATGACAGTGACATCATTCATGAGAAGGGGTCCCAAAACCCCATGTTGAAAATTTGGTGCCAAAATTAAAAATGACTGTTTTATTTAACGCATGCAGTAGTTCCTACACAGGCTCAGAATTTGCGAAATTTCAATATTTTCACTCCAGATTTTCAACATTGCCATTTTACCACACCTTCTTATGAGTAGTACAGCTGTCATTTTTCACATCTCACCCAAAATGTGATTCCACCCATGTAGCGCAGAATGGCGCAGTTGGTGTGCAAAATCAATGTACGGTACAAATTAAGAAAATCACAGTAACACTGTTCATGAGCAGAGGTCTTAAAATGACTATGTTGAAAATTTGGTGAAAAATTCTAAAATGACTGTTTTATTGAAAGAAGCATTCCCTACGCACGCCAGAGGTTTGCTAATTTTCAATATTTCCATCCAGGATTTTCAACATTGCCATTTTGCCACACCTTCTTATGGGCAGTACAGCTGTCATTTGTCACATCCTTCCCAAAACGTGTTTCCGCCCATGTAGCGCACAATGGCGCAGTCGGTGTGCAAACTCAATGTATGGGACACATTAACAAAATCACAGTGACACTGTTCATGAGCAGAGGTCTTAAAATGGCTATGTTGAAAATTTGGTGAAAAAATTCCTAAAAATGACTGTTTTACGAGCGTGTGTTGCGCAGTTCCTACGCACGCTCGTAAGTTCGCAAATTTTCAATATTTGCACTCCAATGACTTCCAAATACCTTAACAGCACATAGAAGCAAGCAACATTCAGCATTGACAAATGCTTGTTTGATCAGCTTTGCTGCTTCTTTGAGATCAATGAAAATATATGCCTTGCAACTGATTATGACATGCAGGTAGGCCTGCATTAGTAGATTATTAGGGACTTCCAACTCCAGAAAGTGGCAATGGATCAAGTCGAAACCTTTACATTTCATGTGGGTGGCATAGGACAAAGCGGGAACCAGCATCACCTTAGAGCCATCTATCTCCACGCCTCTCTTATTCCTAGCAGCCTGTAAAATCTGATCCTGAATAGCCATGGATGTGGTGATCAACATTATGGACCTCGCCCCCGCTGGTTGACTACTGACTCTGCAGAGGTTCACTCTGTAGGCCTGAACTACTGAGCCACGAATGTCCAAGCCAAAAGTCTCTTCCATCCAATTCAGCAGAAAAGTAGTTAAATGGTCCCTCTCAGTTCCTTCAGGTACTCCCATTATTCTAACATTCGCTGCATGGGTAACATTTTCCAAATGCTCCAGTCTGGAGCATAAAAGGGCTTGTTCCTTAATGCAAGTCACTGCTGTGGCTTGAACACATTCTGAGGATTTCTCTACAGCCTGGGCCATAGTAACCAGACTATTGACCTTTTGTTCCACTGCCTCCATTATTTCACAGTATGTATCCATCTTTTTGTCCATATGTTGCACCGCTTTAGTTAAATTTTGCACAGCAAGCTGTAATGATTCTAATGTGGCAGGTCTGTGCTCATTGTTAACTGGTTCTGTTGTTGAGGGGCCTGCAGGAGCTGATGGAATCTTCATGGCCACACCACGAGGAGCAAAAAAGTTTGCCTTTTGCTCAGCTGTCTTGTGACTCATTATGATGAGACTGTCACAGACCGAACACCTCACCAAATGGAACTGCTATCAGTAATTTCCAGGTGCACAAACGGGTTCAAATCGGTAAAGTAATTCAGTTATTGGATGCCAAGTAGGGAGCTGTCTGAAAACACATCCATGAAGCTAGGCAGGTAGCTCCACCCTCCTTCTTCCCATTTCTGAGTCCCACGCTGTTTGGAAATGAGATGGAGTAACTTCCATACTCCGCAGATAAACCTGTATAATATATGAAATATATTTGTTCTTAAGTATACTGTACTTTCACTAACACTTTCAATTATCTCTATTAGGGGTGTGGATCTCTTTGGAGTGCTTATATTCTGGCCCCTTCCCAGAGACATGAGGTGACCTGCAGATAACGGCAAAAGTCAGAGCGTTGCAGAATAAACTCCATCTGCATCTGAGCAAATGTTTTAATATTTACATTCTGTAGGATGCCTGAAAATCGGCTTAGGTCAAGCCTTTTCCAATGACCATAAGCTGCATCTGCTTTAGGAGAGAGAAACTATACAGCCATCTATCTGTGTGTAACAAGCAAGTGGGTGGTTAAGATGGAGTTCCTCCTCACTGTTCTCCAATTAGTATATAGTTGTTTAAGACAAGGATTTGAGGCAGAATGAGCTGTGAGTTTTTCTAAGGGGGTATCAAATATTTCTAATGGAGCAATTCCGGTATTGCTCCTCTGTTCCATAGTTGTCCAAATTGGTATGCCGTTCTGACAGTGAAACATTTATGCTGAAGACCACTACAGCGACATCATCGGCAGATCACTGTAATGGTCATGCGGGACCCCAGAATTGCTTCTCTAGGACCTATGCCCTCTCCCCAAAACAGCTCTGACTAGGAGTTAGTTATTTTAAAAACAGAGTAAAGAGGCCAGCCCCACTACAATGCATCTTCTTTTCTGGATGGTACAATGCTGACTGCAATTGTAGTCAACATACAGCCATCGCTGTAATGTAGGGTTGGCATATTTTTGTCAAATCAGTGTCACAGAACTGTCCAAACCCCATTGGCCGTTTCCATTTTATATTTTATCCCAGGTAAAAGTTGTGTTATCTGAGGGTACAGTTTTAAGTTTGGGAGACCTACTCCCACTTTAGACTTTGCTCTCTGCATGTCCCCTCATTTAATACGTGCTTTCTTACCATCCCAAATTAAGTGGTGGAGGGTTTTATTAATTTTCTTCCACTCTGGGGTAACATTTGACATAAAAATAGAAACCACGGCAATACATCCATTTGCATTGTCTCTATCTTACCAAATAAAGTGGGAGTAATTCCCATCTTTTTAAATCTGCATTGACTTCAGCAACTAGTTTGCCATAATTTTCTTGATATAGTCCTAATTCTATGGGAATTTTATTTTAAACTCTCTTTCAGCTCCTCCATACTGTGGGGGAATCCTTCTCCCATTGTGAGGCATATGATGACCAATTCAAGGTGTTGAAATGAGACAATCTTGACTTAAAGAAAGAGGTAGACACACTAACAGAACAGCTTGAGACTGTACAGGGCCAGTATCAACAGGCAGGGGACCTCATGACAGAGGCCATGAACTTTGCAGATAAAGCCCAGAGAGGAAACCAAGACCTGACTATTAAACTGGTCCAGCAACACACTGAGATGACTCAGTTGAACAAGGCTATAGATGACCTCAAAAGGGAGCTAGAAGCTGAGGAGCCAGATCCTGCTAACCTTAGCATTGAAGGGGAGGACGGTTCCGACAGCCTTAGTGATGCGGGAAACTTGGATCAGTTTGAGCTAAAAACAGAGGTGAGGATCCCCTACCCAAATCCACAGGGTCAACCTCTACGCCCTCTCACTCCACACCACTGACTGGCACTGCTCCCTACCCCCTGACCGAACACCCCAGAGCTCATGTGTTATACCTGATCCTATTGTACCCAGACCACCGTTCCCATTAAAACAACTTGTACACATGGCACAGGCACAGGGGAATTTAAAGGAAGGTGACTCCATTCTGTTACATGGTACTAAACGAAAAAGTAATTCGAACTTGTATGGGATTACTGACCCTCAAGATCAGATTCGGTGCCTCTGGATGACAATAAAAGCGCAAATGTGGGAGGGACTACTTCGGGCAGCCTGCACTGGAAATGAGTCTTTTGAGGGTCTACTGAAGCATTTATCAGACCTTTGCTGCGCAGCGACAAATGGCATGCAGCTGGCAGTAGACACTGTACAAGAAAAAGATGACCATCTTTACTGTTTTTATGAAAGGATAGCAGCCTTCTCTATGCGAAAAGCTACATTTGAGTCTGAGAACCCAGACTTTAAGGGATTATTTTTAGCTAATATGCATTCCGAAATTAAGCAAAATAGACATGCTTGTAAACTTCACTAAACCTATGAGCGAGATTGTAAACCAAGCTACTGGGGTTTACCTGAATATAAAAGCAAACAGGAAAGGGAGATCAGAGAAGGATTGGGGGAAAATAAGACCCAGGAGAGTAAGGGCAAGGACAGGTTGAAAGTGGCAGTAGCCACTCCTGAAGCTTCGGTAAAACAGGCGGCACCACAGCCCGCACCTGCAGAGAAGTATGGGCCACGATATACCCCAGCCTCACCCCCAAGGTAAGTTGATGGTCCTTCCCCTCCACCCCAACAGGGAAGGGGAATGGAATGGAGTCCCACAGGGCAAGGAGGCAATTCATGGGCTGGCTGTGGCTGAGATTGGTAGGGTCAAAGAGACTAGCAAAACCAGACACCTGCCCCACCACCACACCAGAGGACTGATCCAAATAAATTAGCCCACACAATCCAAGATATGCAGGGAATGCTGCAAGACATACTGTCAGTGTGTTCAGCAATCTCTTTGTGGCTGCAACCCTGAGGGGGCAGGCAGAACTATTGATGGGAAGGGGCCTCATGATGTCGCCATCTCTGCTCTGTTCAGTTGGATGATCATGGTTGACCCTTTATTGAAGCATGTGTCAGAAGCCACCCTTGCACCTAGCTACTAGACTCTGTGTCAGCTGTGTCCCTGCTGTGCAGTGATTTTCAAGTCAGTGACACCATCCCAGCAGGTTTGGTGCAAACCTTTTAGGGCACCCCTGTGCAGGTACACAGTATAGTGCAGTAGTAGCACAGAAGTAGACGGTATAGCACGGTGGTTTAAGGCTCTGAGCTGCAAACCTGGAGACCTGGGTTTGAATCCCACAGCCCCCACTTGCATACTGTGTGACCCTGAGCAAGTCACTTAACTTCCTTGTGCTCCCAGGTTGCACCTGTAAACCAGCTTTCAGCTTAGTGTGTCTCTCCTGGTTTTAAATAAATCTATATAAAAAAATTCCATTTACAGATGGTGACCTTTCAGTATCATGCAAACAATTCACTGGTTCTTACTCCAGCCAGGTATATTGGGTCTCTATGTCCTAAAATGTTTAAAGGCTATAGTGGACCTTTGAAATTTATCCCAGTGGGTTTCACAGCATGACTATACTCTCACACTGATACCGACTGGGCTGTCACTGATTGCTGCAACCACCCCTTGGACTGTCCTGCAATTCTTTGACAACCATCCATTGTCTGGTGTGCTATTGCCCATTCTACCAGACCACCTTCCAACATTTACAACACATAAAAATTACTGTGGCTGAACCACTGATTTTGTCCATGTGGAGGGTTCAGAGCCCCCTCCCCAAAAGCAGTATCCATTCCCTGTAGAAGCCCAATGGGAGGTGCAAAAGATAGTCGGCTCCCTCATGGGACAAGACGTGTTATGCCTGCGGTGCTCCATGAACAACTTTCCCATCTGGCCAGTTTAGAAACTCGTGGCTGCTCTTGGTTAACAGTAGATTACCACCATCACAATGTTGTCACCCATCCCACAGCCCCCACAATGGCTTCTATGCCGGACCTCTTGTCCCATTTGCCACATCGTTCCCAGTGGTTCTCAGCCATAGACGTAGCTAATATATTTTGGTCCATCCCCTTTACTGAAGCTAGTTAGTACAAATTTGCCTTCACTAGGGCAGACACCCAATTCACCTGAACAATGCTCCCACAGGGGTACCATAATTGCCCTACACTGTTCCACAATAGCCACCATTCTGAAGGGGTTCTCCCACCCCAACTGCCTATTGCAGTACGTGGACAATATGCTCATCAGCACTGAAGATTAGGCTGCCCACTTACAGCTCTTGCAAGAGATGTTGTTCACACTTGCTCTGGCAGGGCTGAACATTAACCCAAAGAAGGCACAGTTCTGTAGTAAGGAAGTTACCTTTTTGGGGCACACAATTTCCCCAGGCAGGAAAAGCCCCGACATGAAGAAGTTCCAGACTGTCTGGGATATGTCCTTACTGACTGACCTACACTCCCTTCAGTCCTGCTTAAGGATGTGTAACTTTTCCTACACTTTCATCCCTGATTTTGCAGCTAAGGCAAAATTATTATATGAACTCTTGAAAAATAATGTGCCTTGGGTTTGGACCCCTGCACAGATGCAAGCAGTGGAGAAACTCAAACAGGCTCTGGTTTTGCCGGCCCCGTGGCGCTGAGGGTTGAGGTGCTAGATGCCACACCTTGCGCCACGTCAATGACCTGGGTTCAGGAATGGACTCAGGTCATTTGGGGGTCAGCCGGGGAGTTAAGGATTGAGTGTCCAGAGGACTACTGTCCTTCCTCAGGGTGGGGGGTTTGTGCTGCATGCATCAGCACAACAAGAGGGGTTTGGAATGCCCAGGGTGCATGGCTGCCTCCATGGAGGTTGAGACAGCTGCAGCGCCCATTGCATGGGCATGGGAGAGAAAACAGAGGAAAATACAGGGACCCAGCAGGACCCATGATGGCCCTGATGGGCCAGAGGACGTACCCCTCTGAGGGGGGAGGGTCTTAGCCCCTGCTAGGTCTGCCGAGGTGGTGACAAATAATGTTGTGATAAAAAAAACAGGATCTGGTTACTGCACCCTGCTTAGCTAACTCAGATTCAGACAAACCCTTCCATTTGGAATTGACTGTGTGTCCTACATCACTAGCAGCAGTCATAACTCAGCCAGGTCATTTCCAGCTCTGACCAGTGGTTTATGCCTCCCAGCTCCTAACCCCAGTGGAGCAAAAGTACACCCTCTGCGAGAAGTATTTGTTAGGCATATTTTGGGCTGTCAAGTACTTCACATATGTTATGGAGTTTAGTAAGATTATTTTGCACTCCCCACACAAATCGACCTCATTTCTTCTCTTCCCTCAGTAGAAGGAGAGTACTGTCTCCAATTCAAGACTTACCCAATGGGCATTGTTATTGCAGGACTGAGACTTTGAGGTCTCAACCTCTGCAACCTCCCAGGTTGCCGTTCCTCTACTTTGAGGGGAGCCACATGATTGTGCGGTCTCTCTATCCCCATTCACAGTAACCAAGCCAAAGCATTCTGTTTTCAAAGAATGTCCTTCGGCAGAGTTCACTAAAACTGCTTCTTGCATTTTTACAGATGGCTCTTCCATTTATGTGGATGGTGTACCCCACACTGGTTTGTGGGTGTATATTCTGACCCTCGACCTGTCAAGCACCATACCCTGTACCCCACATTCAGTGCAGGCAGCAGAACTCACAGCCGTCTGCTGTGCACTGCATTTACCACTCACGCTTTCCCTCCTGGTTATTTGCTATAATTCCTCTTGGCTTTGCCTGACATTGACAGAGGCTCTACCCATTTGGTAGCAAAATAACTTCCAAATGTCTGACCGCAAACCTATTAAATATTTGTCCTATGGATTCTTTCTCTCCACACTGCCCTTTCATGAGGTTTCACCCATTTATGTTCTCAAAGTGAAAGTACACTCTAAGTGCATAGTGCAGTATAGTGCAGTGGTCTAAGGCTCTGAGCTGCAAATCTGGTGACATCCAGCAAACCAGACTTGAGTTTGAATCCCACAGCTTCCACTTGCATACTGCGTGACCCTGAGCAAGTCACTTAACCTCCTGGTGCTCCCAGGTCACTCCTGTAAAAAAGCTTTCAGCTTAGTGTGCTATACCTGGTTAAACAACTAACTTAACTTAAAGTGTGCCCAATTCGCAGGGGATAATTCAAAAGCAGACTTCCTTGCTTGATAAGGCATCGGGCGGGGGGACTTTGGGAGCTCCCATCTCTCCTAAGTTGGCTGCCATGTCAAGCAGGATATAGAAATCTTAGAGTTAAAACAGATGCAGCATAGGGACCCTCAGCTGAAGCAGCTTAAAACTCAGATTGGAAGTAATGAACATGATGCTTCAAACATGTATGTGGACAAAACCTCAGGGTTGTTGCTGTATAAAATCCCTAGAACGGGTGACATTGTGTTTGTGGCCCCAGAACACATCAGACATGAGTTGCTAAAGTTGTGCCATGATCAAAGAGAGCACCAAGGGATTTCCAAGACCCTGCAGTTGGTCAGGAAATTAGCCAGATAGCCAAAAATGCTAGCAGATGTAAGAAATCATTGTCACAATTGTTTAGTATATGCATAGAGAAATCCTGCTCAGCATACACAAAAAGCTTTACTGAGACCACAGGTTATGCACAGACCATGATGCAATTTGCAAATTGATTTTATCGGTCCTCTACTATCCACAGCTAGGGGCAACAAATATATCCTGTTACAGATTTGTACTCAAAGTGGTTTGAAGTCATTCCAAGTAAAACTGACCCTGCTTCTACCATGGTGAAGCACTTGGTTGAGAAAGTGTTCTGTGACTGGGGGCTCCCAGGCACCACTGAGTCAGATCAAGGGACTCATTTTATAGATCAGGTCATGCAGAATTATTTAGCTCTTTTAGTGGTTAAACAGAAATATCTAATCCCATACCATAGTCAGTCATCTGGCCAGGTGGAGAGAGCAAACAAAACTATAAAAACAATGCTAAGAAAGTATGTAGCAATTAATGAGAAAGACTGGGATCTCAGTTGCCCGTGGTGCTTATGACAATAAGAGCAACTCCAAACACCTCAACTGGACTCACACCATTTGAGGCAATGACGGGGAGACAAATGAGGATACCCATTCACCTTTGGTATGAGGGGTTGAGAATGGCCACCTGTGATAGATAGGAGTTAGACAAATATATGTGTGTTCTGAAAGAAGATTTGAAAGCCATTAATAAATTTGTGTCCTCCAATCTGGGTCAAGCACTGAAGGTGCAAAAGCAGCATTTTGATGCCAAAGTCACTCCTTTGGAGTATCAGTTGGGAGATAGGATAATGCTTTTGGACTGTCGGACCCCTGACCATGCTTTACAAAAATTCTAGAGGGGGTCATTTGCAGTAACAGACAAATTGTCCCTTGCTACGATAAAGGTTCAAATTACAGACAAAAAGAAGCCAGTGGAAAAGTGCCTGCATGTAAATCAGATGAAACAATTTAAAGAGAACTGATTATTACAGCCTGTACTACCATACACTATGTCTTTTCTATCAGTATGTTTCCTCTTTTTCAAGGTTTAAAACAAGGATAAAGTCAACCAGCTAATGAACTGTCTAAAGGATAACCAGATCAGTGAAGGAACAGGGCACCTGTAGGATCCAAAGAATCTTCCAGACAATGCAGCTTTTGTTTTAATTGCTTGAAGTAATGGACGCTGGACTTTATATTCATTTATCTACCTCAAAGATGGCAAGCTAAGAACACTGCTGCAAGGGACTTTAAAGGACTGAAACGCTTGTTTGGTTTTGACCGTTTTGCTTGCACTCTACTGTTTTGCTTTGAATTGTTTTGCATTGGACATGATGAAGAAGCTTTGGTATCTACTTATTTTTGCAGTTATGTTATGGGCAGCAGCAGTTGCAGCCTGTGCATTGAAGGTATGGTTATATTCATTTTGTACCGAAAGATGGGATGCTACCCCTCAGGTTCGCACCACCGATGTTACCTATAATGTAAGTGGTTTCCATGATTCTCGCAATGCCACCACCGTTACCCTGAATTTGGGTTTGATAATGCAACATGAACAGTTAGAAGTAGCCTGTACTCAATGAGAAATGCCCGTATTAGTGGGAAATGGGACTGTGTATGATCAGCTGCTGTAGCCAATATTTCTAAGTAATCAAACCATTGTCACATCAGTAAAGATTCTTCTGAGCCCAATGGGGCTTTATAAGCAGATGGTCGGGGTCATAAGCTATAAAACTAGATTTACAAAGCCAAGCAAATGGGGATGGTCCTTATTGGATCAGCCAGGAAGGACTTAGAAATTATTTACACCACCTATCTGAGAAACATTCCTAATTTTCACTTCTCCTTTGGGTACCAACAATTTTGGAAAAGGGAACCAACAGCAAAAGTTCTTTGAAGCCTTCGGGCTATGTGCGCTAATCATCCTGAGGGAAAATAGTAAAGATAGGTTGAGGGTATATGGTGAAATGGAGATTTATGTCATGGGGACCTATTTGGGCCCACCATGATTGTAAATCAGACTGCAATTTTGCAACATAAAGCTATTTAGGCTTGCCCTCATGAGTTGTATGGTTTCCATAAGTCCACCACCAAACATTGATTGATGCCATGGCTCATAAGAATCTAAAATTGGATAGGTTATCATTTAATACCTTTCATCGGTCTTTTGGCTCATCCCTTGGGAGCAGAATAAGTTACTGTAATCGAGAAGTGCAAGTACAGAGAGTTGCAGGTCAGGCGGTTTCACATGAAGTACTTGTATGTTATGAGTAAAAGATGGGAGGCAATAGTGAGCAATATGAAACTGTAGCCAGTTACTCCTATACTTCCCCACAGGAGTTGTGTAGCAAAACGTTGGACTTTAACAACTGTAAGGATATAGCCATCAAGGGTTATGAGGATGAAGCTCCCTTTCCTGCCTGTGCATGTAGGGAGAGACATCCATTGGATTTTGTGACCCTAAATATTTCTACTTCAATTTTATTGGCCAAAGAATATGTGAATAATCAGTGGGATGAGCAGCTTAGGAATACTGTGATGAGCAGTTGTAAAGTAACTGAGTTGAGAAGCCAGAGAGGACAAACATGCTTTTATAAGCCAGTGGAAAGGGACTGCTATAAGTTTTCAATCAGAGTTAAGTGGTTTTTAGGCCTTATTGGCACCCTTTTGGGCATTTATGACTCTTACCCGGTTACCCCCACAGCGACATTTCGCCAGCGAGGTCCTCTGCAGCGACTACAGCGCCATGCCACAGTGGGAAACCCACTGGAATCTGGTGCTGTCTGTCGGGGGTCCTGCACCCCCCCACAATCATTTCTGCCTCTGAGTTGATAATCTTTAAGTGGGGGGGGTACGGGGCGTGCAGCAAGGACGGACAGTGCGAACCAGCAGCCGACTGCAGAATGAGGTCTACCTGCCGGTGTCGCTGACGAGGCATTCAACAAAAATTTTGTCGAGCTCCTGTCATGGATCCACACTTACTAACTGGCCTAGCAAGGGGCAGCTATTGGCCAGGCCACTTAATCAAAGCAATTAGCAGTATTAATGAAGCCCTTAGTAAATCAGACTGGAATTTTAAGAATATAATGTTAGAGATAGACATGTCTTAATATAACACAGAAAAATATTTTAGAAGCACAGCATGACAGTGTGGTTCAATTAGAAGTGCATAGTCTCCTGGAAGGAACATTTTTTGATTTAAGAAATGGCATAATACCAATGGAACTAGTGGGGCCTGAATTTATTCAACAACTGATATATAGCACTGACCCAGACATTGCTCAGAGCCTAGCTCTAGACACCATGGCTTTTGCTGCAACATTGTATCCATATCGTTCATCCTCAAAGGGTTATAACTTTTGTTTGGCGTTTATCATTCATATGCCAGTTATAGTCAAAGGACAATCTGGGATTGAGTACACCGTAATTAATGTTGGGTTTTACTCACCTGATCGAACACTTTATGCTGTCATGGACACACCTTATGATTAATTACATATAGTGAAGGAAAATGGAAAGGATATCCAGGTGAATCTTATGAACCATGGCAGAAGAGATTGCACACCTGTGAAGGAAAGGCATACATACATTCCTTGTGAAATCTCTAACACATGCCCACTGAAAGTCGAAAAGGTTTCAGACCTTGCACATAATACAGTACATAGACTGGTCAACAGTACTGATGTAATTTTGAATCCTGATTGTATTTTAACCAATGGTTCATCATGGCCAACACTGGTGACATTTTTAACACATACTCATGAATGTAACTGCATTTTTACCCATTGTACCTAGGGTATACACTGTGTACCCTGTCATTGAGCATATTCATTTTATTTTCCTTCTTTATGGAATGAAGGATCATGTTGCTTTGAAAGAAACTGTTACTCCTGACATCTCTTACATCTAATATACAGCATGGTGTTGATGAAATGTATTTCACAGAACAACATAGGAATAATACTCAACTGTTCAAACATGAAATGTTATGGGATGTTCTTGCTAAGGTACAAACCTGGTTTCACAATCTTCTGCATGGTGTTGGAAGTATATGGAAATGGATTTGGGCATTTCTGATTATTGTGGGCTTCTTGCTGGTCCTCTGTGTTGTTCTTCCATTGTCATGAAGGGGTACTCTCAATGTGTGCCTGAATTTGAGATCAGAATTAACCCGCGTAATGAACTTTACCCCTGATCCCCACTTGGGAGAGGCATTGCAGAGTCCTCCATCAGAAGTCTGAGTGCTTGAAAAGGGCATGTATGTGCTGTGTTGGTTTTGGCCAAGACCATCAGTTGATTATTCAGACCCGTGAGCAGCACACCAGAGCCAATGGAATGTGATTTCCTCTATCCAGCTTCCAGAGCCACAGACCCTTCATTACGGATGGTATCAGTTTAATTTTTCAACAAATAAAAATGCCTTTTTACTTGCTTTTACCTTGCAGCATGTATATTATGTTAACATTTCTTACTAGAGCCTGCTGCCCATGCCTTTGCCTCTGCATATCGCAATTTTGGGTGGACTGATCCACAGGTACACCCCCCCTTTTCCATGTTTCTGTCCCTCCTCCTCATATGGACTGCTCCGCTCTGCTCTGCATTTTGCTTGGTGAACCCCTGAAGGCTACACTGCATTGGGATAGTGATGGTATGATGTAGTGACTACTTAGGATCTGCAGTGAGACCCAGTAAGGCCCAAAGGCATTTTGGACTATATTTATGACAAGCCAGAACCAGGCTGAAGCCAGCTAACTTAATAACTTTCTGAAAAATATTAAAGAAGCTTTTAGCATGACAGGTTTACACATGCATAAAGGTACAAATACAAAGATGCATAGCAGCCCTGCATAGATGCCTCATATGAGGTAGCACATTTTGACACTAGGCTTCTCAAGTTACCACAAGCTTAGGAAAAAGTATATTTTCTTAGAAAGTCAGAAAAATATATTTTTCTGAGAAAGTCAGGAAAAATAGCATGTGTCCGCTACCTAACTTTCAGCTAGATATTTTCTTTTGCAAAATGTGCTGGACCATACAGTTCTGATGAAATATGAAAATAATTGCTTAAGCAACTGTGTGAGGAATAGTATGAAAATGTCTGCTTGAACCCTGATCAGTGAGCTGAGCTAGCTAGTCACTCCAGAAGAAGTGCACCAGGAACTTCAGTGGGCCAGTCTGTAGTCTCCCTAGGAGCTTGGTTGTCTGTTATAAGTTACCCGACTTCTTATTATGTCATAATAATGTTTTGAACGTTCACCTATAGTCCCCCTCTGTGATTAGCAATCTAGGAGCTTGGGTATCTGTTGTAAGTTACCTAATTTTTATTATGTCATAATAAAGCTTTTGGACTGTTATGCTTGGTGTTGTTGTTTGTTGGTCTGTCACAACTCATGTAACCAAAATTAGTCATTACAGATTTCTAAGGTGTAGCATTGCATTGTCCATGAAGAGGGAAGTATGATTTTCCATACCACCCAGCACTATACCTTCTAATGATTGATGCTCCCTGACCAATACTGCCAATGACTTGATACTCAAGGCAAGTAGAATGGGTAAGAGGGAATAGCTCTGATGGGTTCCTCAACAAATTATAAGGGGTTCTGAGACTGTACCATTGACTTTAACTCTAGCTATCGGTTGACAATAAATCCCATGAAGTCAACTGAGAAAAGTATCTTCAAACCCAAATTTAGATAAGGTTGCAAACAAGATGTCACAGTTGAGCCTGTCAAAGGCTTTTTTGGCATCAATTGTTACCACTATTTGCTACTCTTGGGTTTGCTGGCCGGCTTAAATAATGTTTAAACGTCTTCTAATGTTATTAGTAAGATGACTCTGGGGAATAAAGCCCAATAGTTTAGGGTGCACCAATTTGTATAAAATTCTATTTTTCTATTAACCAATATTTCCATGAATATTTTAGAATCTACATTAAGTAGAGAAATGGGGAGCTATGAATTGCGTCTGCCCATTTGTTTACCTAAATTTGGTATTACTGTTAGAAATGCTGATTACCAGGAGTCTGGCACATCTCCAGGAGTTTTAACTGTAATAAACACTTTACTTAAAAGGGGATCAGATGGCGGTTGAATGTTTTTAAAAGTTCTGTGTTGACTTCATCTTGGCCTGGTGACTTGCCTGCTTTCATGTCCAGTATGACCTTTTCTACCTCTTCTTGTGTAATGGGGCATTTGAGCGATAACTTTTCTTCTTCCTGCTGGTCTGTTCCCTGGGCCTGTGTATAAGGATTGATAATAGTGTTTAAAATGAGTGGCTTTTTGTTTCAGCATAAAATCTACATGGCCATAAGTAGGATGGTAAATTTCTTTTACATGGTGGTCTGCCTATTGCTTCCTCAAGTGGAAGGCTAACAGATGACCCACCCTGTTCCCTTGTTCAAAATACATTTGATTAATGTATCCTAATTTCCCTTCTACATTGGTGTCTAACAATGACTGCAGTTCCTCTTCATTTTGTTCAGTTATTCTAGGACCTCTGGTGATCTCTCCTGCTTGTGACGATCTTCTAGATCTTTAAGGGAGACTTCTAAATTCGTTGCATATCTAGAAGCTGTTTTTTTAACTGTGATGCATAAGAGATGATTCTCCCCCTTAAGGTGTCTTTTAGGGTATCCCGTAGCCATTTCTCTTTAGCCTCTGAATCCCGATGATCTCAGAAGCCCATAATAGTGTCTTCCATTAGATTTTTAAACTCTTCTATATTGAGCAGGGATGTATTCATTCACCGAAAGTGGCTCTGGCCCAGTTTCTCATCTGTAGTACTAGTGGGACTGATGGACCATAGAGTGGATGGTACAACTCTTAAATTTGTGGGGATCTGTCTTACTGCTTAAGAAGAAGTCCAAGTGGGAATAAAAAATAAACTTGATGGATTTTGCTTATCCCATGGTATCCCAGGGATATCAGATATAACACTTTTTTTGGAAAGCTGAAACGGCCAATAGCGTTATTAAACTTGTAACCACCTATGATAATGGGAGTTGTGTACACTAGAATAAAAGGTGTAGTCTTGCTAACCCAGTTCAATGCTCACCAGATATCCACCAATGCTAATTCTTCCTTTCCTACCCTGTTTTACTAATGTATTCATGGCTGTTCTCCTTGACGTGCAGTCTAGGTGTGACTGTATAACACAGTTATAATCATCCCCTATTATTACCATACCCTCCCCCAAAAATGCCACTTTTTGAAAATGTTGTCTAAAATAGCAGGAGTATCTGCATTTGGTGCATATAAACATGTGAGGTATAGCTAGTTACCAAAGATTTCTCCTGACACTATGACCACCCTGCTATTTTTCAACCATTCCTTGTGGAAACTCTCTAATGGGATGTCTTTGCTCATTTACTGGAGTCTTGTAAGATAACTTGCCACCTGTTCCTCCCACATCCTATGCAATTTCAAAAATTCAGTCTCTGAGAGTCTGGTTTCCTACAAAAATCATGTTTTACAGCAAAGCTGTTTGAGATGAGTTAAAAAATTAATTCTTTTTACCACAGCATTAATCCCCTGTACATTTAAAGAAACAATATTTAATGTCCCCATTTTTGTTGTTTTTCAGATACTACTGTTATACCTTGGTCTTTGCATTCCCATTGGTGCCTCAGTCCCACACCCACTGAGAGGTCCCATAGAGCATAATAATCTGACCATAATAATCCGTGTTGTCACTTCCCAAATACTGTACAATACAACAAGTAGTAATATGATAAATTAAATAAATGTGCAACAGTGCAATTATGTACAAAATTCGATACCAGAAACAAGATACTTACCAAGTGATATATCCTAGGTGTACATTTGTCTGTCTGGTCCCGTATTGGCAGAATTTAGCCATGTGGCTTGAATGCTTGAGGTGCAGTGCAAGCCAGACCTCATAAACGGCTGAAATGGCTGGCTGGATGGTTGCAGCTGTCTGGCGGAGTCAGGTGAAATGAATTAAATGAATGCAGAGGAACTGAAGCAAAATGTTTGCAAGTGATTTTTGCATGAGCTGCAGGTAACCGGACTGAGAAAACATAAGCAAAATATAGCACAATGACAGGTAGGATGTACTATTGAGTCAGCACACCAACAGCAAACTGCAGGCAAACACAGGAGTTAAATGAGGGCATCATGAGTGACTGCCCTAGAGAAAAGCAGGAAGCAAAATATTACCACCAGGAAAGGTAGGCAAGCAAAATACTAACCTAGAAAGCTGAAGAAGGCACAGACCAAATAAATGTCAAAGGCAAAAACCAAATGGAAATGCCCAAAAACCCAAGAAGCAAGCAGCAAACATGGGTGGTGTGGGGTGAGCAGAGACTATAGCTGCAGCAAATGAATGGAGCTTCCAAATGAAGCTGGAGAATGCTAATTTATATAGCCACGGAAGGGATGTGTGTGGTTGGTTGTTCCTAGCCATTGAACCACAGGCTTAGCCAAGAACAACTTTTAGAGATCGCTAAGAACAAGTTGGAATATCCAGCATGAGCTCAGATACAAGCGCAGCTTGGCTCATTACACGCACATGGTCAGAAACAGTGTAATTCATCAATTTAAAAGCAAAAAAACAGTTACTCACTGAAACTTTATGCCACAGAAACTTCAACATCAAAGAAGAGCCCATTCTCCATTTGCCATGGCTTCCATGCCCACCCTCACCCTCTGTTTCCTGCCCCAAGTCTCAGTAGTGCAAGGTACTTGTGGGAAGGGAGAGTGAGGAGTTCCACGTGTCTCTTCAGCCACAGTGTGTGTGTTTGGCAGGAAGTTGCTGTGTTTCCTGGCCTGGGGTTTTGACAGTCTGGCAGGGCCAATGGAATGGACTGCACTTCTGGCTCCTGGCATAAAGATTGTGGAGCTCAGCTCAGCACAGCAGCGCCAGAGAGAGGTTGCAGCTGTATGCGCTCCTGGCTCTTTTTGTCAGTTCTGTGGGGGCGGGTGAGCAAGGAGGAAGGAAGGAAGGAAGTGCAGCTGAAGCTTCAGTTTTTTTAATTGCACAAAAACATGCTACCCTTCATAAGTAATAAAAAACATCAAACTGTAAAGAACTTGCTTATTCATACACCTCCCTGATGTCGTGATGTCAGACCAATGATGTTATAAAACCCACTAGGTGTGTTAACCAGCTTGTTCTTTACAGTTTTGTATTAGTTTTTCTCTTTGTGGTACCCCTTCTGGCTGTCTGTAACAGCTCTACAGGTGAAAGGTGTCGCAAAACTCCACAGCAGGGTTTGTGAGGCCTGGGTCACCATTCTTTGTACGCTGCCTTTTGCATGATGACCCATCCTTCTCTGCATGGTTTTGCACTGTGTTTATCAACCCATCTGGAATGTCTTGTGACTTCTGGTTGTGCCCAAGCCAGGGGACTGTCATTAATTGATCATGTGACCACACAGTGATGGTTGTACATGTATGTGTGGGAACTCTAGTTCTAGCTCGTTATTCTCTGAGTGAAAGGGGTAACACTGCAGTTACTTTGCATTCTGTTAAAGAGGGGAAGAACTGTTTCAAAAAAAAGAACCCCCTAGAAACTGACCTGTTCAAAAACTGAAGATCAAAAAGGTCCTCAGTGTAACAACAAAAAAAAGCTTTAAAGGTATTTAATGGAAACGGCTAATTTGCACTCTTTATGTGTAATTAATATGTAAATCATAGAACTCAGGAGAGTCTTATAGAGGTTCTAAATAAGAAAATTTGAACCATATTGGGTTCTAAATATAGTTTCTTTTAACTAGAAGAAGAAAAGTTCACTCAACCCCCTACTATGCTATCAATTACCGAATGGATTCTATTGGACCCTTCAAATGTTCCTGTTCTTAATGTATTTAAAATGATTTGGAGGACCATCTCGAGTTTTTTTTTCTGCAGGTGAAATCTGGAGAGGTTTTCAGTGGAATGAAATCAAGTCTCATTAAATGTCAATACTTAAGTTTCATGCCGGGTGAGGAAACTGAGAAGTCAGTGACCTTTTATTTTATTCTTTTTGGTCACAAGGCTTTTACAGCGACAGTAAAGGCTTCAGACACATTGATGGAGAGTGCTGGGCTGTTTGATTTGCTTTCAATGAAACAGTCGCAGTTTTTGGAAATGACGGGCTCTTTACACGGAGGGACACAGGGCTGTAGCAGTGCTCGCCTAAAGCTATACCACAGCTTCAGGCACTCTGAATAAAATTGCATTTGACAGAAAATAAACTAGCAGTTTCATCATGCGTGCTGGATGATTGTGTTAACTGCATGAGTATTATAGTGACATTTAAAGCAAAAAAAAAAAAAAAAGGAAGACACCCAGAAAACAAAACTGTGCCTTCTACTCAGAGATGTCTTTACCACAACTTTTGTTAACACAATAAACCTTGATTTAATTTCAGGCAAGGTCTTACATTACCTGGTGAAATAAAGCATTAATCGGTTGCATGGTGCTTTTACCCTGCTAGATGCAGTATTTCAAGGAACAAGCCCATCTCAGAATGTAGAGTGGGGGGGGAAGGGGCTGCAGGAGCTGCCTAAGTTCCCATGGCACGGCACTTAGCGTGATGATTACTTGGTTCAGTCTGAATACAAGGGACCAAGTACCACTAACATTATTTGGGCATTTGCTTGTAAGGATGTTGGCAGAGACACTCACTCTACATGTGCACAGTTTCTTGAAAATACCTGCAAAAGGATATTTGTCTTTCTTAATCAACACTACTCTAGTACTTGTGAATGGTGAAATATGTCATAGCTGTCTTTGAATGTGACTGCTGGTGAGTGACTGATATTTACAACTGAAGTCTTGTGCTGTAGAAAATGTGCAAGCATGGCTAATGATCTCTTTAAATACTGAATGTGACATTGCTGCTTTTCTTTGCAGTCAGTTAAAAAATGTGAAATATAATCTTGCTGTAACATTTTGCTAATTTTAGACTGTACAGTTGTTTATATTAAAGTTACTAGTTAGTCTGGGAGAAAGGGATAGTGTGGCACTAAGATAATGATACAGTCATGCTGCTCCTGTCCTGTTGTGTTGCCCGGTCCTCTGTTTGGAAAAGATTTAGCCAGCTCTGCTACTGTCTGATTGGACCCAGGGCAATTTATGATGAGGGATCCAGCGGTGGGTAGCTGGGGAACAGTGGCGACTACTCTGTAGACATGGGAATCTGGGTTTATGGATAAACTGGAGAAAGGCCTGACCCATTAGATGGAGGAGAGAACATTTAAAAAATGCATTTTTTTCCAAATAAGGGGAGGGAAACATTTACAAAAAAAAAAAGGCTTTTCCAAATATGTTTATTGCACACACCACGTATGCATCCAATTTCAGATGTAGTACTACCTAATAAAAGAAATACAGCAGAGTTCTTCACACAGTACAACTGTGCTATGGCTATTTTAGCTCAAAATAGTATATATGTAATGCTGATTTCAAATTGGAAAAAAATATTTTCATTGGACTCTGTAGAATATTTTCTTTTTTAATCAAGCTGTTTGCCCCATTTCCATGTGATAATAGC
This sequence comes from Neoceratodus forsteri, assembly GCA_016271365.2. Classification (NCBI taxonomy): domain Eukaryota; kingdom Metazoa; phylum Chordata; order Ceratodontiformes; family Ceratodontidae; genus Neoceratodus; species Neoceratodus forsteri. The sequence goes on along the minus strand of CM057449.1, from coordinate 1,629,130,777 downwards.
GAGTGCAAAATGGCGAAGACAAAAACTGTGACAGAAAAACAACGCAGCCTCATACAGTGAGCGCACAAAAACAGTGATCACTGAAATGGCAAAAACAGTACTGCAGTGACTTTCTAAAGGGGGCTGTGACCCCCGCACCCCCCTTTGCAAGGGGCTTCGCCTCCACACCCGCTTACTATATCTAACCAAGTCCGGGGGGGGGCATAACTTGTGGAAGGGGGAAGCCATAGGTCGCCAAAATGGCAAATGCTGTCAACACCACATCGCCAAAATGAAAAACACTATTTTGCTATCACAGTTTTTGTCTTTGCTGTTTTGAGCTCGTTGTTTTGACAGGACACCATTTGCCCCCATATTGCTGTCTGCTCCTACCTTTTGGCCATTCCAGCTAGTGACCCCAGAACAATCTGCCAGTCCTCCCACTGGCAAGGCCTCGGGGATCTATATAAAGTGGGGCCTGAGATTACAAGTAGTCTTCATACCGGCAGTATAGGAGACAGAGGGTTTTTCTTGGTTTTCTCACCTGTCCACTAAGCTCCTTCCACATTCTTGACACTGACCAGTGCCTCAACAGGCCACACTAGTGTGCAGGGACTCTCTGCAGAGAAGGTAAGCTCCCTGACCTGTAGCAGCAGTGGCTGTGGCAGTAGGACTGCAGCACCATCCCTCCCCCACTGGAAGTGCTGCCATCTGGCAGCACTACCCTAGCATCCTTGGCTGCCCAACCCACCTCCAAAGTTTTCTTGTGAACCTGGGCTGCTAGTGCAGTACCACAGCACGCTACCCACTGAGCCATCTGGTGCCCCCCCTTTGTTCTATGCTGTCTGTTTTTGCTGCTTCTCAGCTCATCGGCCCTGGGTCCCCCATCTCGTCCCCTGTGGTATCCCAGCCTCATTATAAAACCTTCTCTCAGGGCTTACATTTCCTCCTTTCCTATGGTATGCAGCACCATACAGCCAGATTGTGTAGCATGGCACATGCAATGAATACCTGGCACACTTTCCCCAGTGCCAGTATCATTGTGCCACCTGTCCAGTCCAGGAAGCAGAAATTCATCTGCAGGAGTCTGAACATTCTTTCAACCACTGCACAGGTCCTATGGTACATCTTATTGTACCATCCTTAGCCTCCATAAATGATGACAGTTAGGGAGTCAGTAGGTACAGCCTCAGTGGATGTCAGTTGTCACCTGTGGAAGGAGCAGAATATAGTCAGGTACAGTATGTACATGAAGTGGATGGCACCTGCCCACAGCCACACCTGCATTCTCCAACTAGCCATGTAGCCATGTCTCCTGCCCTCCCCATTGGTCTCTAAGAGTGTGTATCATCGTGACTGGTCAAATATGTATGTCGTGGCAGGACATGGGGTACCTAGCGCACACATTGGTGATGATGCTGTCCACACCACAGGGCACCTGAAAGCGCCTACAGTTGTGGGATGCCTCCTCATGCAGGACTGGTGACAGTATCACCACGTGCGTGCAGTCTATTGCCCCAAGCATGTTCAGAAACCAATGCTGTCCATGGAACCCCACCTTCAGCACTGTATGGCCTTCTCAGTGGCTGGGAAGGATATATAGGTGGACACATGGTGAGCAAGGACATATTTTACCTGATGCAGTGTACTGGACACCGTGGCCTGACTGACACCCATTACATGGTCGGTCATTCTCTGGAAGAAACCTGTGGCACAGTATGCCAGGGCACACAGTAGCTTGCACTCCATGGTCAGTTCACAAGACCATCCCATGGTGGGTGCAATGTTGGCCTGCATGAGGCTGCACAGGTCCTAAATGGTGGCATGGTCAAGGTGGAAGTGCTGGATGTAGTGCATATTGGATAGGGAGGCCACCTGCAGGTGATGCCCGTACATTCGTGGCCTATGGCATGAGTCATGTTCCTGCTCCCATTGCAACTTGTCCTCCAGCAGGAGCAGGTCCAGCAGGTACGATGGACACATCCTACACATCACCCTAGGCATTGCTCTGTGAGTAGTCTGTAGGCTACAAGGCACTCATGGCTGCACCCTGTTCCTCCTTTATGTACTCGGGTGGAACACACTATGGACACAGAAGTCCTGGCAACACCGCCTACATCCAGGTGTGTGTGTGTTTCTCAGGAGGCATGGACCCACACACACCCCCCTAGGGATATAGCCATCGGTGTGGACCATAGTTGGCAAAGTATTGTAGTGATGGAGAGAGCTCAGGCAAGGGATACTAGCGCAGATGTGGCCCGTGGCCCAGTACGCCACTGACCGGCACAGTCACATGTACCTGGCCTATCCTGCAGTCTGAGAGGGGTCAGTTTAATGTCCTACCTGGACAACATAGGATGGCTGTGGACTGTCACATGGCCACTGCAGGTGAGCACCAGGACAGGGGCCTGGGGGCTGTGGTAATGTGCATGGTGCAGGGTTTCTAATATGAATCTACTTCCCCCCCCATACAGGACCATCCTGGGAGGCCGACAAAGATGCCACTCCAGCTGGAAAAATGGCATGGGGCCAGCAATATTGCGGTGGCAGCATGACAGACCTGATCAAAGATGTGGCTACTGGAGGATTTGTGGCAGGAGGGCCATGCCTACCGCAATGACTACCTAATCTTGTGGCAGATTGTGGAGCCATCCCAGGTATGTGGGTCCATGTGTGCATTGGGAGAGAGCAGCCCTGTACGGGGCTGTCATGCCACCAACAGGTAGGGGGGTACTCTACGGCACTGTACCGGAAGTCCAACATTACATTACCCCACCCCCATTCTGGGGACAGTACATGGGTGGGACAATTGGTGGGCACATGCCCTCCTGCAACTCTGGGACCGGCACTGTGCCCTCCATGTTCTCACAGAGTGCTGTTGCTGAGTGGTGTGGGTATTCATTAGTGCTGGGCTAACATGGTGTTCCCCTGTTTGTGTCATTCTAGGCCTTCTGTTGACCCCTATGCCAGCTGTTCCTGAGAACAGTTGATTCATTTGGAGCCGATGCAGGCACACCACCATTGCCTGGTCCATCTGGGGGAAGCAGTGAAGAGTTTGACGATGTTGAGGTCCAGGAGGCCACAGGGGCATTGATCACACTCCTGGCCTGGGACTAGACTGTGTATCTGTGAACTGTAGTGCTGTGCAGCAGGGGTGACTGCCTGGAGGGCAGATGATCACTGACCATTTATCTAGGCTGGACATGGCTGACTGGCAGGCATTACTGCCATGCACTGCAGAGTCCAATGAGGGTCAATGGGCCATCCGGCGGTAGTGGGCTGCTTGCTGCTGGGCCATGTGCTGGGTAGGGGTCCTCTTCCAGCCACGATCGAGAGTGGCCTGGCCACAGTGATATTTAGTGGCCTGTCACTGCACCAGACACTGCAGGGTGTGTCACCTGTTGTACATCTGTGTGTGCACCTGTGTGGGGTGTCATAGAAACATAGAAAGTGTCAGCAGAAAGGGACCACCAAGCCTACCCAGTCTGCCTAGTATGTCTAGCATGCCACTAGGACTTTGCTATTGCTTTCCACCCACCCCCTTCCCCAGATCTAACAGGCCCTTGTGTCTATCCCATGCTCTCTTGAATCTTCCCACAATTCCTGCCCCCACCACCTCCTCTCGGAGTCTATTTCAGTTTCCACCACCCTCTCCATGAAGCATAATTTCCTGAAGTTACCCGTGAACCTCTCCTCTACTATCTGCAAACCATGCCCCCTTGTTCTCAACTGCTCCCTTAGCTGGAAGATGTCCCCTACTGGCACCCTATTGATACCCTTGATACATTTAAATGTCTCAGTCATTTCCCCCCTCTCCCTTCTTTGCTCAAGGGAGTACATGCTGAGGTCCTTCAGCCATTCCTCATATGACAGATGACTAATTCCCCTTACCATTTTTGATGCCCACCTCTGGACTCGCTCAACCCTATCCACATCCTTCTTGAGGTATGGTTTCCAGAACTGGATTCCATACTTAAGGTGGGGCCTGACATGCTGTCTGTACAAGGGCATTATGACCTCCCTCTTCCTGCTAGTTATTCCCCTGCTGATACATCCCAGCATCCTACTGGCCCTTGCTACTGCCTTCTCACGTTGCTTTACCGCCTTCAGTTTCCGTGAAATGATTATGCCAAGGTCCCTTTCCAGCTTGGTCACCTCTAGGGCATGCCCCCCATATGGTATTCCACACCTTGGTCATTCTTGCCTAAGTGAATGATCTTGCATTTTGTTGTGTTGAAGGACAACTGTCATTTCCTGGACCACTCCTCCAGTTTTTCCATATCCCTGCACATGCTCTCAACCCCCACAGGATAATCTTCTGCGAAAACTTGACATGGAAGAAAATCCCTAGCTAGGCGTCTGCCACTTTGGGCGCCTTAATGGAGGACAGGAAGACTGCCTCTGGGTAACGGGTGCCGTAATCAACCACCGCCAGGATATACATTTTTCTGGAGGAGCTTGGGGTATTCAAGGGTCCCACAATATCAATTCCTACCCTCTGGAATGGCTTCTCTATGATGGGCAAGAGAAATATGGCAGCTTTTGTTTTACTACTTGCTTTCCCTATCTGTTGGCACCGGTGACAAGACCTGCAATATTCCTTCACCTGCTGGGTGAAGTTGGGCCAATAGAAAGTTTGGGCCAATTGCTGTGTGGTGCGTGCAATTCCCAGATGTCCAGACATGGGGATATCATGGGCAGTCTTGAGCAACCACTCATGATACTCCTGGGTAACGACAAGCTGCCTGCCCATCACTCCTCCCTATGTCCTCACATCCTGTGTATACAACAGTCCATTGTCCCAAAATACCCTCTGTCTCATGTCACCTCCCTGTGTCCCATCAAATTCTGCACAAGCCCTCAGCCTCTCCAAACTAGGGTCAGTTCTCTGAGCAGCTGCAACATCTTCATATTTTCCCAAAGCATGGGACATGACCCCCTCAGTTCCTAAACTGGAGTCCATAGCTCTAGCATCAGGGCATTCAGAGTCACTGCTATCCCTAACCTTCTGACCATTGGTTACCCCTCCCTCCTCAGAATAACCTTCTGTAGCTGTTTGGTGCACTACTACTTGGGGAAGTCCTACCTCTCTTACACTATTCTCCATTTCAGTAGACATAGGCTGGGGGACCAGCATCCTATTCTCTTCCACAGAGGCTTCTGTAGGGTTCAGGGAAATACAAGGGACATTATCTGTCTGACTGCAGGTAACTGCACACACCACCCTCTACTGTATGTTATTCCCTATAATCACATTCAGAGCAAGGCTGTCTGCCACTGCCACTTTTTGTACCCTCTCTCCTGTGCCACCCCAATCCAAGAGAACACTAACTAGTGGCAGGGTTTTTTCCTCCCCTGTGAATCCCATCACAGTGACAAATTGATTAGGCATAAACTGTTCAGGCTTAACCAGATCCCCTTTTACCAGGGTAAGAGATGCCCCTGTGTCCCTTAACCCATGGATCTGCACCCCATTTACAGTAGCAGGGTGTATGTGCTCCCTCATGTTCACAGGCATACTCTCAGGGATACACAGTGCACCCACCCCCTTGTGAGGGACACTTCGTCCACTCTGAGCCTTTTTAGGACACTGTCTATCCAGATGCCCTGACTGCTTACAAAACCAACATTCATCATTCTTTTTTTCCAAGACCTCCTTTCTTGGTAACTTGGGGCTTCCTCCTTTCTGCAGAGACATTGAGGGTTTTAGTTGCACTGAAGGTGTCCTTTTCCATTTCTGCCCTGCAGCACCTGATCCCCCACTTCCTTTTAGAGCAGGCCTGCTCCTGGCATAGTGATCTGAGAGCTCACCAGCTTGCTGTGCTGTTTTGGGATTCCAGTCCTCCAGCTAGGTTTTCAGTTCCACTGGGCAAGCCCAAAAGAACTGTTCTAAAAGTATAACCTCCTCAATTTTTCCCACAGAGTTTGCCTCCACCCCCTTCCACCGATGTTTTAAAAACTGCCGTTTCTTTGTAGTTCTTCAAAGCTCATGTTAGGGCTTTTTTGGAGTTTATGGAATTTAACCCTGTAAGCCTCAGGAGTCAGTTCATACTTTTTAAGTAAAGCAGCTTTAAGTTTCTCATAGTCTCGGCTGTCATCATTGTCCAGTTGGCCCAGCTCCTCATGCCCTTTACCAGTAAATAGCAGGGATAGCTGGAAGCTCCAGGACTCCCTGAGTTCTCTGGCCTGGATATAGACCTTTTTTTCAAACAAATTCAAAAATGCACCCATATCCTCCCCCTCTTTAAATTTCACTATTAATTTGGAACATAATTTATATCCAGCCCTGGGTTTCAGGTCTATCCCTGCCACTTACCTCCTTTGGTGCTGGTTGGAGTCTCAGCTTCTCCAGTTTGAATTCCCTCTGGCACACTTTTTCCTCTCTTTCAGCCTCTCTCTGACACTGGTTTTCATTTTCCTGCATCTCCAGTTCAAACTTCTTCTACTTGAACTCCCTTTGCTGCTGGGCTTCAAACTTTTTCTGCTCGAATGCCAGCTGCAGTTCCCTTTCTCACCACTTTTCTGCAAGCTCCAATTTCCTCAACTCCAGCTGCAGTTTGATCCCTTCCAGCTCCAGCTCTGTGGTGGCCTTCCCCCGACGTTGTGGCTCAAGTTCACTAATTGCACCACTGCTCACCAAATCTGTCACAAGCCCACTCCTGTGGGGCAGGATTTCCCTCTCTCTGTGTCACAGTGAATCCCTCTAGTGATGGGGGGGAGAATGGGGTCATAGATACCCTTTCTCCATGCAAGAGGTTACAAATACAGTCTTGAGTCTGTGTTCCTGAGGTAGAATCCTTTCAGCCACTGCACCACAAACCAGAAAACCATAGGTGTGTATAAGCTTTGGGAGGGGGCCCTATACACCCTATTATGTGTCTTTCCTCAGAAATGCAGTGCTCGGTTCAAATTCCACCACAGGCTCCTCCTGAGACCCTTTGTATTTCCTCCCCTGCTTTTGTCATGAAGTCCCTAGTGAACTTCACTTTTAGTATTGTTTTGGCCCCATAAACAGTCACACAGGCATGGTATCATTTGAACAACTTTTACCCAGGCAGCCACACATACAAACGACATAGGCAGAATTATTTTAAAATAAGCCAAAGGCTTTACTAACTAAATGAATAAGAAAACAGTAAATAACAAAAAGACAAAATAATCTGGAGACTGATTATAGGATATTGAAAATAAAAGGAAAGTATACATAAAAGCCTATACTTTAAACTCTGAGATTTAGGCCCAGATATTCAAAACTTTGCGCTGGGCAAAAACCATTTGCACAGGTTTAGCGCGGGATTAGCGCGGGTCTGCCATATTCAAAAGGCCAAATAGCGAGGGGGAAACTGCATTAGCTCCGGGCAAAATTATAATGTATGCAAGGGGCAAACTGACATGAATACAGGCGCAATGCTATATTCAGCGACTAGCGCCGCGCTAAGTGGTTTCGGCGACTTAGCGTGACACTTAGCGCGTTACGTACACGCCCAGGAAAAGCTGGTCTTAATCCTGGGCAATCAGCTTTGTGCGACATTATGGCTTTGGCGCGCTTGGCGCTGGTTTAGCTGGTTTTGGCGCGACCCTAACAAATAAATATGACACATAGATAAAGCTAAACATACAGGAAGCATGTTGCTAACTGATGGCATCACAATGATGCCATCATCTGTCACCAGTCCCAGCCATGCCAGGCAGTAAGTGGTGACCCTGCCACCAGTGGACAGCACAGTAGTGTGGCCATACAGCACACACCTGTGGACCACACTTCCGTGGACACCAACAGGTGCCAGCACACACATGCAGCACTGTGGGCATGGAGGATGTTGAGGGGAGCATATATGGGTGGCGAGGCTGTGCTACAGATCAGGTGTGGCCACAAGGCTGGGACACATCATGCATTGTACATGGGTCAGTATTGGGAATACCCTAACACCAGTGTGCCTTTCGGATAATATATGCCCCCCCCCGGCCACATACCTCACAGCTGTACAACCGCCATAGCACACAATGCCAGAAATGTACATGTCACTGTGAGCATCCATGCCACAGGTGCAGCATCTGTGGGTCACACAACAGTGTAACAGTAATGTCCAGTGTCAGAAAACATCCGCAGATTGGGCCGCTCACTGTGTATGGTGCAGTCATCCTCACTGCCCCACACACCATAGGCATTGCTGTGTCCACGCACTACTGGCCCCCTTGCTACTGTAGTTTCTGCTGTGCACTGTAGCATGCCCTACAATGTGACAGTTGCATGCAGCACCACCACCACCTGTGCCTATGGTGTCCTGTCCCCTGGGGTATAATATGCTGTGCTATGCTGTACTGTTTACATGTAGCCTGCAGCTATCATCATGCACTGCCAGACTGACCTACAGGTGGAGCTGCGGTTGGACCTGGTCAGCCCCTGTACTTCCAGACTGACCTACAGGTGGCTCTGTGGGACTCTGCAGTAACGCTGGGAAAACTGCATGCAAATCAGGGTATAATGAGATACTAATCCGGTTGTTTGCCCAGAGACTACGTAAGTAGGCTCATTTGCATGGCACTTTTGAATATGGCACATTTTAGCCCTGGGCAAACATGTTTGCTCCGGGCTAACTGCTTAGCTCTGCGCTAATGCCATGCTAATGTGTTAGCGTGGCGCTAACAGTACGGGGAATATTATACAGTTTTGATCACTGTTCTTTCACATCTGCTGCTTCCTGCAGCTGTACTGAGTCCATGCATTTGCTGGCACACACATTGGCCACGTAGTTCGTCTGTACCTGCCCTCATGTTGCTGTGTACTGTGTTGTTGTTGTGGGTTGCACTTCCTGGTTGCTTTATTCAGTGCTGTCTTATTCCAGGGCTATTTTCCCTGCACTCCCAGCCCAGTTTGCATGGCCTCATTACCATGCCATATTCGGAAGCTGTTTGCCCTGGGCTATTCCTTTTGAATATAGCGTGCTCTGTGCTCCGGGCTAAGTTTGCCCACTGGGCAGTGCTAATTTTGCCCCGGGGCAAAGTTTTGAATATCTGGCCCTTAAAGTCTACCTTGAGTCTTAGTTGGAATTTTGACATGGAGAAGTGTCCTTAAAAAGAGTGGTAGATGATGTCTTGGCTCTCAATGATCCAGGAGAAAATTATCTCTGCTCGAGACAGCAGGGTCCCAACTGCTTCAAGCAAGATGGCAACAAAAGGCAGCAAAAAGGCAGCAAAAGGCCCAGATACCCCTCTGCATCCTGGTTTTAAAGGGGTTCAAGAGGGCAGGTCCAGTCGATGTGACTAGACCTGCAACTGGCTAGCATTTCAGTTTCTATGGTTACCCAACTAATCAGAGTTCAGTATGTTATTACAATAACACAGATATGCAGTTTCTGGACATTGAAAAAAAAACATGAGCTTAGCCAGCTCAAACTAGATTCTCTGGGGGACATTTCAGGTCTCTCTGCTGGGAGATGGCTGTTGTTACTCAACCCTAAATACAGCTATTTACATAAATGGTAGCCCTATTTAGTTTGTAGTGAGCTTAAGTCACTGCAGACCTCTCAACACAAAGGATGCCCAGACATCCCGACTCTTCATGAGGTCCTGTCCTTTCACACACAAATGGACCTACCTTGCCTCCCACCTAGGCTTAATCATTCTTTTGTCTCCTTTTAGATAATTTAATTAACTTCAGTTTCCTGGCTAGCAAGAAACAGCTTTTCGGCCCAGTAACAGGAATTCTAACCTTAGTCTAGGGTTTATGGCTTTTTGTTCTGTACTCATGATGCTTTGCACTGACACTAGCTACCATTAGTGTCTCAAATGCATTATATATTGTACATAAAGTTATATAAAACATGACCCAAAATAATAAAATATGGCCTTATCTCACCACAGGCAGCATAAATATGGGATCATGTGTGCACCCTGGGGTGGCCAGATATTGGTGAGTATGGCCTTCTCGAGATGGAGGGCCTTAAGGCTTCATGCTGGGACTTTCAGGGGAGCCTGGGCATGCCATCATTTTGGTCATAGCCTGTTGTCTCTGGTGCTGTGTGACATGGTTCAGGGCTGCTGGATCTTCAAGGGTGCTTTTAGTGTACAGGGGACTGGATTCAACTACAGAACAATTGCCCCCATAGCCTTGAATGGCTTCTATGGGACAACTGAGCTGTTTGGCTCCCTAGGACATGAAGTACTCTGCAGGATTACACAGGCCATCTACAGGGCATGTGTCATGTTTTCCCAAGGGTACTGTGGTTACACCACTGGATTGTCCTGTGCTGTTTACATGTGTTTATGGTGGGAATCTGCCTGGTGTAATTCACTGCTGACCTGTGCATGTTACGTCTTGGTCTACATTGTAATGTGCATGTCTGGTTCCCCACCCCTGTGTGGTGTATCTGTCCAGCAATCCCTCACTTACAACTATGCAGCTGGGAGATGCAGTATATGCATTTGGGGTATGCGAGGGATGACTAGTATTTCCCAAATACAACAAATAATGCACTATTTATTATTCAGATATGAATAATGCATACTGGCACTATTATTTATATTCAGGAATGAATAAAAAAAATCAACAACAGCTGCCTCACCCTCCTCCCCAGTCCAACTGTTTACATATCCACAACTACCCATCCCACACCCACCTACCTCCCCTCCAGCACTCACAATTTAATGTTTAAACAAGGAGCCCATGATCAGCACTGACACAACCTGCCTTCCTCCACAGCCGGCAGCCATCTCTTGTAGTGCTCTTGTTCTTTTTTTACATAAGTTCTAGCTGGAAATAAATAATTCCCCCCACCCCCACCCCAGGAGTAGTGCACAACTCCCAACCTTCTCCTTCCAGCATGCATTTCCTTATTAAAGAAGCCCCCAGCTGAAGGCAACCATCATAACTTTCCCTCCTCCACAGTCAGACACCTTCAGTCCCATTTCTTGCTTATAGAGTAAAACAGCTCATCACATGATCAGCTGTTCTACAATGTGAGCAAGCGAGTGGGAGCACTTTCATTCACAAGAAGGCGGCTGGGCTGTGGAGAAGGGAGTGTTGGTTGCCTTCCTGAGCTGGGAGGGGCTTCTTTAATAAGAAAATGGATTTGGGGGAGGTTTGGGAGCTGCATGAGCTGCTGGGGTGGGGGAAATTATTTATTTCAGCTAGGACCTATATAGAAAAGCACAAAAGTGCTACAAGAAACAGCAGACAGCCATGAAGGCAGGTGGGTTGTGCTAGTTGCCCATCATGGGATACTTGTTTAAACATGAAATTGTGGGTGCTGGGGAGAGGAGGTGGGAGGGATGAAGACTCATGGATCTATAAACAGTTGGGCTGGGGAGGAGTGGGGTGGCTGTTAATTTTTATTGTTTCCTGAATATGAATAATACTGCCACTATTTCTTATTCAGAACTGAATAATTAGTAGTGCATTATTTGTGGTATTTGGGAAATATTATTCGTCCCTGGCACACCCCAAAGCAGGATGTGCTGGTCGCCTCATTGCGGATAATTGTTTAAACATTATATTTTGGATGCTGGGAGGAGGGTGGGTGGGGACGGGGTTGTTATCCGAGACAGTTGGGCTGGGGAGGAGGGCGGGGGACTGTTTTATACTTTTTTGTTCTCCATGGGAATACAAATAACGAATATGACTACCAAATTCAGAATATTTGTAGCCCCAAATATGAATATTTGGCCAGCTGAATATTCAAAATAAGGTACCCAACCCAGTACGCATGCCGTGCTTATTCATGCTGCATAGTGTGGCTGTGCATGCCATTTCTGTGGCACATACAGTACACGTGCTTCACACATAGGGGCATGCATGTGGCAGATATGTACTGTGTAGCCCAGTATAGAGGTTGGTGCATAAGGCCCTTTGAACATGAAAACCTTTGCACAGACATTCTCATTTTCAAAGGCACCAGTGTCAAATAGTACAACACACAATACACAAAAAAAATAAAATTACAAATACATAATATCCAAGAACAACATTAATTAAATCATTACAATGGTAAATAGAAGGGGAGATTAGCAATGTTTACACTCTATATGTCTTAAATATCCCACAGTTCTCTAGATCATTTAAAAGCTCATTCCAAAATCTAGTAGATCTCATATGAAAAGAGTTTCGTCCACTGGTAGAGTTTCTGAAAAGTATTAGCAAAGCACCCTAAGTTATACTCCAAGTTTCCTAAATGTTATTTGTAGTACAACACATTGCTTGAATTTCAGCAGGAACCAAGCCCAGCATTGTTCATTTACAAATCAAACTGGAAAAGTAAATTTCCCTGCTATACCAAGGCAGCCAACCAGACAGGTTAGACAATTCACAGATATGGGCGTTATATTTTACATTTAACGTAAATCAGTGTATTCATTCATTTGTAATTATTGACCAGGAAGGCACACTCATCTGCACTGGCCAGTTTCCTGGTGCATTCTGGGGGGTGGGTTACACTATCCAGTTTTATTGACAGAGGGAATGTAGGCCATAACACCAGGGAAACTCTCCTGACAGAGGGGATCTCAAGTCTTATAGAAACCATTTTAAAACCACTGGTTATAGAAAGGGACAGCTACATTCAGGACACCATGCACTTCCTGCATAAACTTTCTGGTTATAAGGACACCACCTAATACTATGTTAGCCATGATGGATGTAACCTCCCTCTATACTAATACTGTACACAAGGATGGCATTTCAGCTTGTCTTAAATACCTACATGAGAAAGGACAGAACCAAAACATCAACCCAGAGGTGGTGAGGAAACTTATTAAATTTATTCTGACAAATAACCATTTATTCTGACACATAACTACTTATTCTGACACATTGCCACCTCCTGGCCCGGGTCATGACTGAAAATGGGCCATCAGATAAGTTCACTTACCTGGTTTCCAAAGACATGAATGAATGAATGAATGAATGAATGAATGAATGAATGAATGAATAAACAAACATAACAACTTCAGCTTCCATGGTAAACAGTATGTTCTAACTACAGCATGGGAACAGCAGTGGGTACCAGGATGGCCCCACAATATGCCATCCTCTTTATGGCCAATTTGCAGGAGGATTTTTTAAGGCACTGCAAACACAAACCACTTGCTTATTTCCATTATATTGATGATTTATTTATAATTTGGACAGCTGGAACTGACACACTCAAAGAGTTCCATTAGGAACTTAACAACCTCCGCTTATCCATAAAACTTTCCCTGGAATAGTCTGACACCAGTGTTAACTTTCTGGACACCACAGTAACCATCAAGGATGGAACCTAGCAGACACGCATTTACAGGAAACCCACAGATAGTGATACTTGCATAGCAATAGTAATCACCCAAGGCACACAAAAAAATCTGTAATGTCAGTCAAGCGCTTAGATACCACCGTGTCTGTTCTAGTGAGGAGGACAGAGATAAACATTTGGCCACACTAAAACAGACCTTTATTGGGCAGGGACACTGTTCTAGAGAATTTGACAGAGAAGTAGAATGTGCAACGCAGATACCAAGGGGACAATTACTTCAGTATAAAGAAAGGACTACCACCAACAGAATACGCTTAGCAATCACATATCATCCTGATCTGGAGCATCTATGTAAATTTATTAAGGACCTCCAACCAATGTTCAGTGAGGATGAGACCCCAAAATGTATTTTTCAGGAACTACCATGACTCTCTTTTAAGCAACCACTGAAATTTAACCAACCTGATCGTTAGGAGTAAACTTGCACCAGAACAAAATAACAGAACACTAGGTGACACAAGACCCTGCAATTATGCTAGATGTAAGACTTGTGAGCTCAATTCAACTTCCAATTGTATCAATACTCCACAAAACAGACAATTCAGGATACAGGGGAACTATACAGTCAATGTGCATCTCAAAATGTTGTTTATTTTATTTAAAGCAAGAGATGTCCACACACAGGGTATGTGGAAGAAATAGAAAAACCTCTCCACACCTGAATGAATTCACACAGACATGCTATCAAAATTAAGATGACTGAAAAACCAGTGGGACAACACTTCTCTTAATCTGATCACTCTATCTCAGATTTGTCAGTATTGGTTTTGAATGGACATTTCAAAATTACACAACAGAGGTGGACTTTCGAGGTCAAGCTCATTTTACTTCTCAATATGGTGGGAGACAGAATGAACATTGATTTGGGTTTTATGTCACATAACACTGCTTAAACGTTCACTGGCTTCGGGAATGATGCAGAGACATACATTATGGTATAGTTGTATGTTCACATACATAATTGAGATATATATATATATATATATATATATATATATTCTGTCTAACAAGTTATCCATACATTGGTTTTACCTGGGGGAAGGGTGGTATGTCATGGTGGTGGGTGGTAGAGTCCCTTAGTTTTTGTTTCAGATTTCTAGAACTGTTATTGTATATACAGAAGATTTGATATATACCGACACATTTTGATACAGGGACATATTGTATTGCTAGTGTTGGAACCCATTCAAGAGGGAGCACTCTGAGACTGGGTACTCTCAAATGGGGATGGAGAGAGGATCTTGGATTTAGAAGTGGGTAGCCAACTGGGAACAAATGACCACCAAACAGTGTGGTTCATGATAAACACAGCCATAGAGTCAAGCCTTACAAAAGCAAGAGTATTGGACTTTAGGAGGGCTGACTTTGGGAAAATTGGAGAGTGCTTCAGAAAAGCACTAGCAAATGGGCAAGAAGGAGGGATGGAGGAACAATGGGGAAACATCAAAACAGCCATCACAGAGGCAACAAGCCTTTGTGTGAAGCAAATCAACAAAACAAAATGAAGGAAAAAAAACACTATGGTTCTCGAAAGAGGTGGCGGGGAAGATTATGGAGAAAAAGGTAGCATTCAGAGAGTATAAGGAAACACAGAAGGAGAAGAATAGAGAACTGTACCAGTTAAAGCAGTAGGAAGTGGGGAAGGCAGTCAGAATAGCAAAGGCACAAACTGAGGAAAAAACAGCCAGCTCAGGGAGGAAGGGGGATAAAACCTTTTATAGGTACTTTAGGGAGCAAAGAAAGACCAATGGAGGGATAATGAGGCTTAATAAAGGGAAGGGGTGGGTGGGCAGAGGGTGACAGTGATACTGAATGAATACTTCTGCTCAGTATTCACAAAAGAAGAGGAGGGGGAAGTACCTAAACCAAACAATAAAAGCACTCTGGATAGAGGGGTCAATACCAGTTCATTCACGGAAGAAAGGGTCCTGAAAGAACTCCTAAAACTGAAGGTGGACAAAGCAATGGGGCCTGACAGGATTCACCCCAGAATTCTAAAAGAACTAAGGGAGAACAAGTGACACCACTGACTACCCTTTTTAACAAATCATGGGAGGATGGTGTGGTACCTGAGGATTGGAGGAGGGCAGATATGATTCCTCTTCACAAAAGTGGGAGCAAGACAGAGGCAGGAAACTACAGACCTGTTAGTTTGACCTCAGTGGTAGGGGAAATGATGGAATCATTTCTGAAGGAAAGAACTATTGAGTACCTAGAGGCCAGTGGGGCACAGGACCCAAGGCAGCATGGATTCATAGTGGGAAGGTCATGTCAGACGAATCTAATCAAGTTCTTAGACTGCGTGACCAAAGTAGTAGACCAGGGAGGGGCTGTGGACATGGCCTACCTAGACTTTAGCAAGGCATTTGACACAGTCCCACACAAAAGATTAATAAACAAGCTAGCCTGCCTTGGAGTGGGTCCCAGGGTGGCAGCCTGGGTAAAACATTGGCTGGACAACAGGACACAGAGGGTAATAGTAAATGGAGTCCACTCTGAAGAAAGGGGGGTTACTAGTGGGGTACTGCAGGGTTTGGTACTGGGACTGGTCCTCTTTAATGTCTTTATAGGTGACATTGCAGAGGGACTGGAAGGGAAAGTTTGCCTCTTTGCAGATGACACAAAGATCTGCAACAGGGTTGATACACAAGGGGTGTGTGTGGAAAGGATGAGAAGGGATTTGACAAGGTTGGAGGAATGGTTAAAAATATGGCAGCTTAGATTCAATGCAAAGAAGTGCAAAGTAATGCACCTGAGAAACAAAAACTCAGGGGAAGAGTACACAATGTGAGGGGAGTTACTAACAACAGCAAAAATGGAAAGAGACCTGGGGGTAGTCATATCAGATGACTTAAAGTTAGGCAAATAATGTGAGAAGGCAGTAAGGAGGGCTGGGGGATACTGGGATGCATAGGGAGAGGCATCATCAGTAGAAAACAGGGAGTTGTTATCCCTCTGTACAGACAGTTGGTGAGACCCCATCTGGAGTACTGTGTGCAGTTCTGGAGACCCAATCTCCGCAAAGACATAGACAGGATGGAGGCAGTACAGAGGAGGGCAACTAAAATGGTGCAGGGTCTGCATCAGAAGCCATACAAAGAGAGACTAAAGGAGCTTAATATGTATACCCTCGAGGAAAGGAAGGAGAGGGGGGGACATGATAGAAACATTTAAGTACCTCAAGGGAATCAACAAAGTCCAAGAGGGTAGCATCTTTCAGAAAAAGACATGTGCAAGAACAAGGGGGCACAATTTGAAGATGGGAGGGATGGCTCAGGGGCAATGGGATGACGAATTTTTTCATGGAGAGGGTGGTGGATGCATGGAACGGCCTTCCTGAGAAGGTCAGGGGGGTCAAAAACAGTGGTAGAATTCAAGAATACATGGGACAAACATGAAGCGCTTCTAGTGGAGGTAAAAGGAAGTAGGCTGTTGGTTAACTAGGATCTGCAGCTTATCCAATTGGCAGGGAAATGGGAAGACTGGGTGGGTCAAGTGGTTCTTATCTGCCATCAAAGTCTATGTTTCTATGTTTCTATATTAGGATACAGTATCTCACTTACTAGGGAGTCTTTGTTAGGTTTGATTTTTAATTGGGCACAAACACTTGCCATTTGGTACAAAGTTGCAGATGGATCATGGTTGAGTAGTACAGGTTTTAATGCGCATGAATAATATTGACTTGTTGAGCATAGGGCTGAGAACATGCATATCCTAAGAGGGCTAACACTATATGAAAGTGTGAAACAGCTTGTGAGTATTTATTGTTCACACTAGGGCAGCTTATCTTTAAACCAACTAATTGCCATACTCAAATGTAAAGACTTATTTAGAAGACTTTTTAACATATACAGTACTATAATTTGTTAGCCTATTCTAACTTGAGGTTTAAAATCAGTTATTTTCAAAAGTATGCACTAACACACACACGCAAGTTCTTAATTGAATTAAGTGTATTCAGTGGTTTCTCTCAGATGAAAAGTTATTCATTCTGCAGCTTTGACCTTGAAATGCTTTAATTTTGGATGGGACTCTGCCTGTTTTATGAGTTCTTTCAAGAAGGGAGTTATCTAGTCTGTGACATTTGACCTTGAAATGCCTTTCCGTGATAATAGTCAGCCTGTATTCTTTATATGGTTTTAAACTGACTTGTAAATGAAAGTTTTTGGACCAATGGGATTTTTTTACAACTTTTTTGTTTGTTTTTTTATGTATGATCTGATCTTTAATAGAATGTATTCTTCTAAAACAACTGACATTAACTTCTGATGAAGGACTGTGTGTAGTCCGAAAGCTTAAGCTGCGCAGGTGGGAGGAGGGTTGTGCTGGTCACCGGCTCTGTTGCGGGGTGGGAGGGTGGAGTGGGGGGCACTGCCTGCTGGGGTGGGGGGATGGGGGGCTGCTCGACCATCAGGGAAGGGGAAATTGTTTTTTGTTTGCATGCCGGGAGACATCGAGGATTGAGGGGGTACTCGGCCACCTGGGAAGGGGACATTACTTATTATTTATATACTGGGAGACATTGGGGAGGGAGACCACGGCATTTTGCCGCAAACAGGCAACTCTCCCAGAGGAGAATTTTCTAAGTACCAAGGCTAGCCAAGGCTGGTCTAAGGGTACTTGGAATTTCTCCCTCTGGGAGAGTTCTGAGAATCAAACATTCGGGGATGTAGCAGCTTGCATCTTCCACATATCCCCAGCACCCTGTCACAGCCCATTTTGGGGCACTGGGGTGGATCAAGCCCCGTTTAGGGCAGGCAGCCTGTGGTTGCCACAAGCTGCCATTGAGAATCACTCCTGGCGCATCATTTGGTGTAGGGGGCACTTTGCACCATTCATTGGGGCACAAGCCCCTTGCAATGTGCTGAGAGCTTTGAGAATCGAGCCCCACATCTCCAGAAGGACATAGACAGAGTAGAGGTAGTCCAGAGGAGGGCAATTAAAATGGTGCAGGGTTTGCACCAGAAAGCCTATGAGGAGAGATTAAAGGACTTTAATATGTACTCCCTGGAGGAGCTGAGGGAGAGGGGAGATATGATGGAGACTTTCAAATACCTCACAAGTATAAATAATGTGCAAGAGGGAAGTATTTTTCAGAAAAGAAGATGCTCAAGAACAAAGGGTCATGCTATGAAGCTGGAGAGGGATAGACTCAGGGCAAATGTGAGGAAGTACTTTTTCTCAGAAAGAGTGGTGGATGCCTGCAGCAGTCTCCCTGTGGAGGTGGTGAGTGAAAAAACTGCAATGGGATTCAAGAACACATAAGATAGGCATAAGGGAACCTTGATTAGGGAAGGGAGGGTTAAGCTGCAGATCAAGTAGAGTCTGCGGTGATACAATAGGTAGGGAAAAATGCACAGACTAGGTGGGCCGAGCGGTCCTTATCTGCCATCAAATTCTATGTTTCTATGTTTCTATGTTAAGCACCTGTTTTCTTTTGTAATATCTATGCTGGTCCAATAAAAGGTATCAATACCACTCTGAGACAGCTTAGGAGCAAGCCCCCACACTCACAACACAGTACAATAGCTAGTACCCCAAAAACACAGGAACAACCAATCGACCCATTAAAAAATACAGCAGCTACAGTGCCTTCAGAAAATATTCCCCCTCCCTTGGATTTTGTCACATTTTGTGATGTCGCAAACTCAAATTAAAATACATTTATATGGGATTTTTTTGTCACGTATCTACACAAATTACTCTATAATGTCAAAGTGGAATGAAACTTCTGGAATTTTTTGTACATGTAATTTAAAATAAAAACCTGAAATGTCTTGATTTGATAAATATTCACCCCCTTTGCTATGACGCTCCAAATTGAGCTCAGGTGCATCCAAGTTCCTTGTGAGATCACTCTAAAACTTGAATGGAGTCCACCTGTGGTCAGTTCAAATGGTTTACATGATTTCAGAGGAAATACACCTGTCTATATAAGGTCCCACTGTTGACAGTGCATGTCAGAGCAGAAACTCTACCATGAAGACCAAGGAGCTGTCCGTAGAACTCCGTGATAGAATTGTGAGGAGGCATAGATCTGGGGAGGGGTATAAAAACATTTCTAGGGTGTTGAAAGTTCCCAGGAGCACAGTCAAGTCCATCGTTAGGAAATGGAAAGATTATGGAACCACCCAGACTCTTCCTAGAGCAGGCCGTCCTTCCAAACTGAGCAACCAGGCAAGAAAGACCTTGGTCAGGGAAGTGTCCAAGAACCCAATGAGCACCCTGACAGAACTACAGAGTTCCATGGCTGAGATGGGAGAACCTGTCCAGAGGACAACAATCTCTGTAGCACTCACAGATGTAGCCTCTATGGGACAGTGGCTAGACGGAAGCCACTCCTGAGAGAAGGCCACATAATAGCATGCCTGGTGTTTGAAAGAAGGCACGTGGCAGACTCTGAGACCATGTGGCAAAAGATTCTCTGGTCTGATGAAACAAAAATTTAACTCTTTGGCCTGAATGCAAAGCGCTATGCCTGGCGCAAACCGAACACAGCTCATCACCCATGTAACACCATCTCTACCATGAAGCATGGTGGTGGCAGCATCATGTTATGGGGATGCTTTTCAGTGGCAGGGACTGGGGCACTTGTCAGGATAGAGGGAACAATGAACGGAGCCAAATACAGGCACATCCTTGAGGAGAACCTGCATCAGTCTGCAATAGACCTTGGACTGGGGTGAAGATTTACGTTCCAACAGGACAACGACCCTAGGCATACAGTCAAAGCAACACTGGAGTGGCTTCAGAACAAGAAGGTGAATGTCCTTGAGTGGCCCAGCCAAAGCCTAGACTTGAATACCATTGAGAATCTGTGGAAAGACTTAAAGATTGCGGTTCACCAACGCTCCCCATCCAACTTGACAGAGCTTGAGCAAATCTGCAAGGAAGAATGGGTGAAAATCCCCAAATCCAGATGTGCAAAGCTGATACAGACATACCCAAGAAGACTCAAAGCTGTAATTGCTGCCAAAGGCGCTTCTACAAAGTACTGACTCGGGGGTGAATACTTAAATAAACAAGACATTTCAGTTTTTAATGTTTCATAAATTTTTGTTACACAATATAAATATTTTTGCCCCTTTAAATTGTTGAGTATGCTGTGTGAATCAAGGGGGGAATCATTTCAATGCATTACAAATTCTGGTAGTAACACAACAAAATGTGACAAAATCCAAGGGGGTGAATTCTTTCTGAAGGCACTGTAGTACTCCAAACACACAGGAACAACCCATGACCCCTTAAACAATATAGCAGCTAGTACCCCAAACACACAGGAACAACCCATGTCCCCTTCAACAATACAGCAGCTAGTACCACAGCACACAGGAACAACCCACATCCCCTTAAGCAACACAGCAACTAGTACCCCAAATACACAGGAGCAACCCAAGATTCCTTAAACCTTACAGCGACTAGTATCCCAAACACACAGGAATGACCTATTACCCCTTAAACAATACAGTGGCTACTATGCAAAACACACAGGACCAACACATGTCCTCTTAAACAATACAGTAGCTAGTACCCCAAACACACAGGAAAACCTAAGATACCCTAATTAATACAGCAGCTAGTATCCCAGATCTACAGGAACAACCCAAGATCCCTTTCAGCAATACAGCAGCTGGTGCCCAGAACAGACAAGAACAACCCTAGGCCCCTTAATTAATACAGCCACTAGCTGGCCCGGTGATGCTGAGGCACTGGACACCTTACCTTGTGCTACACCAGCAACCCAGGTTTGGAACAACTTCAGGTCGTTGGGGTGCCAGAGTGTGGGGGGGAAGGAGGGAGGAGCAGGATTGAGCAAGCCGGTAGGCAGGTCTCCTCTCCTGGGGGTGGTGAGGGTGGGTTGTCACACCCCCCTTGTAGTTCTGCTCCCACTGGGTGGAGGTCCAGTGGGTAGCGCAGGCGGGAGAGGGTGACATCTTTACAGGTGGGTGGAACGGGATGAGCTGGTGCCATGGTGTGAATGTGTGCCCCCACACGCATGCACGACCGTGTGCCGGGGCCGCGGGATGAGAACAGGAGAAAAACCTACAAATAATCATAAAAAATCTATATATAAAAAAACATTAATACAACTGATGGCACCCCCGCACACAAAGGAACAACTCACCAGCCCAGAAATAATACAGGTATACCTGGTATCCAATGAGCAAGATTCCTAGCTGTCCGCTGTCTCCAGGGCTGACTTCGGGAAGACACCAGTCATCGCTGTCCTTTGTGTGTGTCCTTCACCTATACACTGCAGTTCAGTTAGAACTAAGCAGAGCTGAAAATTGTGAGGTATATAGCCTCTTTGCCAAAAGAAAGTATTTTTTTAACAAATTGTAATGTTCCTAGAATATGATTGCATTTTACTGTTTTTTTAGGCAGGATTGTATTCCTTTAACAGTATCCCAGCCTTTAAAATGTAATCAGTCAACCATTTATTCTTATTTTGATCCCCTTTGCAATGTTACTGTGCTACACAGTGTAATAAAACAGAAACAGTTACTGGCAAATGAGGCAAACTCCAGTTTAAATATGTATGTCCTGAATCTTTTAATAACAGCAACAGAATGTGCCACTAAATGTGTATCAGCCATGTGTTCAAAAGGGAGCTAAAGTCCTTCTTGCAAAGGAACTATCTCCCACAGTATGCAGGCATGTGAACAGTGGAGGCTACCCCGACACTCCGAATGCAAAGAGTGTCTGGTACAGTAATGGTGCAGGAGGTCCCGGAGAAAGGTAGGCCAAAATTTCACTTATCTATGTGATCTCTGCTGCACCAGAAAAGTCTGAAGACAGCTTTCCATTTTTGAGTTGAATTGCTCAGTGCTGCTGAAAGATGCCAGACTGACAGCACATTGGTCCCTGAATCCTCTGGTAGGCTACATGGTAGGTACAGCATTGGCAACAGCAGCACATGCATCCCAACACAACACTATCCATGTGCCACAGTCTTCTAATTGACGGGCTACCTCCAGTAGGTGGTGGGGGTATAATTCATGCTTCAAACTCATTTAGTACTTCGCCTTTGATGTGAAACTGTCAAAAAAAGTGTTAATTAGTGCCATTTGTGATGCATATTTTGCAGACAGCTGTCCACTAGAAACTGGGCTGAGACCACCACAATCCATTTCTCATTGGCCCCCTAACAATCTTCAGATGATAGCTCCTTTTGGCCATTAAAGTCTGGCTGGATTTGGATCAGTGGCACAGAGGCTGAAGGCTTTGAAACCTACTATAGTACCAACCCACTAAACCATCTAGGGCCCCTTTTATTATCCCCATTTTTCCCCTAGTCCGATCTTTCCATCCTTCCATGATCTGCTAGCCTGATGTTCACCTGGTTAATCATTCTGTTCTGATATCTGCTCACCCACACCAAAGCCTAGGTAGACTACTTCACTTTCCCACCTTCAATCTAGGCCTCTGTCTCCTCTACTTATACTCGCCCCTCCTGACCAGTACAGCATGGCCAGGTGAGCTTCACAGAGGGAAACACCCTCACAAGATTTCCTCCTCCCAGCTCCCAAGGGGCTGGAGGAACTCCTTTCAGGGGCAGGTGAACTAATGGAGAGGGCAAGCTCCTTTGGTGTCCAGGTGAGGTAAGAGGCCTGAACAGGCCCATTTAGGTGTGATGACAGTGGTCACTTCATATGCTTGGCCCTACTTTTTTCCACACAGGACCACCCCCTCCTTGGCACACCACCAGCATTATTATTGTGGGGGTGGCTCTAAATGACTGCATGTCATCACCAATACAGCCAATGCAATCTCCAAAAGTCTCTGTAGAAGACTCTGCTGTAGTGGGAATTCCTGGTCTCTTCCCTGATATATGGATAAATTGCCTCCACTACATGTCCAGGACTCCACTAAATCAGAGCAAGGGGTCAGGTCCGTGTCAAGGACTTGGGTCTCCTATGCAGTGGCATGATGCACTACTGCTGGGGCAACTCCTTTTTAATTATATGTATTTATTAATAGTTTTTCATATTCAAAGCACAAACACAGGACATGCAAGAGACCAAGGTAGCCTAAGTATTTTTGGCACTTTAATACATGTTTGTGCAATATGCAGGGCTGTAACTTTGACCCTGCAGAGCTCTCCCTAAAAGAGAGTCATCTGATGTTTTGCATCACCCTGCAGATTTAAATGCCCCTCAGACTCTTCTCAGCCAAGAATGTAGGCACTGCTGTACAGCTGATGACAACAAAGGCTGATTTCAAGCTCACTGTCATCACTATGGCGTTATACCGAATGAATGGCTGGCATTGAAACTGATTGGCATATTAATTTCCAGCCATTCATGACTCATGGATTTCACTTAACATGTCCCCTTGCTCATTGGCTGGGATTTAATTGGAGTGATGTATTGCAGCACGGCTAGATGAAGTGGAACTGTTTCTTTCTCTGAGTGCTCTCTCTTTTGCCTCTCCCCACCCCCCATTTGAGTTGCTTTAACCTTCTCTTTACAAGTAGCAAAGGGTTATTCTGCATCTGGGAAGAGTGCTTAGTTCTGATCACACAAGAAAGATGACAATAGATATACCCTGTTATCCTCTCTCATATCTATCTATTTCTATATCTGTATATGTATACTGTATATGTATATAATATATATATATACATATACAGTATATGTGTATATATATATATCTCTGAAACATTTATATTATCTGCTTCTGTTGACTGCAGTACTCTTAAAGCAGCAGTGCAACGAAATTGGGGAAAAAATGATCCTACCTTTTTTCACTATAAAAGATTTTAGGCATCTTCCATTTTTATTTGGTGGTAAAATGTTTTAGTTCCACCAAAATCTGAGTATTTTACAAAGATCTTAATTTGGTTTTGTCTCAAGAAAAAAGATGGTTGCCACATTTGGTTTAGAAATAGCGTTGTAGACCTTGTAATGGTTGGGCTTCAGAAAAAAAAAAAAAACTCATGGTGCACAGCATAGGAGGTGCCCAGAAAAGTAGATTTGACTGGTATGTGAACATTTTTATCAATTGTAGCTAAAGCTAGCTTTTTTGAAAAACATTTTTGTTGCACTGCTGCTTTAAAGCATCCTTTTCACTTGCAGCTCATTAGCAAGTTCCTATTCAGCATTGCTAAGATTTCCCCGTTAAGAAAAAACCCTGCTTGTTTAACCAGTAATAAACCTGATGTGACAGGTGTTTGGTATTGCTTGCAGCTTCACTTCCTTTGACTAGGATCCCCTAAGTCCCTCTATATCTCCACTCAGCACTAATCTCTTTCACTTCGCTGCACTTTTGCCCAGTGGCCCTTAAATGGTCTGACCATTGTAAATACGTACACAGACTAAATACATTTTCAGACTGGTGATTGCAAACACATAAATCACTCATGGTCAGTTTTTAACTGTTAGTAATTCCCTACTGCTGTAATTGTCTCCTTCCCTACAGACTCCCTTGAAAATGAGGTATTTTGTTTGACATGGGGTCGAAGTGTGGTGGGTGCGGGTACTCAGGAGTATGGTGTACTGCCACTTTTTTAAATCAAGCCATACATTTAGTAAGTGAGCTTATGTTGATCTCATGCAGAGTGTCACCATGTTTCATTTTAACACTTTGACTCCAAAACTAAATATTCTGGTGTGCATGATTCAAAATAAATGAAAATAAATAAACTCTCAGCTACATTTCTGCAGACTGAAACCCTTTGTCCCCTAAGTTTCTAATAAATGCACATGTATTGTACTTGCCCATAATGGCAAAGAGCAGGGAGGAGTGTAATAAAGCAGTCCACCAAAGGGCCTTCCCTTTTGTCCTGACTTGAACCGATGGAATATGTGAACTCTTAACATAGAGCTGCCACAACCAACCAAGACATTCAACCGCTGGCCCCCAAGGTCAGAGCAGAAGCAAGGAGGATTCCTTCCTTTCACAGTCATCAGTGTAGCCCCATTAACAGAGGGTACTAGGTAGATATATTTAGTAGTACATACTGGTGGGTAATGAGCTTTATCATTCTCTCTGGATTGTGCGCAAATGGTATTATTGATGATATGAAAATCCTCAACCAGAAATGCTTCTGTGGGACACAGCATCCCTTTTCCAAGATCACCCTAAGAGGTGACTGTGACAACAGTATCAGGCTGACTGGAAATGGTAACATTATATAAGACAAGAAGCGTAAATAAAACAAATCAAACAGTGTTTTATAAACAAAAGTAGAGACAATTACAATGAAGTTGTAAATATGTAACAGAGAGATCACCAAAACCATGACACCTCTGTCTCTCCATTTTAAGCCCTAGTAAGCAACCCTTTAAAAAGAGAATACTTTAGGCCATTTGATTGTACACAGGTTTTGCGCTTTCTTTTCTTTTTACATTTATTGATCCAGCATACCCCAAATGAGTTGCATGAACTCCTTACTTACCCCTAGTTTCCTAATTTCAATTATACCCCCTTGTTTTCAAATCCTTCATTAGTGTAAACGACTTGCCTTGCTCACATTTTAAATTGTATTTATCTAAGAAGGTCTTTAGGTCTAAAACTACCTGTAAGTATACTTTTAAACAAAAACCATCATACCGATGCTTTGAAAACTTAAAATTAATGCCTGCCCCCTGCTGTGTTCAGTACAGCAATAACAGGATCTATGTCACTAAAATGGGAAGTTTTCCCTTAATTCTTAGTGCCGTTCGATTGAGCTTCTCAGGGAGCCCGCTTCTCTTCCGCATTTGCTGAAACTCTGAATATTTTACTCCCTTTGGCAGGGCAAGCCCTGGGTTACTCATGGACCTGCAGACTGGAACTCAGTTCATGGCACAGTATGTTCATGCTGTTCAGGATCAGCTGCTCCAAAGGGCAGCAAGCAAAGGGGCAGGGACTGCTGGTCCAGAAGATACGACAATGGCTATCAGCTGGTTGACCTTGGACTTGCTTGAAGATTCTTGCAGCTTGTCACCTTCAGCCCATCAAGCAGGCCAGATTACAAAGCCCAGACACAAACAAACAATAATACCTGACAGGGTGGGTGGTATTAGGCTATACCCACCTGCCCAGGGGTGTAATGAGGCCTGATGCTGCAGATGGAGGGTCTTATAGCCCCTGGAAGGGCGGATATAGCCCAATACCACCCACCCTGGAAGGTATTATTGCACTTAGAAGATGAGTTTTAGTTGTAAAGAATAAGACAGACCACAAAGTTAAAGTTTTAAAACTGTGAAGAATTAATTTTATTAAACATTTAAACTGTGGGACAAAAAAATAGTCCCTGAGAAAAATAATAATAAAATGGTTTTGCTCACACTGTAGCACTTTTTTGTTGCTGAAGTTGAGAAAAATGACTTGCTGTAGGTGATGAACTGAACTGTGATTCTGTGGCAGGTGTATGTTCATTGACCTGAGCGGCTGTAGCATTTGGTGCCTGTTCCTCAGGGTCCCTCTCGATGACATGTATGTCTTATGGGCTGTCAGTGGCAGAAAGGGTCATTTGTCTCCCTGGAGGCTGTTCTGTGCTGACAACTTCTGTTTCAGGAATTTGCCGTGGCTCTGGAGTGACCCCATGGTCCGGCTCCCCTAATGGATCCAGAGTGCCTCACTCAGTAGAGGTTTACAATCTCCCTACCTGGCTCCAAGTTACAGCTGTGAAGATTTTCAGTTTTACCCTTCTTCTGAGCAAGAACAAACAGCTCCGGTGTGCAACAACAAGTTCTCTGATTTCCACCTTTCCAGTGTTTTTTGGCTAGTGACTTGCAGTCTCTAGATTTGCACTCCACCTTTCCACAGTTGGTTTTCAACAAAAACAACAGGCTCTTGAACTCGGGATACCTGCAAACCTTTTTTCTGTCCAGTGTCCTCAGATTCAGGTACAGTGCCAGCTTTTAGTTCTTGCACCCACAGTTCCAAACCATGCAGGCTCACTGATGGAGGCTCACTGATGCAGGCTCACTGATGGAGGCTCACTGATGCAGGCTCATTGATGCAGGCTCACTGATGCAGGCTCACTGATGCAGGCTCATTGATGCAGGCTCACTGATGGAGGCTCACTGATGCAGGCTCACTGATGGAGGCTCACTGATGCAGGCTCACTGATGCAGACTCACTGATGCAGGCTCATTGATGCAGGCTCACTGATGGAGGCTCACTGATGGAGGCTCACTGATGCAGGCTCACTGATGGAGGCTCACTGATGCAGGCTCACTGATGTACTGGATCTCTAGTACCACCAGGAGCTTTCCCCAAATTTCCTTGGATGTTCAGATGCAACACCACAGTTCTCTCAGCCAGAGAAAATCCTCTTTTCTGACTCTTGGACCATTGACCGATTCACCAATTAAGTCCTATAACAAACCTTCTGCCTTTCCAACACACAGAATGAGCCCTTCTTGACTCGATCAGAGCCCAGACCAGACTCCCAAATTGCCCAAAGACCCTGGGGTGTCACATGAAAATCCCGGCTTCTGATTGGTTGATTCTTACAGTCCCTCAACAACTTTAATAATCATTAACCTTCTTCGATTGTTGATTGGCAAAGGGTCTTTGGTGCCTAGAATTAGTTCTCACCTCTCCCATAAGTCATTTCCACAAGCTTTTGAGCACCTAGGATAGTGACTGGCTGTCCACAGGGGTCAAAGTATTTAAGATGACTGCTTAGTGCACTGTTTCATATTAGAAAATGGGCAAGATAATCCCAGCACACTGATTGGTCAAAAGCCGACCTAAGTGGGCGGGCATTTTTCAATAGAGCCCGCACTAAAATAAGAGCCAATTCGGGTGCCCTACCACCAACTGAATTCTTGGGCACCCCGACTGTTAACATCGCCAGCCGCCATTTCTATTCTCTTCCCAGACACTGACAAAAATAGCTACCAAATGCTTCTTACTTCCACCCAAGGCAACCGTGATAAAAATTGAAGAAAACGAAAATGGCACCAAATGTCATAGAAACCATTCCGGTTTCCAAAAGAAACCCTGCGATCAGTTACAAAGGCGATATCTCCGACACTGCTACTAAGCAGCAGAGCAGCGGTTAGTTTAGTTTTCTTCACCATAGCTGTCCATCTGCGGTAAACAAAATGAAGAAAATACTGTTCCTTTTATACACTGCAGCGGGAGATACCGCTCGCTCTCTGCAAAGCAACAAAGCTTTTCTGGACCATAAAGAATACAGGTCTCAACCGTTTACATTCAAAATGAGAAAAAATAAATCTCCACAGACTGAAATGCCCATTTGTTAATTTTAATTGAAAGAAATACTGTACCCCTATAACACTTGATCTCCCACACTGTGGCTTGCTTCCTGAACTGCTACATCTCGTCTCCAATATTTAGAGCTGCTCTATAAGGACCATGTGGGGTGGGGTGGTCAGACTGAAGATACAGAAAATGCTCTGGGGATCCAACAGCATTCAACCAGCATTTTCTTTCCATTTTCTGAACTACAGCATCTCAGTTAGACTAAAAGTCTTCTATTCCAATACAGGCGGAGGAACTATTTAATTACAAAACTTAATGTTAATTAATTTTTTTATAAAAAAAAAATCGCAATCATTTATTTTACTGCTTTCTAAAGCTATAATACCCTCCAGTGGGCTGATAGAATACCGGACCTTCAGGGTAAGGCCCTCCGCCTGTGGCGTCGGGCCTCATTACGCCCCTGGGCGGTCCAGTATTTCCCAATAAAGCCCACCCTGTCAGGTATTATTGCTTACGAGTTTCAACAGCAGTCTCAACTTTTAGTATCTTTCTGCAGCCAAACAGTGCAGTGTTAACATTTGGTTTCCTCGTTGTTCCACAGCAGCCTGTGCCCCTTATCTCCTGGCTGCTGAATTATATTTATGAAAAGTTTATTGTTCCTGTCACTGCCTCCAATAGACTGTTCTCCCAGGCAGCGATCAGGCATCTCATTAATATTCATGTCCTTCTAATGAATATTTAAATTGGCCCACGTTTCTACACGCTTATTGGTGCTTTCAAACAGACACTAATGAGGCTTCATATATGCCTCCTTCAGGTGTCCGACCCCGACTAACTTATTCTGGGGGTCTTGACCACCTGAGGGTTGATTTACCAACTGCTACGGCAGTCCAAAAAGAAAAATGTGCTATGGCGCATGCGCAGACCCAGCAGGAACACTTAGAGTGTGAGCTCTCAGTGGTGGTCTCATGCTTGACTCTTCTGACCCCCAAGGACCCAAACAACAGTGTGGGGACTCAGATGGAGACTTAAATGGGCACAGGACCTGAACTTGGTGGCAGGAGGCAACGGGGAAGATGGGCAGCAGAACAGGCTCCCGGGCATCAGGTAAGTCCCCTCCTGAAAGGTACACATGTCACCCAGAGTATCCCCTTATTGACAAATGTGTCATTTAGTAGTCTTAACTGTTCCATCTGATAAATATTATTTACTGTAGAAAACAGAAATGCTTGTCAGTTATTCAGGCAAGACTCAGGTATTCCTTGCTTGGAAAGATGAGAAAATAAAATACAACTATATTGATATGGGAGGAGCTAGCACTGGGAATATTCAGATATTTAGAAGCATAACTGAAAAAGCTGTTCACTCATTACATTTGATTTGTATATATGAAAACATAAAAATATAAAATTTCATAGCAGATAAGGACAGCTTGACACTTGCAGTCTGCCCATTTTCCCCCAACTATCCTGTTACTGCAGATATTACTTGGTCTCTGGCTCCCCCTTGCTTTTCAGCCAAGACTCCCTTATACCTATCCCATGCATGCCTGAAACCCACCACTGTTTTTGCCCCACCACCTCTGCTGGAAGGCTGTTCCAAGCATTCATGACTCTTTCAGCAAACAAGCACTTCCTCATATCTCTACTAAATTTACCCCTTCCAGCTTCCTTGCATGTCTCTTTGTTCTCATGCATCTTCTCCTCTGAAAAATATTCCCCTCCTGTACCTTATTTAACCTGTGAGGTATTTATAGGTCTCTATAATGTCCCCCCTCTCCCTCCTGTCTTCCAAGGTGTACATATTGAGGTCCTTTAGTATCTCCTCATAGGACTTCTGATGCAGTCCCTGCACCATTTTAATTGCTCTCCTCTGGACAGCCTTCACGCTGTCCATGTCCTTTCTGAGATCAGAGATGCAGCGAAATGTAATTTCACCCGCTAAGTTCAGGAATTTCACCGTGCGAAATATTTCGCGAATTTCACACATTTTGCAAAATATTTTGCGGGTGCGAAATGCAAAATGATGCCCATGAAATGTGGAATTTTACCCACAGAATACAGAATTTCATCTGCGAATGGTGGAATTTCACCCTCGAGTGGTGAAATTCTGCATTTCATGGGCAAGATTCTGTGTTTCGTGAGTGAAATTCTGCATTTCAAATTGTGCTGTATATAACTGCTCTCCTCAATGAAAACTGTATATTGTGTACTGTCATTGTATTCCTGTACTCTATGTCCTGCACTGTATCACGTGTATGTATTTGCACTGCTTTTTGTAACTAATTCCAGGTTGCATCTGAAAAAGGGACCTTTTGGGCCCAGTGGGCTAACCTGGTTAGCAAAATTTTATAAATAAATAAATACATTTCGTGGGCAGAATTTCGTATTCTGCACCCGTGAAATATTTCCTGAAATGTGTGAAATTAGCAAAATATTTTGAGGAACGAAATCTACGGACTTCACCCATCTCTACCTGAGATGTGGTCTCCAGAACCAGACACAGTACTCAAAGTGGAGTCTATCCAGCGATCTATATTGGGCAACATCACCTCCCTCACTCTGTTGGTGATGCCCCTTCCTCTGCAACCCAGGATCACAATGGCCCTACCTACAGCCTTGTCACACTGTCTCACAACCTTGAGGTCATTGGATATAATTACCCCCAGCTTCCTGTTTGGTGGCTGTCAATACCTCTTCTCACATTTTGTACTGTGCCTTTGGGTTTCTGTGCCCTAGGTGCACAACTTTGCACTTTATTGCACTGAAACCCAGCTGCCATCCCCTTAACCACTCTTTGAGTTTTCTCAGGTCTCTGTCCATTCTTCCCATCCCCACTGAAGTGTCTACCCTACTACAGATTTTGGTGTCATCTGCAAAGAGGCATACTTTCTCTCCCAGTTTATCTGCAATGTCACTTATAAAGACATAGAAGAGAAGTGGCCCCAGTACTGAGCACTGAGGCACCCTGCTGGTCAGCTTGCCATCTTCAGAGTGAACTCCATTTACCACCACCCTCTGTCACCCATCCATTAACCAATTTATTACCCAGTTTACTTCCTTAGGACCCACCCCCTAAGCTGCCCAGTTTCTTTATGAGTCTCTCATGTTGCACAGTGTTGAATGTCTTACTAAAATCTAAGTAGGTCACATCCACCACCCCACCCTGATCTTTTTCCCCTGGTGATCTAGTCTATGAAATCTACCAGATTTGTCTGACATGACCCCCAACCCCATGAATCCCTGCTGCCTAAGGTCTTGTAGCACACTGTATTAAAGATACTGTACAGTCCTTTCCTTTAGCAGTGACTACCTTAACTTCCCCACCAACTGATGTCAGACTGACCGGCCTATAGTTGCCAGCCTCCTCTCTGCTCCCACTTTTATGAAGCAGAACTACATCTGCCCTCCTCCAGTCCCCAGGAACCACTTCTGTTTCAACCGATTTGTTGAATACAGCTGTCAGACGTGCAGCCAGTACCTCCCTGAGCTCCCTCACTACCCTTTAGTGGACCCTGTCTAGCCCCATAACTTTGTCCACTTTCAGATTTGCAAGTCCCTGAGTACATCAGGACTCTCTCCTCTGTAAATGGACTTGAGTCTACCTCTCTCCCCTCCATGTGCTCCTACTGCTTTTATGTGGCTCGTCCCCATCCCCTTCCTTGGTGAAACCTGAACAAAATATTTGTTCAGATTATCAACCTTTTCCTGATCCTTTGCAGCACAGTACTCCCATGCCCTTTTTAACCTCACAATCCCACCCCTCATCTTCCTCTTTTCACTTATGTACCTAAAACAGATCTTGTTCCCTTTAGCTACCCCTTGGGTTTTTCTTTCCTTAGTTTGCACCTTTGCACACCTCATTGCTTTCCCTGCTTCTCCCGACACTCCTCTCTGTCCTCTTCCCTCTGTATCTCTTTATACCTCCCAAAAGCTATCCTTTTAGTTATGTTTTCTGCCACTTCCTGTGAGAACCATAGCTGTCTTCTTTTTCTTCTGTTTTTACTTACCCATTTGTGCAGAGGTTTGTTGCCTTCACTATGTCTTCCCTTAACTCAGCCCACTTTTCCTCCACTCCATCCAGGTCAACCCCGCCCCCGAAGAGGCCATCTCAGAGGCATTCATGCATCTTTTAAAATCTACTCTCCTGATTTCCAGGATCATCATCCTGGTGTAGTTTACTTCTGGTGCCATCCTTATATTGAGCCACACTGCACGGTGATGACTGGTCCCCAGGTGGCCACCCACCTTGAGATCTGCAATACTATCCTTGTTTGTGAGCACTAGGTTCAGTACTGCCCCATCATGAGTAGGCTGCCTGACTAGTTGCCTGAGAAATGCCCCCCGCAGAGAGTCTAGGATGTCCCTGCTACTAGCTGAAGCTGTGGTTGGGAGGCTGCAATCCACATCTGGTAGACTGAAGTCCCCCACTAGCAGCACCTCCCATTTTTCTGCTGTTGTGCGATATCCAGCGATGATAGCGCTTATAAATGAGCGACAGTAAAAACAGTGACTCATTTATAGCGCTATCATCATCAGCTGCCCTGCAAGGGTAGTGATGGTGTAGCAACAAAAGCGACTGGAAGGGGAGGGATAGGGAGCTGTAGGGGAGGGATAGGAGGGAGGGTTTAGGAAGAGAAGTGAGCCTGCTGCAACTGAGCCAGCCCTGTAGTGTGGTGGTGAGGCTGGCTGGCTACAGTACAGTAGGCACTGGGTTCGGGACTTGCCTTGGGGCAATTGTTTTGCCTAAGTTTGCGGCTGTCTATTTCATTTTTTCCGCCGCTGTGTTTGCCCCTTCTTGACATGCACCCCCTGGAGTTAAATCCATAGTAGGGTGGTGTGAGGGCAGCCCCCTGCAAAACACTTTAATTTACCAGAAGTCAGGGCACTGACATCAGATATCACCGAAAAATGCTTTTCGCGACATTCGCTATGATAGCGATCGCTGTATTGCAAATCGCTATCATCACATGAAACCCTGTTGTGCTAATGGCTCCACCAGTACTTTTTATCTAGTTTCTCCTCTGTACTGGAGGTCTGTAGATCATGTCAGTGCAAATAATGACTCTGGTTCCTATCTCCAGGGTGACCCACAGTACCTCCATCTACTCCAGTCCCACCTGAATTCCCTGTGTCTCTGTCGCTCTGATACCCTCCCTTACATACAGCACCATTCCTCTTCACTTCCTTCCCATCCTATCTTTCTGAACTGAGTATAGCCTGGTATGACCATGTCCCAGCTGTGGTTTCCTGTGTACCATGACTTGGTAATGGCCACAATATCCAGGCCTGCCTCCATCATGATGGCCTCTAGGTCTGGGATTTCATTTTCTAGACTACTTGTGTTCGCTCGCATGGCCTTCCACACTTTGCTCTAACTCTGCCTGCTACCTCCCTTTTCCTTATTACTCGGTACTGTATTACTCAGTATTTAAAGGCTTCTGTGCATAACCTTGAGGATGTTGTTCCGCCCTGCTTGTTTATGTAATATATTCTTGTGGTGTTGTCTGTTCAGCTCTGAATAGACTGCCCCTGCATCTGAGAGGAAAAGGCTTGTATTGCTAGGAGCATTGCCCTGAGCTGCTGTAGGTTGATATGCTTCTGGGTCTCCTCTGTGCACCAGGTGCCACTCACGGTAAGAGCCACCAGGGCCCCCCCCCCAAGGAGTGAGGCGTCTGATGTGACCATACTTGTAGGTGAATGCAGAAGGAAGGGAATGCCCTCTCTGAGGTTGCTCTCTTCTTTCCATCACCCTAATGTCTTTCTCAGAGTTTTTCTGACTAGCACTAGTTTAGACAGAGGATCCCATCTTTGGGACCAGTGGTCCTTTAAGTAGTACTGAATGTCTCCCAGGAGTTTTGCAGAAAATCTTTTGAAGGCCTTGGTTGGCCCAGTAAGAAGGATTGTGCAGAAGTAGTCCGCCTTGATACCCTTGCCTGTGGAAGACAAGCTTTTCCCTGCAAGGTATCTAGCTCTGCATATATTGAAGGACACTGGTCCCAGGGACCTTTCTCAGGCACAACCCAGGCCATTTAGATGGGACATAGCACACAAGTTTACAGCAACAACAGGAAAATAGCAACATATAGTGAGCACAAGGATACCGAGGCAAGTCATAACAGTGCAGTACCTACAAATGTATATTAAGAAAACATTGAGTGCATTCTGTTCCAGGAAGCATTATGCAGTTGATTCCCAGAATCACAGAAGAAATATGAATCTGGAGTTGGAAGGCCATATGGACCCGTCCCATTGTTACCTTAAAAATCAAATTTCTTGTTGCTCATGAAATCATCTAAGGATTTCTTGAAACTCTCCAATGCAGTGCTGTTCACTACATTTGTGGGTAGTTTATATATTCAGTTTATATAAGGACCCAGCAATAAGACAGTTAACCCAGTACACTAGCAATCGCTTTAGGATAGACATCTACAGTATGCTCTGGATGATAGAGCATCCAAGAAGTGTGTTTTAAAGGTAGTAAGTGAAACAACTGCATGCAGATTATCCAGGAGGGAATTCCAAAGCTTAGTTGTAGCACAGAAGAAGGCTCTTCAACCCTCCAGATCAGTGATAAGCCTACGACATTCAAACAGACAGCTGTTAGATGTCCAATACTTGAGCCAGTCCTGTTTGTGACTTCTGTGGGTATTTCATGAAGTCTTAAGCTTTCTACAGTGCTTTTTACCATTTGAATGGAGCACCTTACCTCCCGCTTTTCTTTTCTAGAGACTAGACAGTCATCCAGGTGGGAAAAGACCACCACACCTTGCCTTCTCGGATGTGCTGCCACCACAGCTAGGCACTTTGTGAAAACCTTGCTGTTAAGGTGAGATGGAAGGGAAGGGATGTGAGTTGGTACTGGCAGTGACCTGCCTGAACCTGAGATATTTCTGTGTGAATGCCTGACTGGGATATAAAAATAGGCACCTTTCAGATCCAGGGTTCCCAACCAGTACCCTGGCTGCAAGGATGGTATCACTGAACCCAGTGTAACCATTTTGAATCTTTCTTTATATGTTTGTTCAGGTGTTTCAGGTCTAAAATGGGTCACCAATTCTCATTTTTCATATGGGTTAGGAAGTAGCTGGAAAATAGACCCTTGTCCCATTGTGAGGCAAGGACTTTCTCCACTGCTTTTGCCAGCAACAGTTTCTTTACCTCTAACTCCATCATGACTTTTTCTGTTGGAATGTGAGATGGGAACAATTTTGGTTTCTGTAGTTTTGGGAATTTTTTTGAACTGCAAAGACAAGCCTTGACTCACTACTTCCACGGCCCACTTGTCTGTGGTGATTTGTGACCATTCCTGGAAGTAGTGAGCCAGCCTTCCCCCATTGGCAATGGTTGGGCGACCTGAGCAGAACTGTCATTGGTTTTGTTTTTGCTATGGCTTAACAGCTGGTGTTTCAGCTGCACACCTAGTGACCCTTCTTCCCCTGCCTCTATAGTAACCTCTCTGGGGTTGATACTCATAAGGGGCGTAAAGCCTCAGGTGGTAACCCCAAACCCTGTCTCCCCTTCCATGAGGCCTGTCAGAAGTGGAGTCCTTTTCCATGTTATTTTTATAGGTAGTTTTGTATTCATTCACTTTTTATGTTAGCTTGCACAAGCGCAAGCAACATCTTGCGGTAGTAACACATTTCAGAGGTGTGTCCGTGTTGTGGCCAATGCAGGGAGTGCTTTAGTGGGTGCAGCTCTCAGCCACCAATCAGTGAGCATGCTGGTGATGACAGCAGTTTCAAAGAGAGCCAAAACCTTGAAAGAAATGTGCTGCTCCAATGAGGTGCAGTTTCCTCATTGCAGCGGCTGGTGACAAGACTCCGGCCATGCACATTACATTGCATAGTAATGCTCATAGCCGGAGTTACCATTGGAGTCTCAGTGTGCCTTTCCTGGTGAAACATTTCAATAAGTAAAATAGCTGCAGCGTGGCTTTCCACAATGATAACTCCTGCCACCCGACACACACTCCCAGAAAGAGCACGACGTAAGGTGCCCCAATCCCTCATGTCAGCATGTCCCCCCCATTATGTAGCACACTGGGATCCCACCCCAGGTTGCTGAAACATAGTGGCTCCTGCCGACTGCCACACAGTCCCGCAAAGCTGACATCGAGGGTGCCCAATCCCTGTGTTGGCATGTATTCCCACCCCCATTA
Organism: Neoceratodus forsteri; assembly: GCA_016271365.2. Lineage (NCBI taxonomy): Eukaryota > Metazoa > Chordata > Ceratodontiformes > Ceratodontidae > Neoceratodus > Neoceratodus forsteri. The sequence goes on along the minus strand of CM057449.1, from coordinate 1,629,094,184 downwards.
ATGTGGCACACTGGGATCCCACCCCAGTGTGCTGAAATAATTGTTTCCAACACTGGGATGCCCACTCCCAGTGTCGGATGCTCCACCCCCCTCGTCTACGTTCTTTGCCGACAACCGGGTGCCCAATCCTCGTGTTGGCAATGGCATGTGCCCCCCCACTATTATGGCACACTGGGTGCTCACCCCAGTGTGCCTAAATGTTTTTTTTAACTGTCTTCTCCCCTGTAAAATAGAAAAACCATCCCCCATGGTCTGTTTATTTTATTTAACCTGTAAAACCGAAAACGGTCCCACATGGTCTCCCCTGTCCCCCTTCCCCAACCTGCACCCTCCCTCTGCACACCCACCTCCCTGCACCCCCTCACCACATACATACATCTGAGGTCAGGAGTAGTGATCTTCTGCAGTGTGGGACATGTCTGCACTCTTCAAATGCCAACCGCAAACTGAAGAAGTGATGGTAAGCTTTATAATGGGAATCAATTGGGGGTTTCAACTTAGGTTGATATCTCAGCCATTTTTTGAATTTTGGCCCCAAAATTTCAACATGGGGTTCTTGAGACCCCTCCTCGTGAACATGTCACTGTCATTTCGTTACTCAGTCCTGAAAGGTGATTTCACGGTCACTGTGCGGAATCACCTTTTGGCACCGAGTAACGAAACAACAGTGCCACTGTTCATGAGGGGAGCTCCCAAAAAGTCCATGTGGCAAATCTGGTGAAAAAATTCTGAACAATGACTGCATTATGAGCATGCATTGTGCAGTTTCTATGCACTCTTGTAACTTCGCCAATTTTTTATTTTCCTCCAGATTTTCAACATTGCCATTTTTCATGCCTCCTTGTGAACAGTATAGCTGTCTATTTCACATCCTGTCCAAGAGGGTCTTTTTACACCTGTGTAGAGTAGAATCAGCGGCTGTTGTGGGGAATCAACTTTGGGACAGACTAACAAAATCACAGTGCTACTGTTAATGAGGAGAGGTCCAAGAATGCCCATGTTGAAAATGTGGTAAAAATTCAAAAATGATTGCGTTACAGGCGTGCGTGCGGTTCTATATGCACGCCCATAACTCCGTAATTTTCATATTTTCACTCCAGATTTTCAACATTGCCATATTTGTACACCACCTCATGAACAGTACAGCTGTCATTTTTCACATCCTACCCAAAATGTGTTTTCACACCTGTGGCACCAAATGGCTCAGTTGCTGTGCAAAATCACCTTTCAGGTAACAAACTGATAGTGCCACTGTTCATGAGGTGGAGTCACAAAAAGCCCATGTTGAAAATTTGGAGTAAAAATACCATCAAAAGCCCGGGGCTTTAGGGTTTCCAACTGTAACTCCCCACCCTGTAGTGACTGACAGGCATCGGGGGTGTGACTTGGGATTGTAAGCTGTAATGCTCATGCAATTCCACCCCCCCCTCCACCCTGCAGCCAGTGACAGGCATCGAGGTGTGTCTTGGAGTCTTCGGCCTCAAGGTTCACCCCACTCTCCTATAATGCACCCATCTCAGCGTATTTCCTGTCTGCGTCTGCAGGGTAGGGTGAGGTGAAATGTCATGAGCGTTAGGGCCGACGACCCAAAGGCATACTCCCAACACCTGTCAGTCTCTGTAGGGTGGGGGTGGGGTTGGTGTCAGTTCAATACATCACTGCCTTTCCTATTATGCATCTCTCTAACTCCTGCACTACCAATGCCAATGCCAGCAAGTCAACATTCGGCATTGACAAATGCTTGTTTCATATATGTCTCTGCATTGCCATCAAACAGGGAGCTTCCCCTGAAGGAGAAATTCATGGCCTTGATCTGTCTGTCTTGGGATAGAATGGTAGTCCTAAGCCAGACAAACCTCTTAAGAGAAACTGCATGGGCCAGGGCCCTTGAAGCAAAGTCACTGGTGTCCACAGTCACATGGAATTGGTACTTAGTGGCATCCAGGGCTGCTTTGGCTCTTTCAACTAAGTTCTGTGCCACTTCACTGTTTATTTTTCACTCAGTTACAGTACTGAATTCCACAGTGTCCTCTGGTACTGAACTGTTTATGCCACATAAGCTGCTTACCTAAGGAGAAAGGAAGCTGTTGTATACTCTTTTTCTGCCATGGTATCCAGCATTCTGGAATCTTTCACAGGAGGCTAAGCAGAGAAATGCAACTTTGCCTTCTCACAGCAGCAGCCTGAACCTCTCCCTCATGATCAGCGCGGGTGTACAGGTAGCTGCGTACTGGAAAGGCAGCTACTGGAGCCCAGGCTGGAACCCTGCTAAAATTCTCAAAAATGGTCAAGCAAAAAAATCGGCTAGCAGCACTAAGAAAAGACTTACACACAAGTCAGTTAAAAAGCGAGTTTATTGCTAAAAACATTAAAAATCAAGTAACACTAACCCTGCCCCATAAAGTCAAGGTTTCACGCTGATGTGTGCCTTTTCAAGGTGCCTTGAAAAAGTGCACATCAGCACAAAACATTGGCTTTATGGGGCAAGGTGAGTGCTGCTAGAATTGTAATGTTTTACGCAATAAATCAGCTTTTTAACTGACTTCAATGTAAGTGTTTTCTTAGTGCTGTTAGCTCATTTTTGCTTGACTGTTTTTGGGCATATATGTACTCAACAACCTGCCTGTCCACCTGATACTTCTTTTTCGATTTTCATATCAGTGCCAGCAACTGAAGTAGGTGATGACATGATTTTGACAGTGGCTTTTTGGAGAAATTTGTAGATAGGAAGCAGCAACCTCTTTGTGGGAGCCAGACCAATTAAGTCAATGAATTCAGTTTCCTGTTCGTCATAGTGATATGTGTAATCTTCTAAAGGACTGGGAGGAGAACCAAATTCCTGCTGTGGTGAATCACTTGGTTAAAGGAGTTCACCCTCCTCATCATCTTCATTATAACTTTCTGGTGTGGAACCAGAACCTGGGGAGAGGGTGAGGCATATTCATAAAATTTCTCATAGCCTGGAAAGATTGCCATGCCCTTGTCATGTCCTCTGCTAAGAGCATTTATCGTGTGTCTACTATTTGCTTCTTTCTTGCTTTTTCAAGAGGAGTGACAGAGGCATGTTTTTATGTTTGCTTGTGCATGTGCAGCAAACATATTGTTATAGTAGCAGGCCACAGAGGCATGTCACTGTCATATTCAATGCAGCTCAGGCTATAGGAGGCTTGACAGTGACAGGCTAGTGATCAGCGAGGCTAATCAAACAATCAGTCAATCAATTTATTTATCCAGGTGGAACATCATTGTGAAGAACTCGCTTACAGGATGGACCTGCACATGTAAATAATAACAATGACAACAGTAGGGAACTCGGAGAGGGTCAGAAAGGATACAATGCATCATTCCATGTAGCATGTAAGAACATAAGGCAATGTTACAATGTAGCAGCATAACATGACTAAGCTAAAACATGACAAGACTAAGCAAAAATACATTTTAAAGAGGACCTTCCCCAGTCACTTTGACTTTCATGCATTAATTACCCCTTCTTGTATTGATTCTGGAATTGTATTTCATTGATGTCTGATGTAGTTAGTTTTTGCATTCTGAGCTGCTAAAAACTGCAGTGTGTACCAGAACTTCTATAGCAAGCCTGGTGTTGCTGTGGGCTCAGGCTTGTACTGCTGGCATCATTGTAGGGCAGAGTCAATTTCACAAAAAAAAAAACATACAGACGAGGCATTTAGATTTTGGCATAATGCATTGCTAACAGGGAGTCTTGGGGAAGGGGGAACACAGTATGTACACGGAGTACTGGTAGGCTTCCCTTACAACATTGTTGCAACTGCATGGTACTGAACAGTGTGAGTCACTCCTCTATCCTACAGTGATGTCATCAGGAGATAGCAGCCCAGCAGCTGAACAGCAAAGGCAAGTGCAGCAGGGCTCAAAAACAAATCCAAATTATAGAAGGCAGAGTAAACATTGGCCAGAAATAACAAATGTGTACACCTTTTCAGGTCTAGTACTGCATATAATGACTACAAGCTGTAACTTTTTGGACCATCAGGGAAGGTCCTCTTTAAGAGTTAATGTGGCAACTAGGAGTGGTAAGGGCGAGAGGAGAGAGGAGGCAGGCAGTGGGTATGTTAGGGAGGAAGAGGGCAAGGTCGAGACAGGAGACAAGTCACTGTACGAAATGCAACAGGTCCTGCAATTGCAAGATTTAGGAAAGGCTCAGGAAAACATTGTCTTAAAAGGTGGATGCTGTTCTGCTGGTGATGGGTGGAAACTTTGTGTAGTTGAAAGGTGGTAGCTGCGCCTATCAGACAGTGGCTGCATCCTTTCATCTACAACACACAACCGACAGCCAGATGAGCACTGTCACAGTCAGCCTGCTGCTCATCCTCCCCCAAGCATGATGGCTTCTCAAGTGATCCCTCAGTAAAACAATCCTACCTTCTGCATTTTAGCCTACCCACCTTCTGATCACTTCCACAGTGCCTCTTTCTGTAACATTAAACTCCCACCCACTGCCAATTATCCTGCCCACCTCCTGATTACTTCCCCTGTGTGCTGTTTGTTAAAACAAAACTTTCACACACTGTCAATTATTCCGCCCACCTCCTGATGGTTCCCCTTGTGCACTGTTTGTAGAAAGAAATTCCCACCTACTGCCAGTTATTGCGCCCACCTCCTGATTGCTTCCCCTATGCCCCATTTGTAAAAACAATTTCCCACCCACTGCCAAGTACTTTGTCCACCTCTCAATCACTTCCCCATGCCCTGTTTGTAAAAATAAACTTCCATCCACTGCCAAATATCCAACCCACCTCCTGATTGCTTTCCTCCGACCCCATTTAAAAAAAAAAAAAAAAAACTCCCACCCAATGCCAAGTATCCCACACACCTCCTAATCCTTTCCCAATGCCCCAATTGTAAAAATAAAGTCCCACCACTACCAGGTATTCTGCCCCCTTCCGATCACATCCCCTGTGCCCTGTTTCTAAAAAATGTTCAGCGTTGACTTCTGGCCCCCCATCCCAACCTCCCCTCTCAGCATCCATCACCCCACCCTACCCCCCACTCCTCACTTACCTATCTGGTCCACTAATATATCCTACGGCTTCCACAGACATATACTGCTTCTACCAATACTGACCACGCATGGCTGAAAACAAGGTACATTTGGTTAATGGCTTTTTAAAATGTTTTGAATTTTTACTCATAACTTTGTAATTTTTTAATATTTCTGACACAGTTTTTCAATACAGCCTTTCTTACCCTACTTCTGGAACCCAGTAGGACAAAATTTTCAAATCCCTCAAAATCTGTTTTCGCAGTCACTCTGCCAAATCACATTTCAGACAGGATTTACAAAATCCCACCTGTCTTGATTATAAGGTTTGATAATAAAAAGATATGTTGGAAATTTGGGGACAATCTAAAAAAAAAAACAACAGTTATAAACAAATGTTCAAGTTCTTCAACATTTACTCATAACTTTTCTATTTTATCAAATTTTGACCCTAATATTTCAACATAGCCTTTTGTTTACCCCACCTCATGAACAAGGTAGGTGTCATTTTTCAAATCTACTCTGAAATATGCTTTCGCAGTTGCTCCATGAAATCACCTTTCAGATGGGATTTAAAACATTTAACCTGTGTTGATCATAAGGTGGGGGTAATAAAAAGACTATGCTGAAAATTTGGGATCAAAATCTTAAAAAATAATAATGTTATGAAGAAATGTAGATATTCTTCTGTATTTATTCCTAGCTTTGCTATATTCCCAGAATTTGACCCCAAATATTCAACGTATCCATTTTGTACCCTTCATCATAAACATGGCGTGTCATTTTTAAAATCCTGCCCAAAAGGTCTTTCACACTTATGCCACAAAATGACATTTTGGACAGGATTTCATAAATGACACCAGCCATGTTCTTAAGGTGGTGTAATAAAAAGAATATATTGAACATCTGGGGCTAGATTAACAAAGATTATGAAAGCGAAGTGCAAATGTTTGTGCTGCACTTTGCGCTTGCCTAGCAGTACAAAATTGCTTTTCACAGTTGGATAGTGCACTGTACTATCTGACTATGAATAGGGGCCAGGTGGAGCCAGCACTAACCCCTGTAGCACTGCCCTGACCTGGAGCCAGGAATACCCCACTCCAATGTATAGTGCTGCTGCTCTATTTGCAATTCACAAAGCCAGCCATGCAAATGAGCCCATTGGGCATGTAAGGTGCTAAGGGGCCATTAGCATGGTCATTATGGGCCCATTTGCATGGTTTGCGAGGCCCTGTTGTGTGGAACACTGCCCAGACATGGAACTCTCCATGGTGCTAGTTGCAGTCCCCACCTCCCTGATCCCACAGCTGTGAGTAGCAGGCCATTTCCCCAGTATCTAATGGTCCTCCCCCACCCAATGTCTGTCCTGACAGTTTATTTCAGTAACCTTGGTGGCTAGCAGTCCCTCCTCCCACCTGGCACTCAGCCAAGTGAACAAAATGTTTATCCCTGGCTTTCAGTGGTCCCTACCCCCACCCAACACCAAGCCCAGTGAAGAAAATATTTATCACTGGTGTTCAGTGGTCCCTCCCCCAACCCGACACCCATCCCTTTAAGTACATTATATGTCCCTGGTGGCTAGCAGTCCCTCCCCCTACACAGCACCGAGCCTGGTGAACAAAATGTTTATCCCTGTCATCCAGTGATCCCTCCCTTCACCTGACACCCAGCCTGGTACATGCGATGTTTGTCTCTGGTGGCTAGTGATCCCCTCCCACCCGACACCCAGCCTAGTACATATAATGTTTATCCCAGGTGAATAGTGATCTCTCCTCCCACCCGACACCCAGCCCAGTACATATCATGTTTATCCCTGGTGGCTAGCAATCCCTGCCCTCACCTGACACCCAACTTGTTCAAACAAATGATTATCCCTGGCATCCAGTGGTCCCTTCCCCTACCCAACACCCATCCCTGTAAGTATATTATATGTCCCAGGTGACTAGCGGTCCCTCCCCCCAACCAAGACCCATCCTATTAATTATTGAATGTCTCCCTGATGGCTAGCAGTCCCCCACCACCCGAAACCTATCCTGTTAAGTATTTAATAACTCCCTTGTGGCTAGTGGCACCCCCCCAACATGACACCCATCCAGACACATTGTAGAAGGATCCCTGGTTCCCCCACAACCCAACACCCATGCCTGACAGTGCAAAGAGGAGACCCTGGCATCTAGTGGTCCCTTCCCTTCCAGTAGTCATGCCAGATATTGAGATACACTGTTCCGGTGTACAGTGGTTTCCACCATCTGATCCCCATCCACGTTTGGCCAATCCAAGAGTTCTGCACAGTGTTTCCACTCCCCCCACAAACAGTAGATCCCCAGCTTCAGTCCTATTGAATGATGTTGCCCCCTGTCCACTCTACAATGGTGGTCAATGTCCTCCTTCCTCCTGCAACACTGACATCCTCCCCACAGTCACCCGTACCTTCAAGTCAGTGCCACTTTCACAGAATGGCGAGTGGCACAGCCCACCACACTCCGCCTTGACCATCTGCCATCTGATGGATGCTGGGAACACGTTGCTTATTTATAGGGCACACTGCCTTATAAATAAGCAGTGCACTCCCAGCATCAGTTGGATGGCAGGTGGCTGAGATGGAGTGCGGTGGTCTGTGCCTCTCACTGTTCCGTGACCGTGGCACTGATTTGAAGGTACAGGTGACTGGGGAGAGTGTGTCAGTGCCGCAGGAGGGAGGGGGGACACTGACCACTACTGTAGAGTGGGCAGTGGGGAGTGACATCATTCAACGGGACCTGGGCCAGGGCTCTACTGTTTGTGGGGGTGGTAGATCACTGAGCAAACTCTTGGATTGGCCAAACTGGGATAGAGATCAGATGGGAGAGACCACTGTACGCCAGGACGGTATACCTCAATATCGGGCATGACTACTGGGGGAGGGGGAATTGCTAAATTCCAGGGACTCCCCTTTGCACTGTCGGATATGGGCATTGGGTGAGGGGGAATTGATAGTCACCAGGGATCCTTCTACAATGTGTCAGGATGGGTGTTGCATGGGGGTGGACTGCTAGCCACCAGGGAGCTATTAAATACTTAACGGGATAGGTGTCAGGTGGGGGGGGATGCCACTCGGAATTAACAATAAATGTACCAGGCTCGGTATCTAGTGGGGGGAGGGCCCATAGACTACTAGGGACATTTACTATAATTAATGGGATGGATGTTGGGTGGTGGGAGGGACCGCTAGCCACTAGGGAATATTACATCTATGTTGGGCAGGGCTTCGAGTTGGGGGGACCACCGAACACCAGGGAAATCTTATATTTGTGACATTGGGCTGTAATTGGCAACCAGCAGGGGGTGAGGGGCACTAGACCAGCAGGGAAAGTCTTAGTTATATAGGGGCCCATGATCAGCAATGGGTGGGGAACAACTAGACCACCAGGGAAGACATGCATTTTATATCTTGGATTGGGCTGGTGAATGGCGAGGGAGGGAACCTTTCAATCACCAGGGAAACATATTGACTTATTCTGGGGCTGGCGATCAGTGGTGGGAAGCCACTGCAGTATCTACACCAACCACTAGGGTTGCAGGGGATTAAAGCAAGGTCTTGGTCGGTGGTATTTGCTCTGTGCAAGGGAATCCACAAAAGGCCCTTGAGCGAAGGAAAAATGTTGTGAATTGGACATCGCTGATATTCACATCCCCTTCCCCTCATTTGCATCGCAGCCCCCTCCACAATTCACCCCGGAGCAAACCCAGTTTGAGGGTACAAACCAGCTTTTGTGACTATGAACTTGGCGTAAAACCCAGTTTGAACCGTACAAACCGGTTTTGCATCAGGGCAAAGTTTTGCGAATCTGGCCACTGGAGCCAAAATTGAAAAATAAAAGTCATGAACAAATGTTGACATTTTCCAGTTGTTTACTCATAAACTTTGCAATATTTTTACTTTTTGAGCCAACATTTTTAATGAATTCATGTTTTTTTTTACCCCTACTGAATGAACATGGCAGGTACTATTACATTCCCCTCTAAAACTTGTTTTCACACTCCTTCCAAAAACCATGTTTCCAGTCGCATTTCATAAATGATGCCTGTCATGTTCATATGCTGGGGCAATAAAAACTAGTATTTTGAAAATTTAAAGTCACAATCAAATGAAACGACAATGTTACGTGTGGACCTCTTCATTTCCCAATTATGACAATTTCACTATTATAACACATGTTAATAATTTGTTAATTTTAGCCTCTGCAGCCTCGGCACTATCAAAGCCAAACTTCTACACAGAAAATACATACAAGCAAACATTCGGCACTGACAAATACTTGTTCTTTTTATTTTTTTCTCTTTGCACACACTGGGCTCAATTCCCAAAGCTCCTCCGGCTGACACAAGGGGCTTGTGCCACAGGGAATGGTGTGGGGCCTGGCTTGCACCAAAAGATGCACTGGAGCAATTCTCCAAAGCAGCGTGCGGCAAATGTGGGCTGCATGTGCCAAAATGGGCTTGCACTGTCCTTGCAGCACAAAATGGGTTGGGGCATGGTGCAAGGACTCTTGTGCCAGTGTAATGCTGCACCATCCCCTTTTTGGAATTCACAGAGGTGTGCATTGTTGCCAAAATCAAACACTCGCTAGACCAGCCAGGGCTGGTCGAAGGGTCCTTACATCATCCACAGAGCTCTTCCTGGGTGGGAGAGAACATGTGCCATGGCCCCCTCTCCCTATCAGCAATCTGCCCATATTAATATGAATATAACTTTCCCTGGAGGTCTAGCACCCTCCCCATCCCCGATCTGCCCCTAATAATTTAAATATAACTTTCCCTGGTAGTCTAGTGGAGACACCATTGAGTGACACGGCCTTTCATCCAAAGCAGGCATGCGTCACCTGCTATAAAAGTCACAATTATCGAATTAAACTGCACTAAACAAATAGCAGTCATTCAGGTTACTGTGAGTGTGAAAGAGTGTGGGGAACATCATGATTCAATATCTCCCAAACTCAGAGCATTACAACAGAACTGTCAGATTAAGCATTGGTGGTGAGGTGAGAGAGGATGAAGATAGATATCTCAGTGCACCTCTGCTGTTCATTAACTCACATTTTGGGGAGACTCAGTTTATTCAAGACTTATGAACTAAGGGCGTTATGCTCGAACACTGCGCATAGCATGGAAGAGCACGCACCATGGAATACGACAGCAGGGTGTGCATGCACATGCAGCACAGCATGCACAACGGGCACTCAGAGGGCAACTGTGCAGCCTACTGCAAGGCACATGTGCAGCAGAACCACAGGGGTGTGGTCATGGACCTGTGTGCATGCACGAAAGCAAGTATGACATACACGCATGCAGGACATGGGGCGTATGAATACACCAGGATAGGGGCTGCCATAAAGATACGTGGCTAGCAGGGTATGAACCTGGATGGACCCTGCATGTCCACCAGTAGTGCAGTGCCCACCCCATACTGCCAACCTACCAAACAACGTGGACACAGCAGACACCCCAAGCATGCATGGGCAGGGATGGTGGCAGTGCCATGGTGAGAGGCACCATGCAGACAGCCACAACCACCGTCCATGCACTCACAAGGCATGGTAGCATAGCCACCCCACGTGCAACACTGAAGCCCTGGGCAAGCAGTGGTGCAGGGTGGACCCCACGACTCCACCATACAGCACACAGCAGAGGTGTGGCACCGCCGTAAGCATGGCACCATGACAAGCCAGTCCAGTTAGTCACTGGGGAAGCCGTACAGCAAGTCCTCATACAGCATGGTGGTCACATGGCACCAGGGGAAGCCATACAGCATGTCCCTGTACAGCATAGTTGCCACATGGTGCCTGGGGAAGTTGTATGGCATGTCCCTGTACAGCATGGTGGCCACATGGCACCAGGGAAGCCATATGGCATGTCCCCATACAGCATGGCAGCCACATGGCGCAAGGGAATGCCATACTGCATGTCCCCATACAGCAAGGTGCCCATATGGCACCAGAGGAAGCCATACAGCAGTCATCCGGACTACCGGGACTGCCATAAGGATGCTGACCATCCACATGACAGCCGTGTGGCATGTCCCTTGTGTGAGTGCCATCATGCAACATGTGGCCGTAGCCATGTGCGCCGCAGGGCACAGGCCATGGCGCACATAGCATTGTACAGAACAGCACAGCCACCTGACATGCTGGGTGGGCATGTAGACACCAAACTGCACTGCCATGTATGGGTCATGCACATGCCCACCCCCCACCCTTGGTGCACCAGCCATGAACAGCGCACAGCACCACCGTACTGAGGGTACTCATGCCCACCCCCCCGTAGTCAAGAACCACACACTTGAAAGGTACAACAGTTTATTGGCACACTAACAAAGGCACTGGAACTGCAGGCCTCCAACCTCCCCCAGCACAACAGCCACTCACCCCCAGAGGATAAATGCATACCCCTCCACACAGCATATCCAAAAGAGGCCAGATGGCCATAACACAGGCCTACCCCTATTGTGCACATGGTCCCCCTGTCTGGTACACATCACGGTTATGGGCAGTCACTGCTGCTGCTACCTTCATCCTCCTCGTCATCTGGTGGTGGCTGACCCAGGTTGCACAGCATCATGTGCCGTACTTGGGCTCCTGTAACACTGCAAGGAAAGGGCACAGATCAATGGCAGACCACAACAACCCACATCTAGCCCGCTGGCCCCATAGGGACGTGCCCTCCAGGCCATGACAGCTGTACTTACCAGGGACAGGATGTATACCTCCCAGCACCCATATTGCCTGTCTTCATAGTACAGCATGTGCCTGTCACTCATGAACATGATGTAGTCTTGGAACGCCATCCAGTACGTCCACCTCTGCTGCCCCAGTGCCCAGACTTCCACATCCACAGCTCCAGTTGTTCTGGCATGCCGCCCCTGGCCTGTGTGAACAACACGAAGAGAGATGATTATTCACATGGCCTGCATAGGACAATGCCATGGACAGACACATGTGATGGCTGCTGAACATACCTGGCCATAGCTGTGGGCCTGCCACAGAGCCCCAGTGCCCCAGTTGTCAGTAAAATTGTCCTCTGAAACATGGAAGAGGTGCTGGGGAAGAGATCCATCCTATCCAGGACTACATAAGCCATCTCTGCACCACCTCACATACACTGCACAGGCTGTCGGTGTGTCTGGGCATGTGGCACATAAATAGCCCTGTGCTATGTCTGTACTGACAGAGTGCTGAGCAATGCCCCCTTAAAGGGTGACCATCACCCACTGGACTGCATATAGAGGACCAGAATCAGTGCTGCACTGTGGCCGGGAAGATGAATTGGCAGTACAGGATGTGTCCAGGCATGTCCATGTATATCCATCTACTGGAGGCGATAGCCCACAGATGCAGGGACAAGCTACTGTGTCCCAGATTTGTTTTGGGACAGGGCTGATGCCACAGGATGGCAGGACACACACTGCCTTGAACACTTCCACTTCCCATGGCCGATTGTCACATGGCTGTTTCACATGGTCTGAGCCCACAAGGCACCATGTACCTGACTCTCGAGGGTGATGACGGTGGAGACCAAGGTCATGTGTTCCCTCTCCTATTAGGCCAGTGGCTCACTCCAATGTGTGACTGGTGACATCATGGGCATCTGCCAGACCTCGGTGTCACATGCCGTGGCCCAGGTAACTGATGCATTGCTGGCACATCATGGGGACCATATATACATGTCCAGGACAGAGCAGAAGGTGCACGTCATGAAGCAGGCATTCTATGGCATACTCGGCATGCCCAACATTGTCAGGGTGATTGATGGTACGCACCTCACCATCCTGTAACCCTTGGCGAATGAGGAGGCGTACCAGAATAGAAAAGGCTTTCACAGTGAGGCCGCACCTCGAGTACTGTGTGCAGTTTTGGAGGCCACACTTAAAATAGGACATTGCACTTCTGGAACGGGTCCAGAGGAGGGCAATCAAAATGATCTTGGGCTTGAGGGAAAGGACCTCTGGGGAGAGGCTCGAGGAGCTAAATATGTACACATTGGAAGAGAGAAGGGACGCGGGGACGTGATAGAGGTCTTCAAGTACATGAAGGGGTAAATAGGGGAGGCTCAGTCGGGGTGCTCTGAAGGAAGGAGGGGGGCAACTAGAGGACATGGGTGGAAGCTGGAGGGGGGAGACTCAGGGGAGAAAGGAAGAGGTGCTTCCATGGAATGCACTGCCCGGGGGACTAGTGGAGGCAGAGACTGTGGAAGGGTTCAAGAGGGTGTGGGACAGGTACAAGGGAAGGGTTTTGCAGGTAAAGTCCCATGCAAGAGGAATACCCTGGTCTGGAAATGGAGAAGCCAGAGAAGGCGGGGAGCACAGCAAGGTCAGCTCCCAGGGTGGGGGCTGACCAAATGAGCAGACACTAAAGACCATTAGGCCTACTCTGATGGCACTTTAGTATGTTAGCATTAATTGTCAGGTCGTCTGCAACACCAACGGCATCTTCACGAACGTGTGTGTGACATTCCCTAGATTGACCCATGACTTGTTTATCCTGGATGTCTTGGGGCTCAGGGCAATGCTCCATGACAGGTCCAATAAGGGGTGGCTACTGGGTGAGTACGAGGTCAGGCCATGCCACGTCCACATTATTGTTGCACTGTGGCATGCCACTCACACTGTTGTTTATTTCTCTACAGGTGACAGTGGTTACCCACTCAGGACATACCTCATGACACCTATACTGTCTCTAGTGTCGCAGGCAGAGGAGGCATCATCAAAAGGACAATTGGGCAGTTCAAGATGAGATTCCTGTGCCTGGATCACTCAGGAGGCACTGTCATGCTGTCATCTGCCAAGGCATGCAGGGTGTTTGCAGTATGCTGCATGCTGCACAACATAGCCAAGCATGCCAATGTGCCACTGCCGATGGTGCTGCCAGTTAAGCCACAGGATGATGATGGTGGCAATGTCATGCCCCTCAGGGAGCAGGGGATGGTGAGTGGCCATGTGGCATGGCATGCACTTGTGGCGGGTACCTTTACACGGAGACAGGCTGACAGGTTGTGCTGTGTGCAGTGCCCCAAGGGGGCTACGTCTGCAGGGATGCCATTACCACTACGATGCCATGTTGTGTGCTGTGTGGACCTATGCTGAATGGCCCTGTGTCAGGGTTTGGGGGGTTGGGGCATGTGTGTTGGGAATTTGCGTGCGGCCATGTGTGTGGTGTGGGTGCCCTCACTGCCCATACCATTGGGTTGTGACTGCAGCCATACTGGGGCTCATGTGCCCAGCCACCTGGGTGCCGAGCGTGCATGCATTGCACCGTGACCCTTGTGACCTTCACAAACCTGTGTGTCATCCATGTGCAACAGGGTGCTGGTTGCTGTGCTGTCCTGGCTGGTGGCAATGGCTGTGCCCCCTGTCGTGCCCCACGATGCGGCACCATCCGGGCATAGTGTCATACCATGTGCATCTCCACAGGTGTCAGGCTCTGTCCCCTCAGTCCCATGCATGGCCTGATCAGGGCCATGATCTGTGCCCATGGATTGTGTGCCCACGGTCCTGGTGCATGGGTGCTGCTCTGGGGGGCCACAGCAGGGTGTGTGACAGGTATGTTACAGAGGTGTTGCAGGATCTGCTCCTGCACTATGGCTCACCATATGATGCTGGCGCTGATGTCCCTTGCCACAGCGGTGAGCGCCACTACTGCCGCAGTTGTGTTCTACTGCTTCACAAGCCTGTCCCTCTCCAACTGCTGCAGCACACAGTACTGCTCCACAATATATGGGTTGTGCTGTGGTGCCCGTCTGTGTCTGGTGGGTCCTGTGGAGGGGCCGTCATTGCCACTGTCATTATGGGCTGTGGGTTGGTTGGCACCCAGTGGTGCTATTTGCTGTGAAGCGACTGGTGTGGTGTCAGTGCCCATGCCCTTGTCCAGATGGGTGGTCACAGCACCACAGGGCTGTCACTCTCCAGTAGCTCGGGCATCCATTGACCCTTCATCCAGTGGTCCATTGCTCCCATGTTGCTGTCCATGTCCTCTGTCAGGGTGGCCATGTACTCCCCCTTGCTCTCACTGTCCTGCTGGGTCTCCGTGTCCACCTCCATCCCTGTTAAGACAGAGGCCGCTGCCATAAGTATACCACTCTTACACACCGGCCACGTTGCCCACTGTTGGGTATTGACCCCTCATACTTACCAGACAGGTCCTTCAGCTGCATGGCACAGCTCCTGGCTGGGTGTGCCACAGCAGGTCACACAGGCTGCATCCTGTGTGCTGCTGCATTCTGTGGCATTGGGGCCATGCCTGTAGCAAGGAATTATGCCAGTGATCAGTTGCCCATCATACCACCCCACATGTCACCAACGCATGACCGTGCCTTCCTACCAGGCTGTCCACCCCTCCGTCCTCACCATGGACGGCCACCTCAGAGAGGATCTCTGCCACCATGTACTCTACGGGCATCAGTTGGGTGTTGTGGGACGTGACCCTCCGCCCATTCCGTGCTGCTCCCATCCGCCAGCTGCCAGCTTCTTCTTCATGGCCGTGCAGAGGTCACGCCACTTATGTTTTATGGCCATGAGTGTTCTTGCCTAAGACCCAATGGCACTGACGCTGGCCTGCATGTCCAGCCATATTCTGGCCTTCACCTCAGGGGCTGTGGTCAGTGCCAGGGACCCGTAGAGTCTGGCGTAGTTGTGGCAGTTGTTGGTTATCATTGCTAGCACCTGCCTGCTGCTGAAGTTGGAGGACTGGGAACGTGTGCCACCTCTAGCACGGCCGCCTCTCACACCCTTGCCTCCACATTCCCTGTCTCCGTCCACCGCTGCTGGTCTCTCTGTGGCTCCCTGCCATTCTGCCATGTTACTTTCTGCTGTGCAGTTTTGGAATTCACGTCCGCATTGCTGCATAGTGCAGCATGCAGCACCATATATGGTGGGGTCAAGAGGTGGTGTAGCATATCCTGGCCATGCCCCCTTGCACTCCGCTTCTTGCTCCATGCTTCCCACACTCCCGCCCCCTCTGTGTGCATGCCACGCACTAATGGTCCTGCATGCCATGTTTCTGCATACCACGCATGCTGTGTAGTGGTGCGTAGTGTGTACTACTGCTCAACGCATTTACATTGGCCCTTCGTGCATAGTGCCCATTGAGCGTTTTCCTAAAGCAGATAATGTTCTGACACAAAGGAGCATTGAATATTATATATTTTTGTCACTTTGAAATAGGGATTTTGGGAATGAGCATGTGCATTACACTTGGACAAGCAGGTTACCAGACAGTAGGGCCCAACACAGCAGTACGCTGAGGAGGCCCAACAGTGCAGTAAACTGAGGAGTCCCAACAGTGCAGTACACTGAGAAGTCCCAACAGTGCAGCATGCTAAGGAGGCCCAACAGTGCAGCCTGCTGAGGATGCCTAACAGTGTAGTATATTGAGGAGACTCAACAGTGCAGCACGATGAAAAGTCATAACGGTGCAGTATACTGAGGAGGCCCAACAGTGCAGTATACTGAGGAGGCAAAACTGTGCAGTATATTGAGAATGACCAATAATGCAGCATGCTAGGGAGGCCTAACTGTGCAGCACACTGAAGAGGCCCAACAGTGCAGCATACTGAGGAGGCCAAACAGTGCAGTATGCTAAGTCCTAACAGTGCATCATGCTGAGGAGGTCCAAGAGTGCAGGGTGCTGAGGAGGCTAAACAGTGCAGCATGCTGAGGATGCCTAACAGTGCAGAACACCTAGGAGGCCCAACAGTGTTGCATACTGAGGAGGGCCTAACAATGCAGCATGCTGAGGAGTCTCAACAGTGCAGCACATTAAGCAAGCCTAACAGTGCAGCATGCTGAAGAGGCCAAACAGTGCAGTATGCTGAGGAGGCCCAACAGTGCAGCATGCTGAGGAGGCCAAAACATGTAGCATGGTGAGAAGGCCCAACAATGCAGCACGTTGAGGAGGACCAACAGTGTAGCATACTGAGGAGGCCTAACAGTGCAGGGTGCTGAGGAGGCCCAACAGTGCAGCATGCTAAGGAGGCCAAAACATGTAGCATGGTGAGAAGGCCCAACAATGCAGCATGTTGAGGAGGCCCAACAGTGCAGCAAACAGAGGAGGCCCAACAGTGCAGTACACTGAGGAGGCCCAACAGTGCAGCATGCTAAGGAGGCCAAGCAGTGAAGTATACTGAGGATTCCCAACAGTACAGCATGTTGAGGAGGCCTAACAGTGCAGTATGCTGAGGAGGCCCAACAGTGCAGCACAATGAAGAGTTCCAACAGTTCGGTACACTGAGGAGACCCAATAGTGCAGCACGCTGAGGAGACCTAACAGTGCAGTACACTGAGGAAGTCTAACAGAGTAGCATTATGATGAGGCCCAAAAGTACAGCAAACTGAGGAGGCCCAACTGTGGAGCATGCTGAGGAGGTCCAACAGTGCAGCATGCTAAGGAGGCCTAAAAGTGCAGTATACAGAGGAAGCCTAACAGTGCAACATGCTGGGGAGACCTAACAGTGCAGCATACTGAAAAAGCCCAACAGTGCAGCATGCTGGGAAGGCCTAAACATGCAGCATGCTAGGGAGACCTAACAGTGCAGTACACTGAGGAGGCCTAACAGTGCAGGGTGCTGAGGAGTACTAATAGTGCAGTATACTGAGGTGGCCAAACAGTGCAGCATGATAAGCAGACCTAACAGTGCAGCATGCCGAGGAGGTCCAGCAGTGCAGCAGGCTGAGCAGGCCCAATAGTGCAGCATGTTGAGGAGGCCCAACAATGCAGCATGCTGAGGAGGGCCAACAGTGCAGCATACTGAGGAGGCCTAGCAGTGCAGTACACTGAGGAGGCCTAACAGTATAAGTTACTGAGGAGGCCCAACAATGCAACACGCTGAGGAGGCCCAATAGTGCAACATGCTGAGGAGGCCCAACAATGCAGCACAATGAAGAGTTCCAACAGTGCAGTAAACTGAGGAAGCCCAACAGTGCAGCATGCTGAGGAGACCTAACAGTGCAGTACACTGAGGAGGCTTACCAGAGTAGCATGCTGACGAGGCCCAAAGGTGCAGCATGCTGATGAAGCCCAATACTGCAGCACGCTAAGGAGGCCCAACTGTGCAGCATGCTGAGGATGCCCAACAGTGCAGCATGCTAAGGAGCCCTAACAGTGCAGTATATAGAGGAAGCCTAACAGTAGAGCACACTGCGGAGGCCTAACAGTGCACTATACTGAGGAGGCCTAACAGTGCAGCACACTGAAAAGGCCTAACTGTGCAGCATGCTGAGGAGGCCAAACAGTGCAGTATGCTGAGGAGACCCAATGGTGCAGCATGCAGAGGAGACCAAAATGTGTAGCATGCTGGGAAGGCCCAACAATGCAGCATACTGAGGAGGCCCAACAGTGCGGCATACTGGGGAAGCCTAACAGTACAGTACACTGAGTAAGCCTAACAGTGCAGCATGCTGAGGAGGCCTAACAGTGCAGTATACTGAGGAGGCCAAATAGTGCAGCATGCTGAGGAGACATAACACTGCAGTACACTGAGGAGGCCTACCAGAGTAGCATGCTGGCGAGGCCCAAAAGTGCAGCATGTTGAGGAGGCCCAATTGTGCAGCACACTGATGAGGCCCATCTGTGCAGCATGCTGAGGAGGCCCAAAAGTGCAGCACACTGATGAGGCCCATCTGTGTAGCATGCTGAGGAGGCCCAACAGTGCAGCACACTGAAAAGGCCCAACTGTGCAGCATGCTGAGGAGGTCAAAAAGTGCAACACGCTAAGGAGACCCAACAGTGTGGTACACTGGGGAGGCCTAACAGTGCAGTACACTGAGGAGGCCTAACAGGGCAGTATACCGAGGGAGGCCTAACAGTGCAGTACACTGAGGAGGCCTAATAGTGCAGCACACTGAAGAGACCCAACAGTGCAGCATACTGAGGAGGCCAAACAGTGCAGAACGCGCTAAGGAGGCCAAACAATGCAGTTTACTGAGGAGGCTCAACAGTGCACCATGCTGAGGAGGCCCAAGAATGCAGGATGCTGAGGAGGCCAAACAGTGCAGCACACTAAGGAGGCCTAACAATGCAGCATACTGAAGAGGCCTAACAATGAAGCAGACTGAAGAGTTCCAACAGTGCAGCATGCTGAGGAGGACAAAAAGTGTAGCATGCTGAGGAGTCCAAACAGTGCAGCACGCTAAACTGACCTAACAGTGCAGCACACTAAGCAGGCCAAACAGTGCAGCATACTGAGGAGGCCTAACAGTACAGGGTGCTGAGGAGGCCCAAAAGTGCAGTATACAGGGAAGCCTAACAGTGCAGCATGCCGAGGAGGCTCAACAGTACAGTATGCTGAGGAGGCCTAACACTGCACTATACTAAGGAGGCCTAACAGTGCAGTACACTAAAAAGACCCAACAGTGCAGCATGCTGAGGAAGCCAAAAGTGCAGCACACTAAGGAGACCTAACAGTGCAGTACACTGCGGAGGCCTAACGGTGCTGTACACTGAGGAGGCCTAACAGTGCAGTAAACTGAGGAGATCTAACAGAGCAGTACACTGAGGGTGCCTAACTGTGCAGTATACTGAGGAGGCCTAATAGTGCAGCACACTGAAAAAGCCCAACAGTGCAGCATGCTGGGAAGGCCAAAACATGCAGCATGCTAGGGAGACCTAACAGTGCAGTACACTGAGGAGGCCTAACAGTGCAGTACACTGAGGAGGCCTAACAGTGCAGGGTGCTGAGGAGTACTAATAGTGCAGTATACTGAGGTGGCCAAACAGTGCAGCATGATAAGCAGACCTAACAGTGCAGCATGCCGAGGAGGCCCAACAGTGCAGCAGGCTGAGCAGGCCCAATACTGCAGCATGCTGAGCAGGCCCAACAGTGCAGCATACTGAGGAGGCCCAACAGTACACCACGTTGATGAGGCCCAAGAATGCAGGAGGCTGAGGAGGCCAAACAGTGCAGCATGCTGAGGAGGCCTAACAGTGCAGCATACTGAGAAGGCCTAACAATGAAGCACGTTGAAGAGGCTCAACAGTGCAGCATGCTGAGGAGGCCAAAAAATGTAGCATGCTAAGGAGTTCCAAGAGTGCAGCACACTTAGCTGACCTAATAGTGCAGCATACTGAGGAGGCCCAACAGTGCAGCATACTGAGGAGGTCCAACAGTGCAGCATGCTAAGCAGGCCCAACAGTGCAGCAGCCTGAGCAGGCCCAACAATGCAGCACGTTGAGGAGGCCTAACAGTGCAGTACACTGAGGAGGCCTAACAGTGCAGGACACTCAGGAGGTCCAACAATGCAGTTCACAGAGGAGGCCTAACAGTGCAGCATGCTAAGGAGGCCCAACAGTACAGCATGCTACAGAGGCTCAACAGTGCAGCATGCTAAGGAGGCCCAACAGTGCAGTACACTGAAGCCTAACTGTGCAATTCTCAGAGGATGCCTAAAAGTGCAGCATGCTATGGAGGCCTAACAGTACAGCATGCTGGGGAGGGCTAATAGTGCAGTACACTGATTAGGCTAAACAGTAGGAAGTATGTTCATGGTTACTGGGTAAGTGATCAGGGAGGCAGGGGGACCACTGGACACCAGAGTATATGTTGAAGATTACTGGACGAGCAGTTTGAGGGGGGTGTATTGTATTGGTGAAGGCACAGGGCTGTATGACCTGGTTAATGGAGGGAGTAAACAGTGAGGCACTAATGGCTATTTACCACCTCTCCAATCCTTCCAATATGCCAGTGTACCTGGATTCAAGGCTCAATCAGCTGCTTTGCACAGGCACACTGGCATATGTTAGGGACACTAGACTGTGAGTTAATGACATGCTAACCATGTTGTCCAATATGGCAGTTTTTGCTAATCGTCTGATCTGGGGGCATTAAGCAGTGCTAGTAAGTTGCTAGCCTGTTTAGCGATTGCTATCTGCCTTCCAATATTCCAGCTGTTCTCTCATTATATGTTGCATTTTTACTCATAGTCAGCTGTAGGTCTACTGGGGAGCACATTTTACATACAAGCAGTCTTTGCCTATTTTATATATTTTGTTCATTCTTATAACTTGTATTGTTATCCCGGGTCGTCCCTGAAAAAGGGAACTTCAGGGCTCAGTGGGCCTACCCGGTCACCAAAATTTAATAAATAAATGTTATGCTTGGTTCTAAATCAGACTTTAATTTCACTCCTGAAACGGAGTTACCTTGAGTCCACCCCCTAATTTCCACCACTGAGCAAAGTAAACTTAGCCAGAACTAAGAATTTGCCACTAGTGTTAAAGTTCCTGAAGTAGCTATAACATTGTGTTATTCATTCTGCAGTTAGACAAGTTTATATTTTGTGACAAACTGAACAGCCTACAGGGAGCTCATCATGGAAATCTCTTCACGTCTCCTACAGGGTGGGAATGTGATGTGAAAACAGTGCTTGTTCCTTAATGCATCACTAAATCGACACTTCAGGATGAACTGTCTAGACTCATCAGAAAGCCAGGGAGTGCCAGCATCCAAAAATGCAGTTTCAGTCAGCTGTGAATCTGTTCTTTAGCTCTGCCCCTTCATTTATTGCTATAGTGCTAAACTGTTTATATGCTGTGCTAACCACAGGTTATCAGTATGTCAATATTAATCTTATCCAGTTTAATTAAGCCAGCCCTTAGTCTGCATGCAGGTTAAGAATACGCTATGGGTAAATCAGAATAAAATACAGTGTGCTTTACATGAGATGTTTTTATGCTGTAAACATTTGTCATGCTAGACTCAAATCCTTATCTTATTAAAAATCAAAGCAGAAAAGGAAGCTTGGATATTGGGGAGATAGTGTGAACCATGCAAGGGTTAAAAAAGCAGGACATTCAGTCGTAAATGTCAATGTTGTTGTTGGGTCTGGGAATATGCTTTCCATGTAGATCGATTCTTCTGGGGGGCCTGGATCCTGGCATTAGCTACCAGCATGTGATGATGGGTTTTTGGGGGGTGGGGGTGAGTGTGTTTGTTGTCCAGTAATGTGAATAGGTTTCTGATGCTGCAGTCACTGGGGGAGGGGGGCAATGGGATTCTGGTGCCGTCAAGGTCACTTTATTTGGAAAGGGAGTTGTTTGCCAACACCTCCAGGTGCCAGTACCAGTATTTGGGGGACTGAGTCATTGAAGGAATACATTGTTTGTCTGTGATTTGCTATTTTTAGTGACACATTCTTGATAAATGTGTCCTTAAACATACCAGCAGATAGGCAATAATAGGTTCATTCATCAGGTTGTAACAGGACAACTTTTTAAACAAGGCTTCAAGCCTGAACAGTTATCTTCTGTATTAAAATAATGGTCTTTACTTCTACCTTTTGTACGTTGGGTGTGTTTTATGATATTTGACACATGGTACAGTCCCAGTATGCTATTTTAAAACACAAATTGCTTAAAATCTACTAAACTGTTTTAAATTGGAGTGCCAAAATCACCTACCAGTAGGTGAAGTCTATCGCCCTGCAAATCTCTATAGTCCAAAATTGCATACATTTGGCTGTATTGGACTGTTATGAACAAAAGCTACATTTTTTAATGCTGTAAAAATGTTATGTTTTCGCATACAATAATGTATATCTCAGAAACCCTTTTCCAGATCAGGCTGAATTGCTTTATTTTCTATTTAACCATTGGTTTACCCAGTATAGCCCAGATGAGAATCAGCATTGCATTTTCACTAGAGTCCAGCAGCTTCTTATTTTCAGAGCTGGATAGATTGGAACTGGGAAGTTAAATGACTTCAAGATCAATAGCAAATGTAAACGAGCATTTGTCAATGCTGAATGTTTGCTTGCTGGTATTAGCATTGGAAGTGCAAGAGTTAGACAGATGCAAAATAGGAATGGCAGTGAAGTATTGAACTTCACGCGAACCCCACCTCCACCCTGCAGAGATGGACAGGCGTTGGGGTATGCCTTTGGGTCATCACGCATAATGCTCACACCGTTTTACCTCACCCTATTCTGCAGACACCGACACCTGTTGAGGTGTGCCTTGGGGTGTTTGGCTTTACAGTCACCCCATTGCATAGGGACATACGCTGAAATGGGTGCAGTACAGGAGAATGGGGTGAACCCTGTGGCCAAAAAGTCCAAGGCACACCTCGATTCCTGTCACTGGATGCAGGATGGGGGTGGAATAGCATGAGCATTACAGCCAGCAATCCAAAGGCACACCCCAGCGCCTGTCAGTCTGTACAGGGTGGGATGTTATGGTTAGAAACCGTAACGACCCAGGTGTTTGTTGGTATTTGCACTACAAATTTTCAACATGGCCTTTTTGTGACCCCCACCTCATGAAAGTATTCGGTACCCCTGCTCATGAGCAGTGGCACTGTGATTTTGTTACTCTGTCTCGAATTTTGATTTGCTACAGCGACTGCGCCATTCTGTTCCAGATGTTCGAAAACACAGTTCGGGCAGGATGTCAAAAATGACAGCTGTCCTGTTCATAAGGAGGTGTGAAAAAGTGCCAGTGTTGAAAATCTGTAGTGAAAATATAAAAAATGCTCGGAGTTACGAGCATGCGTAGAAACTGTGCAACACACGCTCGTAACACAGAATATTTTTGGAATTTTTCACTAGATTTGCAACATTGGCTTTTAGAGCCCACCCTATGAATAGTAACATGTCATTGTTATTTCGTTCCAAAGGTGATTCCATGCAGTGACCGCAAAATCACCTTTTGGGACCGAACAATCGAATATGACAATGACTAAATTCATGAGATGGAGTCCCAAGAACCCCATGTTGAATATTTGGATACAAAATTTGGAAAAATGGCCAAGATATCCACATAAGTTGAAAAAAAAAATTATGCCATTATACAGCTAACCGACATTTCTTCAGTTCGCAGTTGGCTTTGAAGAGGACAGATGTGTTCCTGGTCCACCGAAGATCATCGTGCCGGATTCCGGAGGTAAGTATGGGGTGAGGAGTGTGTGTGGAGATGCAGGGTGCACAAAGGATGGGGGTGGGCTGGGGGAGAGGACCCGACAACGAGGGGCAGTTTCCTTTGTTTCAGGTAAAAAATTAAAAAAACATCACCGTGGACCATGTTCAATTTTTTTCACAGGTTTTGGCCACACTGGGGTGGGTTCCCAGTGTGGCACATTCGGTTGGGGGGGTCATGTTAGCCACACTGGGGTGGGCTCCCAGAGTGGTACACAATCGGGGTGGGGTGGTCCCAGGAAAATGCCGACGTGATGAGGGGTTAACATGCCAACAGGGGGATTGGGCACCCCGTCAGCAAGCATGTATGTGTTTGGAGGCATGATGCCGAGTGGAATTGGGCACCCCCTCGGCAGACCACTACAGTTAAGGGAGCACATATGCTGATGGAGAGATTGGGCACCCCCAAAGTTGCTTCCTAGAGACTGTGAGCTGAGGCCAGTGAACCGCCACCTGCCATGTTTATTGAAATGTTACACCAGGCAAGGAACGTCCTGCAATGACAGGTCACTCCCTGATTGCAGCGGTGAATTCATTTCAACTTGACACACTTGCTGAACTAGTGTAAGCAGCAGCATGCCACCGCATTGGGGAAACACAGCCAAGCCTCAGAATGCAGTGGGGGCATTGGCCGCCACAGTGCCGCTCCTCCAAAACCCTGCTTCTCTCCTAAGCAGTTACATAATGTTTCTTGCACATGCGTGCAAGTAAACATAAAAAATGTTATTCTCCTGTTTCATATTTTTATTGTTGCCTGTATATTAAAAAATCAACACTGAACAGTGGTATAAAGGTCTCCTGTCTTTATTTTGTTCTAAAACATTAATTTTAAGCCCCAACATGTTTACCTTAGTGAAACCCAATGTCTGTCTGTCTCTTTGAGCTGCATTGCTCCATTTCTGTTAGCACATGATGTCATTGAAGATGTTTGAGGCTGCCCTACGAAGGAAAACTTCAGTTTCTTAAGGTGGTACATGCTGCTTCATTGAGTTTCAAGGCAGTACACGCTGCTTATTTTCAAAATTGTAGCAGCCCCATTATTATGTATTGCTCTGTGCAGTCCTTTCCAGTCCCAAAAGTGGTCCATAACAATCCTTGTTGGAAGACAACCCAAAAGAGTCAGAGTCCGTGAGTGAGACTGGAAGTGGCACATCCCTTTTCCCTAGCCCTACCCATTCCCAGGTGTTGGTGCTGGTACATCAAATCAAGGTAGTATCAAAAAGAGAACCATGGGTGCTACTACACCATGGAAGAGGAGTAAAGGACATGGTAGTAAAGGCACTATTATTAAGACAACCAAAGTAGTTGGTGGTGTCAGCAGGAGAGGCACTGAAAGGATGAGTATTTACACAATTAGTGCACCATTGGCTAAATCATCATCTCACAAGTCAGATTCCAGCATGGACCATAACAGCAATGGTGGCACCTTTGTGCCCAGTGACCATGGGACTGAGTCATCTGACTGACTCTAATACTAGTGATGTAGTGCAGGAGAGAATTTGAAGAAATTCTGGAGATGGGTCATTGGGTGGGTGAACCAAAATTAAGATGGTGACAAGGAAGATCCTCTTGTCTCCCCTACTGGCACTGTTATTTTAGGAAAAAGAAAACAATGATGATGACAGGACTCATGATGTAAGTGCTGCTACTAGTGCTACAGGACAGGTATTTATGCCTGGACACAAAACTAAAAAGGCCACCTCTTGGGTCTGGAATAACTACAGGTATTGTATTTACTCCCCAAATATTTGCTGTGCAACATGCACTATTTGTAAAACTGGTGTCAGCAGGGGGAGACAGGAGAATTACCTTGGCTCATATACATTGATAAGACACAAAGAAAATGTACCCGATGATACAGAAAAGATGTGATGCCATTGCTGAATGGAGAGACAGAGGATAAGGCATTGCATGACAGGGATCTGGACAATTCTTCTTCCATAACCAAAACTGTTAGCATTGCCATTTATTTTTCATTGCCCCTCAGCCAAAAAAAAACAAGCACGTAGCTTACCATCACCATTAGGCACTCTAGCATCTGACAGTTCCCCTCCATTTAATTTGGTCTGCTCTTCTCGGAGCAGAGAAGGTCCAACACCGAAACAGTTAACCATGTAAGGGTCATTTCAAAGGGCATGAAAATATGAACCCAGTCATCCAGCTGCCCAAAAATTAAACAAGGCCATAGCAGAAATGATAACACTAGACCTGCATCCTTTCTCTTTTGTTGAGTCTGTTGGTTTTTAGCAACTAATGCAGATTGTAGTACCACAATATCAGATACCATCCAGGAAATACTTTGCCACAAAAGCAGTATCAATTTTGTATTGTGAATTGTGAGAGAAAGTGACGCAGACCTTGAAGCTGGCAGCAGTGCCACAAGTCCATCTTATAACCGACATACGGACTAGTGGCCAAACTGTAGACTACATGACCATCACTGGTCACTGAGCCTCCTCTCATGATTTCTCTGCCTCATCTTCTGTCTCAGACTCAACCAGGACATTTAAGAAGCAGGCTGCCTTGTGTATTACTAGTTTTGAGTCAAAAGATCACACTTTAGTGAACCTCTTGCAGGAGCTAAGAAGACACTTTGCTGAATGGCTCACGCCACATGGTCTTTCTCCAGGATTTGTCATATCCAATAACAGAGCTAGCATCAAACTGTATGTGCTGTGAAGGATGGTGGGTATATGTGCATATCTTGCTTCACTCGCACCCTCACTCTCATAGTACATGATTTTTCTCTGGGATGACAGAAGCATTCAGAATGCCCTCAGTCTGCGGACATTTCAGTCATTCCACCAAAGCATGCAAAATATTATGGTAGCTGCAAACAGATGAAAACATTCCACAATAACAACTAAAGCAGGAGGTAGTTACCAGGTAGAATTCCACCTTTTATATGGTACAACGGCTCCTTGAGCATCGTAAAGCAGTGCATCAGTACATGATGGATCACTCCATAGGGAAAGGGAATGTGTGTCTCAGTTCCACCCAGTGGAACTTGATGGTACAGTTGTGCCAGGTTCTTCGGCCCTTTGAGGAAGCCACTAGGGAAATGAGTGCAGACAATATTAGACTAAGTCAGGTTATCCCCCGATATGCCTACTAAACAAAAAAACTGGAAAAGCAAAAGGCAACATTTCTAGAGGAAAGTACTGCGACTTTGCATATAGAAAACCTGAGTACAGTATGTCCTTTGAAATGGACCCCAGAAAAGAAATGATGTTACAGACTGAGCATTAGATTCTCACCACCATGTTAGACCCTTGATTTAAAGCTACCCTGGCTTCCTTCCTCCCTCCCCTCTGGTATCACAGATGTTAGCAGGTATGAAGACTTACTCATTGAAAAAGTGCCAAATGAAATGGTGGATACTATTTCATCACAACAACCTCTTGAGGGTACAGACTCCTAAACCTCACTACCAGCAAGAGGTGCATCCACTGTGAAAGATCAAGATGAAGAAGAGGGCATTTGGTCAGAGCTGTAAGATATTAATAAAAACAGTACTTGTTCCAGTGTTTTTACTGCTACCAGTATGGTGGAAAACTATCTAAAAGACCCTAGTAAGCTTTCTAAATGGGATAACTCTCTGAAATATTGGCAGAGTAAGAGAAAAATCTGGCCGTTATTGTATAAAACAGCAGTGTTTTACTTGAATTGCCCTCCCACCAGTGTCTATTCAGAAATAATTTTTAGCACAGCTGGTAGTGTTGCTTCTGACCTATGCAACCATTTGTTACCTGAAAATGTTGAACACCTCACATTTCTGAAGGTCAATCTTCATCTTTTCAGAGGATGTACTTCTTTTGTAAAACATCACGCTGATCCTAACAGTGATGAAGAAGAGCCAGTATACATTAATGATGAAGATTAATAGGCCATTGTGTCATGTGAGTGTTTAGTTACTGCTGCTATCTGTAAGATCACAGGGTAAAAATACTGCAGAAAATTACACCAATATCCTGATGAGTCATTAAAAGAAAAGCAACACTCACAACCACACAAATGCAACTCTTCTTTTTTATTGCACCAATTTTAAATAAAACATCTTGGGCCTGATTTTCAGAGGGCTGCTACATCGATGCATGGTGTGCCAATCCACAGCTGTGGCAACCTCCGGGTGCATCAGAGACCCTGAGCCCTATTCTAGAAAAAAGGGGGTCCCTGCACCAAAGTTCTGTGAATTGCCACAGTCTTAGTCTTGCATCAAACCTTTGGCACACCAGAGAGTTTGACAGAGGGTCCTGTCAAGGCCCCCCAGCCTAGTGCAATCTTGGTCCAGAGCCATTATGCTGGGGCTGCATGGTACACAGCAACTGGACCAGTGGGAGTGCCATTAGTGGGTGGCAGAGGCACAATGGGCTGTGGGAGGGCACCCTGATGGCATCAGGGCAGGCATGCCTTGGATGGGAAACATAGCCACGGAGTGCAGCATGCTGCCACAAACTGGTTCTGGACCCCTGATGCCACCAATCTTTGCTAGCTACCCGCAACATGCCACTGTCCCAACAGGGGGTGACTGACTATGGTGACAGAGGATAAGAGGGTACACATGGTGGGGAACGTACCCAGGTCAGAGCCATCTGTCCCGATGCACAGCCACATGTGCTGGAAGAGTAATTTATTTATTTGGAAAAAGTTTCACCAGGAAAGACAACATGAACTGTAAACAGCTCGTTTCCAGAAGTGTCCGGGGAGATGACAAGAGTTGGGAGAACAAGCAAACACATAGCAATACAAGAACAATTACCAAAACAAAACAGCGTAGTACAAATACAGAGCAGAAATAACCCAGACCAACTGGCCAGGGTAAACAAAACCATATTCAGATATAGCATACATTGCAACAACCCAAGAGCAGGTGATCCAGTAGGGTAAAGGTTAGAGGATGGAAAACATATTTGAGGTGCTAGAAGTAGTAGACTGAGCACAAGATTGAAGTGCTATTGAATACCTGAGGGAGGGTAGTTATAAGACAAGTGGGGAAGTGGACGAGTGAGGGGTAGAGGGTGGGGATGGAAGAGGGAGAGAGAGAAACAGCCTAGATCTATACCCATTTAGGTTGCTAGGAACCCTGCAAGGGGGTTAGGACCAGGCAGAAAGGGAGGGGAGAGAAACAAAGTGGAGTGGTTGAGAAGAGAGGGGCAGGGGAACAGGACAGGAGGGCAGGTGATGGATTTGAATGTGGGGGGAAAGGAGAGGGGAGAGAGAGAGAGAGAGAGACATTCTATACTTCTTCAGGATGCAGAGAACTCTGCAAGTGGGTCAGGATAAGAAAGTGGGAGGAAAGGAAGAGGGGGAGAGCCAAGATCTATACCCCTTCAGGATGATAGAGAACCCTACAAGGGGGAAGGACCAGGCAGAAAAGGAGGGGTGAGAGAAAGGGGGCAGGGAGGAGAAGTGGAGTGTGGCGGGTGACCGGAGGGGAGAAGAGGGATAAGGAATAGAGAGGCAGGAGAAATAGGAGTAAACTAGGAATGGAAAAAGGGAACAGCATCAATAGGGGGAATGAAGGGGTTGTGGGGGAGAGGGACAGCTGTAGAGTGTTGAAATAGCACAGTAGGTTGTGGTCCCCTTAGAACCAGTGACCACAGAACTGTGTGGTTTAGAGTTAACACATTGGCAGAAGAAAGCCATTTAAAGATTAATATCTTAGATTTCCGGAAAGCCAACTTCATGGAGATGGGGGAACAGCTCAAAATTCTCCTGGCAGTAGAAGATATGGGGGAAGGGGTAGAAGAACAGTGGCTTAGGCTCAAGAGATCCATAGCAGGAGTGACAAGTCAATGTGTCAGATTGCTTAGCAAAAGCAAAAGAAAGAAGCGGCCACTGTGGTTCTCCAAGTCAGCAGCTGAGAAAGTGCTAGAAAACAGTAAGGCATTCAGGAAATACAAAGAGACACAGAAAGAAGAAGACAGATTGAAATGTTTGGAGAAACAGAGAGAAGCTGAGAAAGCTGTCAGAGTGGCTAAGGCAAGAATGGAGGAAGGAATAGCACAGCCTATTAAAGGAAAACTGCACCCTTATGTCTTCTAAATGTCATCTGCTTCCATGTCAACAGACAACTCTTTTCATGTAGCTGTTAAAGATGTATGCAACTGCTTCTGTTAGTTTTCACACGTCATACTAGGCACTGTCACTCTCCTGGGAGGGTCCATTTTGTAGTTGTTGAAATCTCATTGTCCCTGAGAGCTGTATTAGCATATGAGAACATGATGTCAGATCAACCATTTATATCATGTATCTCTATGCTAAAATAACAAATACCCTGCAAAAACTCTCTGGAAACTTATAAACTGAATGGAGTTTAAAGGGGGAAAAAAACTGCATTACAACTCAGAGAGCTTGTAAAACTCACTGAAGGTAAATGTGGTATTTCACACCTTCTTGCAGCTTGATTCTTTTAAAACTACTTAAGCAGACAGGCATACTGGGGAGTTTAAAGGTTGATTACACATCACATTCTCATATGCTAATGCAGCTCTCCGGGACAATGAGATTTCAACAACCACGAAATGGACCCTCCCAGGAGAGTGACAGGGCCTAGTATGAAGTGTGAAAACTAACAAAACCAGTTGTATACATCTTTAACAGCTACTTGAAAAGAGTTGTCTGTTGACATGGAAGCAAATGACATTTAAAAGATATGAGGGTGCAGTTTTCCTTTAAGAAGGAGGACAAGACCTTCTTCTGTTATATTAGTGAGAGGAAGAAGACCAGAAATGGTATTGTTAGGCTAAAGAACGGAGAGGGTGGGTGGGCGGAGGATGACCTTGAAAAAGATGAGGTACTGAACAAATATTTTTGCTCAGTATTTACCAAGGAAGAGGCAGGGGAGGGGCCAAGACTCACAAGGAAATATGTACAGGGGGTAGAGGTGGACACCAGCCCATTTATGGTGGACAGAGTCTTGGAGGAACTGGGAAAAGTAAAGAAAGACAAGGCAATGGGGCCAGACGGGATTCACCCTAGAGTGTTGAAGGAACTCAGGGAAGTCCTAGCAGGTCTGCTGACAATCCTCTTGAACATACATAGAAACACAGAAACATAGAAGTGTGATGGCAGAAAAGAACTGACAGGTCCACCTAGTCTGCCCATTTGTCTAGCTATCTGCTAGGACATGCCCTCCCCCAACAATCCCCTGTGTCTGTCCCATGCCCTTTTGAAGCTTTCCACTGTTGCTTCTCCAGCCAACTCCTCCAGGAGCCTATTCTACTTATCTACCACCCTCTCTGTGAAATAGTACTTCCTAAAGTTACCTTTGAACTGTCCCCCCTCAATCTGTAACCCATGCCCCCTCGTCCTCTGATTCCCTTTCAGCTGGAAGATGCTTCCCACTGGCACCCAGTTTATACCCTTAAGGTACTTGAAGGTCTCAATCATGTCCCCCCCCCGTTCCAGGAAGTACATGTTCAATTCTTCCAACCTTTCCTCATAGGACAGGTGACTGAGCCCCTTAACCATCTTCGTTGCCCTCCTCTGAACTCGCTCCAGCCTCCCCACATCCTTTTTGAGGTATGGTCTCTTGAACTGGACCCCATACTCCAAATGCGGTCTGACTAGATGGATGTACAACGGTACCATGACCACCCTTTTTCTACTGGTAATCCCCCTTCCAATGCAGCCCAGCATTCTGCTGCCCCTAGCTACTGCTCCACCGCAGTGCCTTTCCATCTTCAGGTCCCTTGATATAGTGATGCTTAGGTCCCTTTCCTGTTCTATTACTTCCAGGTCTTGACCCCCCATACAGTACCTTGCCCTCTGGTTCCTGTACCCAGGATGCGTGATCTTACACTTGTCCATGTTGAATGAAAGCTGCCACCTCCCTGACCATGCCTCGAGCCTCTCCAGATCCCTCCACATTCTTTCTACCCCTTCCAGAGTGTCCACCTTATTGCAGACTTCAATATCATCTGCAGACTCACACCCCTCAAGGCCCTCCATGATATCCCCTATAAATAGATTGAACAGTAGGGGCCCTAACACTGAACCCTGAGGGACCCCACTTGTGACCATGCCCTCTCCAGATGCCACCCCATTTATAATGACCCTCTGTCTCCTGTCCCCCAGACAGTTTCCCGTCCATTGCACCACCTTCTGCCCCAGCCCGAGGCATGACAGCTTATACAGCAGTCTCCTATGTGGCATGGAGTCAAATGCCTTCTCGAAATCCAGATAAGCGACATCTACTGCCCTCTCCTGATCCAGTTCCTTGGTGACCGCGTCAAAAAACTCTGTCAGGTTTGTTTGACAGAATCTACCCCTGGTAAAGCCATGTTGCCTTGGATTCATCAGGCTACTTACCTCTAGGTAATTGGTGATCCTAACTTTCATTAGTTTCTTCATGAGCTTGCCCACCACGATGTCAAGCCCATGGGCCTGTAATTTCCCACCTCTTCCCTCCCTCCCCCCCTTATGCAGAAGGGTGACATTTGCCTGCCTCCAGTCCTCTGGTACCACTCCAGACTCCAAGGGACCTGTTGAAGAGAGCAGTTAAGGGTGCTACCAATATATTTTTAAGTTCCTTCAACACCCTTAGGTGCACTCCATCTGGCCCCATCGCCTTGTCTACCTTCATGCAGCCTAGTTCTCCCAGAGTCTCCTCCACCTGAAATGTACTCGTATCTACTCCCCTTCCCCTGCCTTGGCTTCTCCTACTCTGCTGCCTACCCCTTCTTCCTCCCTAGTGAACACTGAGCAAAAATAGTTGTTAAGTAGTTCTGCTTCTCTCTGTCCCCTTGTATTAGCTCACCCTTGTTTGTTTTTAGCTGGAGTATTCCCTGCCCAGTCTTCCTCCTTTCACTTTCATACCTAAAAAAAAAGTTTTATCCCCTTTTTTGACTTCCCTAGCTATGCTCTCCTCTGTCCGTGCCTTCACCCTCCTTATTTCTACCCCAGCTTCTCTCTGGCTCACCTGGTACCTTTCCCAGTCCTTGTAAGCCTGTGCTGCCTTGAACTTCCTAAAGCCCTTACTTTTTTTCCTGACCTTTAGTGCTACAACCCTATTAAACCACAGGAGTTTCCTCCTCCTCCTCTTATTTTTGCTTGATCTCTTGGCACATAGGTCTGTGGCCTCCACCAGTCTTCAACCAATCACTAGAGACAAGGAAGGTACCTGAGGACTGAAGGAGGGCAAAGGTGGTCCCACTGCACAAGACTGGAAGTAGGGAGGAGGCAGGCAATTACAGACCTGTAAGCCTGACCTCAGTACTGGGGAAGTTGATGGAGTCCCTGCTTAAGGAGAGGGTAGTGAAGTTCCTGGAGTTAAGCAGTGCAAAAGACCCAAGGCAGCATGTATTTACTGAGGGTAGGTCCTGTCAGACTAATCTTATTGATTTCTTTGACTGGGTGACCAGGGTGGTGCATCAGGGAAGGGCGGTGGATATGGCCTACCTGGATTTCAGTAAGGCCTTTGACACCGTTCCTCATAGAAGGTTGCTTAACAAATTGGGGAACCTGGGTGTGGGCTCTAAAGTGGTAAAATGGGTTAGTAACTGGCTAAAAGGCAGGACCCAGAGGGTGGTAGTAAATGGCATAAAATCAGAAGAAGGGGACGTGACCAGTGGGGTGCCACAGGGATTGGTGCTGGGTCTAGTTCTATTCAATGTCTTTATAATCGACATTACAGAGGGACTGGAGGGGAAAGTGTGCCTGTTCACAGATGACACCAAGATCTGTAACAGAGTTGACACACAGGAGGAGCTATATAAAATGAGAAATGACCTAAGACTACTTGAGGAATGGTCAAGGGTTTGGTAGTTGGGTTTCAACGCTAAGAAGTGCAAGATAATGCACCTGGGACACAGAAACCCAAGAGAGGAATACAGGATGGAGGGGGCAGGTTCTATCCACCACAAGTCAAGAGAGAGACCTGGGGATTATCATATCCAATGACCTGAAGTCAGCCTAAAATGCGAAAAAGCAGTGGGGAAGGCAAACAGAATGCTGGAGTGCATAGGAAGGGGCATAACCAGTAGGAGGAGTAAGTGGTGATGCCACTGTATAGATCACTGGTGAGATCTCATCTGGAATACTGTGTCCAATTCTGGTCCATCTCAGGAAGGACATAGACAGAATGGAAGCAGTCCAGAGAAGAGCAATACAAATGATACAAGGACTGCACCACAAGCCTCATGAGGAAAGATTCAAGGAACTAAACATCTATTCACTGGAAGAGAGAAGAAAGAGATGGGATATTTATTTTTTATTTATTTATTTTGAAAGTCGGATTTACAACCTTTGAGTTGTGAACTCATTTACAAAGGCAGCTTGTCGCAGGGAGGGTAGACATGATTACAGTATGAGGTACAACAGTGGTAACATACAGGTGCAATACAGATAACAATAAGAACACATTTACAACAGTGGTTTACAGATAAAGTTGCATACAGTAAGTTACAATCGTATAAAATAACACTATAATAGATGGTGCAACCCTGGACGTACCAGGGATGAATACCTATGGGGAAAGGTTGGGGGAAAACAGGGGGTGGGGAAAAAGGGGGGGAATTGTCAAGGCTATGGGCTAGATGGGGGGGACCCCACCATTACATTAATTAGGGGCAATTACAGCTTCAGGCGTCAAGAAGGAGGTTACAGAGAGCGACTATGAAAGGACCAATTTTGGTAAAACTACAGACAGAGGGCAGGAAGGAGTTGAACCATGTAGGGGTGTGGTAGTGGAAGGACCTTTGGGCTAAAGAGGTTTTGGTATGGGGCACCAGGAAGGTGGCCTTAACTGAGCTACGGGTGGTAACAGATAGGGATGCACACTACACAGACACAGTGACCCCTTCGGGGGAGAGTCCTAACAGGGATTTTTTGGCGAGTAAGCAGGTTTGGTAGCACAGGCACTCCTCAGAGGTGAGCAGGTTGGTAGTGGAATAGAGCAGGCAAGTATGTGTGTGGTGGGATGCACCGGTCAGGAGCCTGCAGGCCTTGTTTATTGTGGTCTGGATTTTGGCGAGGGCGTAGTTTCCTGCTTCTGCCTTGCTCCCACTTTTGTGAAGGGGAATCACATCTGCCCTCCTCCAGTCCTCAAGTACCACCCCATCCTCCCATGATTTGCTAAAAAGTGTGGTCAGTGGTGTCACTAGGTCCTCCCTAGCTTTGCTGAAGGCACTGGAGAAATAGGCTAGGGCAGAGTCAATATCTGCAGCGAGTAGGATTGGGGACCAGTCTAGCTGGGCTAGGTGCGTTTTTAGCTTTCTGAGACCCCCGGGGTGAAGGCGCCGGCATGAAGTGACCTGGGGCACTGGTTTCAGTGTGGGGGATGACCATTGACAGAGACAGGAGAGTGGTCACTAAGAGAGTCGGGTAGCACATTAATATCCCTGATTTTATGAGGGCGGTTTGACAGAATTACATCTAGGAGGGTGCTGGAGCCACTTGACCGGTTAAATCTAGTAGGTGAGGTAACTAGTTAGGTCATATCTAGAGCAGCAAAGGAGTCCCTGATATGGGAGGCAGAGGTACCCAGCCAATTGACATTAAGGTCACCGAGGATGAGCTGCTCCACCTTGTGTGGGAGTGTGGTGAGGTAATCAATGAGGGATTGGACAGCTTGTCCCTGGTCCCTCTGAGGTATATAAGAGTCTGTGAGAAAAAAGAGGCCCCTGGCTGGGCCAGAGGTAACCTTAAGGGTGAGGACTTGGACACTAAAACCGAGCTTGGGGGCTGGGAGTGCATGGCCTAAAAGTGTGTCACTCATAAAGACTGCACACCCACCGCCATGTTTGCCTATATGGTCTTCCCTGAACAGAGTGTAGCCGGGGAAGGAGATAACAGTGTCAGGAGTTTGTTTGGAGAGCCAGGTCTCAACTAGCACTATAATATCTGGACGGTGCTGTACAACCCAGCACTGGAGAGCAGCAGATTTTTTTAGGAGGCTACAAATATTCATAGATGTAACAGGGAGACCAGTTCCAGTGGGGGGGGGGGAGTGGCTAGTTGACAATGGCCTGGGGTTGGGGTGTATATTCCAAGAGAGCAGAAGGAGTAGAGCAATTAATCTGATGAGAGGACTGGGGCAACAAGGACCCTTAGCCAGGTACCAATGTGAAGTCCTAATAGTGGGGGTGCAGGGGATGGGTTGGGACAGGAGGGTAGTGTAGTAGGGAAGAGGTGGGCCAGGGGTGTCCAAGAAGGGGAAGGGGAGGGGTATTGGTTGGTGGTGGGTGCCGTGGAGTAATAGGGGTGTCCAAGGTGGGGGGGTTGGCTGCTGTGGGGTGGTAGAGGGGGTTGGGCTCAGGGTGGAGGGCAGGGGAGCAGGATGGTACATGGGCTGAGTGAGAAAGGTAACCAAGAGTAGGCTGAGTGTGATCGCCGTGGCGCCCAGTGCTATTTCCTATTGGGGGTATAAGGGGGACAACTGACCTTCAGTGAGGGTGACTGCTGCTG
This sequence comes from Neoceratodus forsteri, assembly GCA_016271365.2. Taxonomy (NCBI): domain Eukaryota; kingdom Metazoa; phylum Chordata; order Ceratodontiformes; family Ceratodontidae; genus Neoceratodus; species Neoceratodus forsteri. Next base: position 1,629,057,822 of record CM057449.1, on the reverse strand, counting down.
TGGAGTAGTGGTAGAGCTGCTGCCTTTGGTTCCAAGTGTACCAGGTTCAAACCCTGGGAGGGGAGGTTGTGGGACCTTGGTATAGGGACTGGCTGGACTGGCTAATGGGCAAAAGAGAGGCTGGAAAACGTGCTCAGAGGGAGGTGAAATAGTGACTCCTAGTGGCTGCTCTGGGTACTTAATGAGGCGGGGGGAGCAGAGTGGGGTAGACGGTAGGGAGGTAGAGGAGAAAGGGAACAGAGTAGGGTGAGGTGGATACGGTGGTGAGAGGATCAGGTAGGTACTAGGCAGGAGACTGGGCAGCGGAGTAGCTGGGTGGACAAGAGGGCCTGCAAGTAGTAGAGACAGGGGAGATATAGAGAGGTTGGTGAAGACAGAGAGGGAGCTCCCTCCAGTGGCTGAAGAGTATAAGCTGCAAATTGGAAAGTGGGGACTTTCAGTAGTTACAGGAAGTCACGTGACAGGATAATAAAGTAAATTGAGGATCGGGCTTGGATGGGAGGGTGGCTGGGGCGGGTTGGGCAGTTGATGTGTGCAGCACATTGATGGGCTAACACCCCACACAAAGAAGCCTGCAGGGAGGATAGCCTTACCTATTAAGGCTCCCAAGATTGTTCCCTGCTCCCGATGGAGCTCTGAGTGTGTCCGGTGAGTGTTTGTGGCGTTGGGGGGGGGGAGAATCCTGAGGCCTATATGGAAAGGGAGAACAAAGGGGAGAAATTAGTATGCAGTGGGAGGTTAAGCAACTCTGAGATACCTACTGCGCATGCACCAAGTATTGAGCATACTATAGAGACAGAGTCCCTAGTGTGCATGCACAAGGTCTGGAAACCAAGATGGTGATAGAACACCAGAAACTCCTGAGGACAATGCACTCTCACGATTTAAAAACAGGCTTTGTTGTACATACCCGATGAATTAAAAACAAGCTCTGTTGTACAAACCCCGACCCAGGCTAGAACAGCTAGACATGCCACATGCAGTGCAGAAAATCAGAACAAGTAACAGGTAAATGTCCCCTGGTAAACCCTGAGCAAACTGCAGGAAAACACAGTCTTAAGGTGCCATTTGCGATTGCTGTATTCCCCAGTAGGTCTCCCGACGTTCCGGTGCAGTAAAATTCCATCAGTCACTGTGTGAGGGCATTAAATGTCCAGCACCCCACATAAAGAAGCCTGCAGGGAGGACAGACTTACCTATTAAGGATCCCAAGGTTGTTTCCTGCTCCCGATGGAGCTCTGAGTGCGTCCGGTGATATGATAGAGACTTTCAAATACCTTAGAGGAATAAACAGGGTAAAGGAGCGGTGCATATTTCAGAGACAAAAGTGCACAAGGACAAGGGGACAAAACATGAGGCTGGAGGGATGTTTAGGGGGAATGCTAGGAATTATTTTTCACTGAGAGGGTGGTGGATCCATGGAATAGCCTACCAGCGGAGGTGGTGGAAGCAAAAACAGTACAGGGATTCAAAAGTGCATGGGAGAAGCATAAAGGCACCCTGTTGTACAGCAGAGCGGGGGAAAGGCAGTCTAGATAAGAGCAGGGATTGCCAAACCAAGTAGGGTAAGGGCAGACTAGGTGGGCTGTATGGTCCTTATCTGCCTACAGATTCTATGTTTCTATGGATGGTAGCAGAGTGTCGAAATGGTACAGTAGGTTGTGGTAGAGGGTGGGAGGAGGGGGTATAATAGGAGGCAGCATGTGAGCAAGTAATCAGAGGAAGGGTTCAGTTAGGAGACAGGAGATAAGTCAGGGATAGAGGAGTAGGGGATAGTGCACAAGGGTTGTGAGGGTTGTGAAGGGGGGCTAAGAACAAGTACAGTTAGGAGAATAGAAGTAAAGTAGGGCTGAAGGATAATGCACCAGGGTGGGGACTGCTGAAGGGGGGGCTAAGAACAAGTGCGGTTAGGGGACTAGAAATTGTGAAGGGCTAAGGAAACTGAAGATGGGGAAGAGGAAAGTCTGATAGGAGGTGGCAGTGAGTTCCAAAGCTTTGGGAAGCGGTAGGATAAAACTTCCTGTCCTATGGAGGTAGAGCGATGAGGAATAGCTAGAGTGTGTGCATCAGTAGATCTGAGAGGGTGGGAGGAGGGGGGTGGAGCAGAGAGTAAGGAGTAGAGGTAAGAGGGAAGAGTCCCAAACCATAATTTAGATGTGAACTTGGCACAGTGAGTGAGATGCCTACACTCAAGGGATGGGAAAGCTAGGGAATGATACAATGATAAAGCTGGAGAATGATACAATGGAAGGTGGATGGACACCAGAAGAGGCAGAGTCATCCCTAGGTCTGGCAGTCAGCATGTTGGGGCATGTGTGCGCTGTGGGTCAGCTGGCAGATGGCAGCATCCGGGGTACGAATCATGATCAATGGCAGCATACTGCCCATGGTCACTCCATGGCTATGTGTCACTGTCCAGGGCATGCCTGCCCCAGTGCCACCAGTGTTCCCTTTCTTAACACCGCCATGCCTATTTAGCCCAGCACTGGCACCCCCACTGGCTCTGCTGTACTGTGCCATGCTGCCGGTCACCCAAATGTGGCTTATGCCAGCCACCCAGTGCAAGGGCTGTTAGACCAGCTCATGGCTGGTGCAACCTCAGCGCCATGTTGCATCCATGGAGGGGCTTCTAAAATCCCCCAAAACAGGATGCTGCAGCCCCACCATGGTGCAAGCACTCTTGTGAATGCCTTCACCAGCACTTCTAGCACAGGGGTGATACAGAGTGGCCTCGGTGCAAAGGCATCCCGATTTCAACTCAGCCTGCATTCGAAAATCAGGATTGCTGCAAACTTTGGCACAATTACATGCACGTGCTTACAATTTACCTCCCACAGTGTGCAAGACAAATGCAAAACATAAACCTTTGCTAGCTGACCAACCTATCCCTATATGCGTTGTTGTGCAAAATGTGCATAGCAATTTTTTATAGTTGTGTGACTAAAAAATGTAACCAAAACCAAATCCAAACCATTGACTCTTCTTGTACTTTCTTTTTTTCTTTTGCCACCTCCCAGCTCTCCCCATTGACCTCTCCTTCATGCCATCTATGGTCGCTTCCCCTGCTCACTCATGCTCCTGCCCATTGCCTCTGTCCACCACCTCAGATGGCAGCCACCCTCGGGGTAACCCAGTGTAACCCTTCATCGAAAGGGTCCTCCACCTCCACGGAGAAAGGTGCTGGTGGGGACCATCCTGTGCAACTTCTTGGCCCCTTTGGTACTGCTGAGGTGGTCTCTGGTGCCTGACCAGGGCATTTCATGGTGGCAGGGGGACCGGAAGGCTGTCATCCGGTGGAGTGGATGAGAGTTGTTTCCTCTTTTCTCCTGGGGGTGTGACATCCATGACATCTAGGTGCATGCCAATGTCTGCCCGCCCCCTAGTCAGTCGGTCAGTGCACTTGCTGTACCCCCGATCTCCACTGGGAGTCAGCAGGTGCCAGACCGCATCCCCATCCTTCTCTCCCTGAGAAGGCGAGCGGTCATTGGACTCTTAAACCTTCTCCCCCCTCTGGCCCTCTGGTGACCCTGGTCCATTCCTGATCCCGGGTCACCAGCAGTTGCAAACAGAAATCCAGCTGCTGCTCGATGGGCTGTATACTTCTTGTACTTTCTTAATAAACAATCCACTTGTAAAATTTACTACAGACATTCTTAACTAGTAACTACTGCACTTGTTTTTTTTTTGTTTTTTTTTAGTTATTGAGGTCTTGGTTGACACCATGGAGTGGATACTCATTATTTGGTTCCACGTCAGTTGACAATGTACAGTAAGATACAAATACAAAGACAAATATACATGGTTGGAAAAGGAGATATACCAATACAATTGATACACAGGGTGAAACTCTACTGAGGCAGTGTACAATGTATGCCTGCATCCTGGGGAGACATATAGCATTGGGAGTGGACACATAGGGAGGGTATAGGGAGTAGATGACACATAGAAAGGGGATAGGGAGGAGAGGACAGAGAGAGGTACAGGGTAAGTGGATAGGGTAGGTATTGAGGTGGGGATGGGATGGAGGCAGAGCCAAGGTGGGAGAGTGGGGGGGGATCAAGGAAGTGCAGTGGCAGGGCTACCCAGAGGGGCAGTTGACAGGATATTACGTGTTAATGGGGTAGTAAGTGCTTATGGTGGATTACTGACTTAAGCAGTTGAGATTACTGACTTGAGGGGGGTCTTAGTGGAAGCACACACAGGTACCAGTGGCAATAAGGTACTGGCAAAGTTTTTGTTTGAAAGAGCCAATCGTTGCAGCATCAGTGATGACTCGAGGTAGAGCATTTGTTCAGAGGGGGGCACGGTAAGAGAACACCTGTTGTGCCAATGCAGTGTGGCATCTGGGCACATGGAATACTTGAGTGGCTGAGCTTTTGGTCTGTTTTGTACCCTGGGGTAGGGACAGTAGGTTCTGTACACCTGATGGTAGTAAATGTAGGGAGATTTTTTTGGCGAGGAGGCAGGTTTGATATCTGATTCTGCCATTTAGCTGTAGCCAGCCTGCCAGGGTATAGAGATTACAGGTGTGCGAGAGTCTTGCAGCACCTGTGAGAAGACTGCAGGCTTTGTTTAGGGCAATAGAGATGTGGTGAAGGACTGTATCTGTTGTGGACCTGTAGATAGCCAGCCCATAGTCAATGAGCAAGACAATTGAACTGTTGATGGCCATGTTCAGTGCTTCATGTGTAAGACAGTGCCTGTGCCAGTAAAGAATCCCAATTCTTGTGTTGATAGCCTTTGTGGTGTTGCAAATGTGTTGGGCATAAGACAGGGTGGAGTCAGTTGTAATGTCCAGGTACTTGAAATGCTGTACAAGCTCCAGAGTGGCTCCGACGTCATTCTTGATTGTCATGGGGAAGGTTTTGAGTTTGGTTTGGGGGGTAGAGTACATCATGGTCTTAGTCTTTATATAGTTCATAACCAGTCTATGCTCCTTAAACCACTTTTCCACAGATACGAAGCCTCTTTGTAGATCTGCCTCTAGAAGTTCAGGGCAGGGGTTGCTGGAGAATATGACTGCATCATCTGCGTAAAAGAGCATTTGACAAGGGCAGGAGTCCAGGAGTTTAAGAATAAACTGAACAGCAGCGGTCCCAGTAGATTCAGATTCTGATTCATTTTATTTGTTAGTCCCAAGGACCATTACAAAAAATATAACATCTTTACAAATATAACTTGTTGCCATCAGAACAATATCATCTGCATATGCCAAGAATGGGCAATGCCTTTTGCCCACTCTTGGCATATGAAAACCCTCATCATACAGTTGTTCCAAGATACTGTTCAGATAAATGTTAAACAAAATAGGTGAGAGGGTACAACCCTGCCTCAAACCTAAATTGAAATCAAACTTATCTGTCCGTCCTCCTTCTTTATTATATCACACGCTGGTCCTGTTCTTACTATACATGAGTGATATCAATTTTATGATAGCAGGATCTAATCCATAACCATAAAGGACTTTCCAAAGCTTATTTCTTTTAACTTTATCAAATGCTGACTTAATATCAACAAAAATACAATAATATTTTTGTTTCTTTATATAGATATACTTATGTATCAAATGGGACAAAACACATAGTACTGGTCCACTGTGGAGTGTCCAGGTAAAAACCCAGCCTGGGCTTCATCCATAATTTCTGTGTCCTTGATCCAATCCATAATCCTATTAAGTAAAACATTAGAAAAAGTTTTAATACAAGTGTCCAGTAGACTTATCGGACGATAATCTTTTGGATTTTTCCAATCCCTTTTCTAAAAATTGGGATAATTATGTTTTTCCTCCAGGTCTCAGGTATTTCTTTGACCCTTACTATATGATTAAATAACTTTTTCAAAAAAAGTATCCAAAGTTCCAAATCATTCAACAATATATCGATGGGCACCCCATCGGTTCCCGGTGCTTTGTGTCTTTTTGTTGATCCAAGAGCTATCCATATTTCCAATTCGGTAATTTTTTCTTTTAAATATACCCAATTAACAAGTGATCAGCTCTTGGTCCTGTATCTTGATCAAAGAACAACTGTCTGCAATACTCCTGCCAAGTATCATGTTCAATATAGTTATCTACCTCCTTACAATATATATTTTCCCCATTTGCTACAAGTTGCCAAAATCGTTTATAATTTTTTGTTATAATTGCCTTCTCTAGTTCTTTCCAGAGCAATAGTCTGAATTCTTTTCTCTTTTTATCTAAAATCTCTTTGCATTTTTTCTTCATCTGAGCCAAATTATCCCTATTTTCGTTAGATGGATACTTCCTTGTCACCCTTGTGATTCTATTCAAGTCTTTTTTAAACTTTTTACATTCCAAGTCGTACCATTGGATCCCTTTTTTACTTTTAATAAAGGATGCTTTTACTATAAATGATCTAATATCCTTCATACTCTGTTCAAAATCTGCCATCTCCATATCCTCTTCTCTCCCCACCATACCTTCTATTCTTTTATTCTGCTCTCACTTGATCTTCTACTAGAAGCATTATTATCTATATTTTCCCATCTAATTCCTACTTTTGTTCTTATTATCCTTATATTGTTATCCCCCTATTGACATTCTCCCAAAGGTTTATATTAATCACTAGCAGGAAATGTTCACTTTCTGCTCTCATTCCGATATTCAGATCTTCCACTAGTTGTATCAGGTTCAAATCAACCCAACATAAGTCAATCACAGAACCTCCTCTTTTTCCTGCAAAAGTGAATTCCCCATCCTCATCTTCCTTCATGCTACCATTTACCAAGACAAAATTCCAATCTCCTAGTAATTTACTTATTTCTCTTCCTCTTTCAGATGATTTTTTATCTTTTGAATTCCTATCTCTAACTATATAATTGCAAGCCATTGCGATACAAAATTCCCTAATTTCCAATGGTAACCTTTGATAATGTCCAAGCCTTGCATTAAAATCTCCTAATATCATAATTCCACACCCATGATCTCTACCCCTATTAACTTCTATTAACTTTTTCAACTCCTTTATTAATCCAGCATCCCCATACTTTGAGGACACTGGAGGAATATATAGGTTGAAAATTACAATCTGCCATTGTTTTCCCTGTATCCTAATTCCCTGTATGTTATTAGATTTTGTTTCAACTTCCTCTGTTATGTATTTATTTGATATCTTGATCCACATGACTAAACTTTCCAGCAGTTTCCCATATTTTCTTTTCCTAATTGCTTTCCTGAAATATGTTTTATAACCATTAATGTTTTTTCCTGATCTGACCATGTTTCTCGTAGACAGATACATTCAAATACCTCTATATAGTTTACAAAACAAGAATCTGCTAAACTATTTCCAATGCCAGCTATATTCCATGAAACTATTTTATTTATTTCTTCTTTAACTGTTATATCCTCCTCATCTGATTGTTATTCAGCTCTTTGAGTTTCCAAATTTTGGAACCTATTTGCTGTTGTAAATAAATATTTCCATTCACTGGAATTGGGTTTTATTTTTACAGGGGCTTCCTCTTTTCTTTCCCCTATTAGATTGATGTCAAAAGAATCTAGCTATTCAGCTTGTGAGACTATTTGATCATAGTTATCCTGCGTGTCCATCCAGATTGTAATCTGACCATTACTTTCCCACCTTTTAGCTATTCTTATCTTTTTAAATAGATCATCTATTTTCAGAAGATTTTGTAAAAACTCCACTATTTTATACCTCAAATTCTTATGTTTCCTTTGTAAAGTTATTCAAACCAAATATAGAAATGGGAAATTCAGTTTTTTTTCCCATTTCCTTATTTTCAAAGTATTTTGGAAATAGTACTTTTACCAAAAATACTTTACCCATGTTTATTCCCACTTGTCTAAATTGATACTTCTGATTTTCAAATATTTTTAAAATATAGTATTGATCTGAAACCAGAAAGACCATTTCCAAATCTCTTGCAGGTCTTATAACACTAAGACAATTCAGTACTGTAAAAAAATTCCTTTGTCCCTGTAGAATAGTATTAAGGAACCTTTTTAAATGTTCCTCTAATGTCCATTCGGTCTCCTCAGGTAATTTTGTCACTTCATACAAGGGGAGAATGAAATAATTTTTGTCAAGTCTTTTTAGAAATTGTAAGAAATTTTCATTAATAACCTGTTCCATTTTTTCCCTCTCATTTTTGTTTTCATTTTGTCCCTGTTCTTTTATTCCTAATCTTCTATCCTTTCTAGAGACATTTTTTTGCTTCGTTTCTTTTTTCCCTTTCTTAGTCTTGCTGTATTTACATCACGTCCCTTTTTTTTTTTTTGCACTTCCCCTGCTCCCACGGCTTTTGGAGTGGGCCTCGTACCTCCTCCTACTCTGTCCGCCTGGGCTATTCAAGACCACCCCACCCTGGCTTCATTGTGCTCAGGGGGCTGGGGTTGTATAGTTATTTTCCCCCATTTCCCCCATTTAGACCCCCGAGGACACTGGCGCAAAGGACAAAAGTCCAGGCAGATGACGTGCTGATGCACACACCATTGCCAAGTGCCCAGAGCATCCTCCCCTTCCCGGCTCTTGGAGAGAGCCACCGTTGCCCCTGTAAACCGGTGCTTCAACTGGCCCCAGGAACATTGGGTGCACAGGACACCCCCGGTACCCACCCCTGGCAGAGGAGAGCATCTGTTGTGATGCTCAATCCTCCACCCCCTTGCCAGTACCCTGACAATCCTGAGTCCATTCCTGAACCTGGGTCGCCAGCGTAGCGCGAGATGTGGTGTCCGGTGCCTCAATCCTCAGTGTCACCGGGCCAGCAATGTCCCTTCTTTTTTAATGCCAAGACTAAATCTTCCTTCTGATCCATTCCTTCCTTCTGATCCCTATTCTTCTTTTTACTTTTACAGTTTGTTTTTTTTGGCATTTATTTGTTCTAAATTATCCCCTATTTTATCAATTTCTTCTTCTGCTAAATCTAACCCTGCTTTAGCGTTAGTCCTATTACAGCATTGTTTAGGTGCTTCTAGATCTTGATTTAACATCTTTTTCTGTCTTTCTCCAGCATCTTCTATCCTCTTTCCCTTTTAATTTTGTTCCCTTTTTCCCTTCTTCCTCTTACGTTTAGCTTCTTGTTCTAACCCTTTTTTCCAAATCTCCTTATTACATGCTACCATTTTTTTACCGCACTCTCATTTCTCCATTTTTTTTATTGGGTAGCATTATTAATTCAGACCCATTTGATACACTTTCCCATATGCTACATATACTGTAGTTTAAACTATGTCCATTCTGTTCTTGTTTTTGGATTCCCTCTTTTGTCTTATCTTTAGATGTTTTTTCAGTTATACCTGTAACCCCTAGGTGGCGCTATCCCAAGGGCTACTACCCCTGCCTGTTTGGCTAGTAGCAGGTTAAGGGGCCTGAGCTCTGAAATGGGTGCCTCCACCCGGAGGTCAGGGTTGGTAGTGGTCAAGCTAACCTGGGCACAGCCCTCTGGGACACTGTAACCCTCCTCTTTTCCCTCTAGTGGCCTGAACACTGTACAATAATCACTTTCACAATACCCCTGGTACATCACACAAGTACCCATGTTTGCACTTACCATCAGGGCTGGTTCCTCTGGTTTGACCCTGGGGACCCTCTGTAAAACAAGGTTATGCACAGCAAATAGCAATAGTACAGTACTTTGAGCACAAACTGGAACCACAGTCAGATTACATTCAGAAAAAGTTAGATCTGATTTATTCAGGGGACTTGAACAAGGAAGGGGCAAAATCAGGTTAATTAGCTTAAAGGTTATATCAATCAAGCAGCTCTTTGGAGCTTATATGCATGCTTTTTGAGTTCCCTCACACAGTCACACCTCTGGGTACCCAGGTGGAGAAGAGATGGGCTAGCCAGGACTGTTTCCTGGGGTTGCAGCTGGTTGGGGCCCTGTGATGGAAAACACAACATGTACATGACACAATATTTGTAATCCAGAGCCCGAGGGCTCAGTTCGTAAAGGAAATGAAACAGCAAGACAATCAGATGACGCTCTCAGATTAAGCTGTTGTTGCAGGGAGCTTCTCTGGTATTTACTCACGATACCCAAGACTGGACACAGGCTGGATGAAAATCGAGACTGCAGGTGGTTGATCTGGAATGCCAGGAGAAGCAGGGCCCACACGAGTCACAGAGGCATCATTCCTGTTCAAGCGTGGAGCAGGGGACTGATCCCCAGGCAGGTGTCTCTCGGAGATGGCTTCTCTGTGCAGTGGGTAGTCTGGCTGGGCCAGTGTGGCAAGGCCCAGACTGTATGGAGACAAATTTGGATGCAGTCCGTTTTGGGCTGGATACAGCTTCCAGCAAGCAGAACACAGTTCACACAGTGGGGAACTAACTCACGACCCAGTAGCAGCAAATAACACACTTACATGTAAGGGAATTCTACTGTACCAGGCAAAGCACTCCCTGGTCACAATCGCAAAGTCTCTGCACACACTGGGAGCTTAGGGGTAGCTGGAACTTCTGACAGGCCGATTGTATTCAGCAAAATCTTCAGTCTTCTTCAGGTTGAGCCTGGCCCACTTCAGTAGCTTACTTTAGTCACACAAACATGGATTTAGTCCAAAATAATTCTCTTCTCTCCCTCTCAGGAGCAGCAGGCAAACATGAAAGCCAAAAACTTAGCCTTTCCACAGTTCTCCCAAGCAAATCCACTCAGGATTGCTGCTCAGAATCACTTCAGATCCTCTCATTTCACTTCCCAGCTCAGAACTAACTGAAAATTGCAAGCAGTGTGGGATTTCTCCAAGATCCAAAAGGTTTGGTTGGCTGATTTGGCTGTCAGTCAAAGCAAGAGCTCCCCCTTCAGTTGCAAAAAAGGCTCAAAAAAAGCCCCAAACTACCGTTCCTACAGATTTTGAATTCACACAGCTCCTGTAGTCTGGCTACATTTTAGGTCCCACCAGAACTGATTGGTCCAATTTGCAGTCTAGGACCAAGACAGTGGAGACAAACAAAACAGTCCTTGCTGCAAAGAAAGCATGTTAGACAAACTACATTACCACTATCACTCTAAATGATTTCAGCAAATAGTTACATCTTTCAACAGAGCTCCCTCTCAGATTACTTATGCTGCAATCAGGCAGCTCTTAAAGAGACAGTTCACAGAGGCTATACAGTCACTCTCTGGTAATCACATTTAAACTGCTAAAACGCAGGACACCAGCCTGGCAGTGAGCATTTAGGCAAGCTCAAGGAAGACTTTTTGAGAACCCCCATTTGTGGGGGGGGCGGGGTTACATCATTCCCCAATCCTGACCTGCTGGTGGCAGTTGCTCAGGGTTTACGTATGCCACGGTGACACCAAAGTCACCGACATCCCTGATATCGACAGACACAATGCCGAAAGTCAGCATTGTGCTCAGCCAGTCAATGCGGCTGGCATGTTTTCTTCGGGGGCTGTGCCCTAAACCCCTCCATGTGGGGAGTTATGCCCCCCTCACCCACGGTATTTAAATATCCAACTCTGAGTCAGAGTTGTCTTGGGGAGGGGGCGAAACACTAGGAGATGCAGTGCCAGTGTCAGTGGGGATCATTACAGCGACCTGTCAATTTCTGTTGCTGTAATGGTCTTTGCTGTAGATGTTTAATTGTTCGGTCAGCACACTGTTGCTCAGGTAGTTGTTGAATCAGTCCATTGTTTCTGGTGAGAGCCCAATATCTGTTAGTTGTTCGAGGAGGAGCCCATGGTGCACCATACCAAATGCCTTTGATGGGTCGATTAAAGCTGCCCCTACCAGGTGGCCTTGGTCTAAGGTATGGTGGATGAAGCCTGTAAATTTGAGTAAGGCTGTGATGGTACTGTGTCCACTCCTGAACCCATATTGTTCAGGACACAGTAGTTGGTCCTGGTTAAGATATTCAGCAAGCTTTTCAGCCACAATCTGCTCTAGGGCTTTGGAGAGTAGGGGGAGTATGGAAATTGGTCTGTAGTTGTTGTGCAATGTCCGGTCCCCACTTTTGCGCACAGGGGTAACTGTCACATATTTCCAACATTGGGGGAACTGGAAGTAGCAGATGGAAAGGATAATAATTTGAGTCGGAGGGCTGATGATTTTCTCAAGTGCCAAGCTGACAAATTTAAGGTCCAGGGAGTCCGAGCTGCATCTTGATTTCCTGAGCACACTTTCCAGATATTTTCTGGCATCAACTTCAGAGATTTCTTTGAAGTGAAATAACGGTTGGTTATGGGGTAGAGCTGGTTTTTCTCGTGGGTCGTCTGGGGTGGTGGGGTTGAAAAAGTCCACAGGGAGCACACTGCTTAGGTCCATGAATGCATTATTCAGCAAGCTGACAATGAGAATAGGGTCTAAGGATGGTGCCCCATCAATGGTAAGCATAGTTGGGGCAGTTTTGGGGTCCTTCCCAGTGATGTCACTGAGGTTATCTCAGAAGGACTTACTGCTGTTTGAGGATCTGGTGAGGGCACTTGTGTAGCCGTCTGAGTCGTTATGAATATCTAACCAAATACCACTGATTTTCTTGTATTTTCTACTTAAACAATCCACTTGAAAAAGTTTTATTTTTTTATCATGAAAAATGTTATTTACTTTCAGCAAAATAACTCCATATAATATACAGCCAGAGTAAGCTATACAAAATCCATGATAAAAGCAAAAATGGATAATAACCGGCAATGCAGATTCCTTACCAGTGCTAGACCCTTGAATCAGAAGTATTCCAAATTGGCTTGCCAAACACATAATCTGCAATGAGCCACTGTGGGTACTAACGATACACTTGCAGAAGTTTTAGAGTCATTTTTGTAACTATATAGTTGCAGTTGTCTGAGCCTGACTAAAAAATGTAACCCAGTTCCATTAACTCTTCTTTATTCTCTAGTATTGATGAACAGAAACAAACATTCGATTTCATCTGTAATGTTAGAAACTTAAAACTATCTGAGGGATTTGCTTGCTTTGCTACATTTTTTATTTGGCTTTAAATCTATTCTGATTTTGTAAGGGTGGATGGGTAGGTTACAAATATGAAGTTTCATTCCGCACGCTACCATTTGGTTGTTTCCCATGGAGGTTGGTCAGAAACTAACACTTTTTAAACAGCAGGATGCAGTGTATCTCAGGCAGTGGACCCACATTTAATACTACTGCAACTTCATTGACATTTCCTGGTGCTTTTCTCTTGATAAACCTTTTTTTTCCTTTAATTGTACATATAGACTGAATCTGGCAAATCCAAATTCAAATCCTTTGCAAATCCAAATCCAAATCCAAATCTAAGCCCGACTGGCAAACATCCAGCTCCCCCTGGCTTTACCCATCCCTAGTTCAGGGTAGAAGATAGCAGGGCCTGCAAATAACTCATCCCCAGCTGTAGATTGCCTGGGTCAATAGTACAGAATCAGAGTCAATATTTACGTTGTGTCTGTGAGAAATAAGGAATACAACATGAGTTGGCTGTAAATGATTTTTTTTATGTTCATCAGTTATGAATGGACTATCTTTCTTCATGAATGACAGAGGAAAGTAAAGCCATGAGTGCAGGCAGGCATGTCCATTCACAACAAGTGCTGATAGAAAATGTTTTTCAGTAAAATCCAGGCAATATTTGTATTATACAGTGTGGATGAGCTTGTCATAATTAATGTACTGTATTGCATGATGATGACAATTTCACTTCTACAGTCAAAATAAAATTTTTATGGGACTTCCGGTGATGTAGGCGTCTGGTATGGCCGCTTGAGTTTGTAACTCCGCTCCTCCTGGCAATAATCTAACTCATCCTGGCACCTAAACATCCTCTGAGGGATAAAAAATCGAAGTCTGTCGATATTCACATGGCGACCAGACAGAGGCTCAAAGCAGTTGAAGCCCCAGATGCCTCTAAAGGGGTACAACAACAAGCGCTGGATTGGCACCAGCAGCCTGAAAGGCCACGACCACGAGCCATCATGGAGGATGCAGCAATGCAGGCCGAGTCGGAGGAAGAACCGGAGTTTACTATTACCTCTGAACAGCTTTGCTCCCAACTCAATAAAATCGGAGACACTCTGCAATGAATGGAGATGGCGCTTGCTGACACTCGAGGAGATCTCCCCGTGGTGAAAAGAGTCGAGGCAGTGGAGACATGCCTGACTGAATACTGCGGTGCTACAGACCTACACAACATGGCCCTCTTGGATCTCCACCATACAGAACAAATGCTTACCCAAAGAATAGAGGAGCTGGAAAATTGCCACCAGCATAATAATATTAGGATCCATGGGCTCCCAGAAAAAACTGAATCTGGGGATATGGTGGAATTTGTGGAGATTCTCCTGAGAGAGCTACTGATTTGGCCCACTGATTCTCCTCTCGGCATTATATGTGCTCACAGAGCTCTAACAGCCCCACCAACAAATCCTAAAGCAAGACCTAGATCCATAATCATAGCTTTTCTGGACTTCAGAGTAAAGGAAAAAATCCTAAAGATGGCGTGGAGACACAAAGAGATAGCTTTTGGCGATCAACGTCTGTTCTTTGAGCATGATTTTGCGACGACCACGATGAAAAACAGACGGATAATTCTACTGGTGGTGAAACAATTAAAACAGCAAGACATGAGAGCTTACCTATATTATCCAGCTAGACTCCGGGTGAAAACTCAGGATGGCACTACAAAACGATTTGAGGACATCATGGAGGCTAGGGACTTCCTGACAGATCATGGAATCAAAATGGACGAGCTACTGTCGAGGTTTCCTACAACTGAGCTGCGTTCACTGGCCTGGCAGTCATCCTCACGACCGAGACCTCAGATGCAGCAGACTGGCTTGTGGCAGGACATTCGCAAAACAGCGAAGACTCCATCTTCAGCCCCCAAGCAGGGTACGTTGGCTGATGAGGCCCGTTCAACGTTTTCCAAGGCTAAAGAACCTGGTTGAAGAATGTAACCGAGCTATGGGGGTAAAAAAATTAAAAAAGAGACATAAATGGTGAGAGATCTCTTTTTTTTTTCTTCCAAAAACGGTTAGAGTATACCCTTTACAGAGGCACTTATATAATTGGATGTTAATGGGAGAGGGTTTATCCCTCATATTAAATAAATGTAGCCAGGGTATCGAGTGGGTGGGGAGGGGGTAAAGTAGTCTGCTGTGAATTGTTAACATGCTCAGTTGTATAATCAGGGATTCCCTGAGACTACCCATGTGGCTGTTGCTTACCTTATTTCTCAAGTTTAAGGGGAGAGCAGTTAATTATTTTAGCTTAAGAGTGGCAGCTTCTATAAAGAGGGTGATTCAGGGAGTGTCATGGTCAGTCGGATTACGACTATATCAACAGCAGATGGGAGAGCTGGCAGAAGTGATTTTTTTTTCTTGCACTCCCGTTCTCTCGGTTAACTCTGCAGAATCACTCTGCCTGGTACTGCGAAAGCTCTGGTTAGACAATTAGGGGGCGCCCTGATTTTGAGCCAGAATCCAGACCTTTCCCCTTAACCTGCTTACATGTCAGGTTTATGGCGGAGCGGGCAATGCTGAGTATAGGTATACCACAGCTTAGCATCCCTAAATTTAAGCGAACAGATGCCTATTTTCTGCCCTTCTGACGACTAGTACATATAGCGGCCAGCAGAGAGAACTCGTAGTCGGATTCTCAAATGCCTCCCAAACATATCATCTAAACACATAGGAGAGGCATACTATAGGGCTTTTTCATCTTGTTTTTTCCCCATTTACATTACGATTTTCACCTTGAAGTACAAGGGACTGATGTTACAATTTAAAAACACTGCACAGCGCAAGATAATGGCAGTTGCACTAAAACGTTTGTACATAGTTATAGTTATGTTTAAGATTGTTTATAACTGTTGGTTTTTTGAGGTTGCCAATTTAAAGTGTGTGAGAGAGATTATTTCATGTGGGGGATGGGAGAGCTTGTGGGATGATACCAAACCATATTTTGAATTGATTGGCAATGGCGGAAATTCAGGTCACTTCCTATAATGTAAAGGGTGTGAATAACCCAATAAAGCGTGCTAGGTTGTTAAAAGAATTAAACGATCTCAAAACAGACATTCTCCTGATTCAAGAAACACACCTCACACAAATTGAGCATACCAAATTGAAAAAATCTTGGGTGGGACAAGTATACGCTTCTCACAATCAGGAACAACCGCATAAAAGAGGTGTAGCTATTCTAATCAGGAAAAACCTGCCACTCCAGGTGCACAAGGTGAAGTCTGATCCCGGGGGCAGATTCATTTACCTGGAGGGGGAGCTCAGGGCCTATCAATGCAGTATCTTGAATGTTTATGCTCCTAATGAAGGGCACCTTAGACCAGAATTTTTAACTAAGGTGCTATCAGAAATGGCTGTAACTTCTCCAGGTTTGGTGATTGTGGGTGGAGATTTTAACATGACACTTTGCCTACAGCTTGACAAATCAGGCACTCAACCTGGCAGGCATTCCAAAGCTTCCATAACCTTACATAGACTCCTTTATGAATATGGACTGATGGATGCATAGCATTTCGCTCACCCCTCAGCCAGGGATTACACTTTTTATTCCCCTAGGCATTCGAGATATACTAGGATAGACTTATTACTGGTACCAAACAGCTGGGCCTGGGCAATTGATTCAGTTCGAACTGGCAGCTTCCGTCTATCGGACCACGCTCCGGTGTCAATGAAGCTGGTTTTAGACACCCCATGCCATAGCCCCTCCTGGAAACTAAACCTAGGTTTGTTAAATATGGCAGAATTCAAGTTAATGATCAAAGATGAAATCACACAGTTTCAATCTTTAAATGCACCTTCAGACACATCTCCATCGATATACTGGGATGCTATGAAGGCCTATCTTCGGGGCAAGGTCATCTCTTATGCTTCCGGGGTCAATAGAGAAAGAAAAGACGCTCAGAGGAGGTTGGAAGGTAGGAACTTTGATTTAGAATTAAAACATAAAAACCAGGGCACTGAGGCAGTAAAAAAGGAATTAGATATTGCTAGGAAAGAACTGGCTCAAATATTAAATCACAAGATAGAGGCAAAATTTCGCTATGCCAGGCAAAGAATTTATGAGAAGGACAACAGATCAGGAAAGTTTCTGGCTGCCCAGCTTCGCGGGGAAGTGACCGCCAGGGCTGTTTTAAAGCTCAGGCCTGAAGCTGACGGCCTTATGGTTACATCACAGTTGGACATTGCTAATTGTTTTGCAGGCTTCTATCAACAGTTATATGCAGCAGAGTGGGGCCCTAACCATGAGAGGGAGGTCGCTCGATATTTGAAGACTGTCACTCTTCCTTCTTTGAGCCCGACACAAACTGAAGCATTAGGAAAGCCCATTTCCATGCAGGAACTTAAGTTTCAAATTTCGCACCTTAAACAAGCTAAAGCCCCGGGACCTGACGGCTACCCAGCCGAATTTTATAAATTCTTTCAATCCGATCTCCTCCCCTTGTTGCTGGACACATATAATGCCATCCCCAAATAAGTATTACTCAAACCAGGCAAGATACCCACTGAGTGCGGATCATACTGGCCTATCTCCCTCCTGAATACTGACTTAAAAATATTTACAGGCATTTTGGCCCAAAGATTATAAACTGTCATTAAGGATCTGGTACACCCAGATCAAATGGGGTTCATCTCCGGAAGACTGTTACAAGATAATGTTAGACATCTACTTAGTGTTATCTCTTCACAAAAGGGGACTTCATTGTTTCAAATAGCAGTGAGTATCAATGCTGAGAAGGCGTTCGATAGGGTGGACTGGAGTTTCCTATCAGCTGTGCTTAAAAAATTTAAACTGGGGGAAGACTTCACAGGGGCAGTCTCTATGCTGTATTCCCATCCAGAAGCCACGATTAAAGTAAATGGATGTGCATCATCTAGATTTACCCTACACCGGGGGGCCCATCAGGGCTGCCCACTATCTCCTCTTTTATTTGCCCTATCCCTGGAACCCCTGGCCGCACAAATCCGGAGTCACCCCCAGATTGAGGGAATTATTGTTGGATCCCAAACACATAAGATATCACTATACGCTGATGATACCCTGACCTACCTGGGAGACCCTGTTAACTCCCAACACCCTCTGATGGAAACCCTTAATCAATTTCAAGCATTGGCCGGTTATAAAATTAACCCATCTAAATCAGAAGCCATATGAATCGGTGGTCAACCCTCACCAGGATTCCACTCTCGGTTTCAATTTACCTGGGCAGCTCACAACACCATTAGATACTTAGGAATTAGAGTGATGGCAGACATAACACAACTCTTCCCCGTTAACTATCTCAGACTATTAGAGTCTTTAAAACAAGACATGGCTAGGTGGAGGCTTCTTCCTCTGACCCTATTAGGTAGGATGCACACTATTAAAATGAATGTCCTTCCCCGTTTGCTCTTCCTCTTTCAAACTCTCCCAGTCCCTCTCCCACCCTCTTTTAAGAAAGAACTTGACACTATAATTACCCATTTTTTATGGAATGGGAAAAAAAACAGGTTGAATAGATCTTTGCTTTATGCACCAAAGGAGCTGGGAGGACTTATTGGACTATCTTACAGGGAGAAACAGAGTGCAGGAAAACACTATTTTTAAGCGAAAAAGATGTTCCAGGACTAGAGGGCATGGGATGAAGTTGGAGGGAGGACGATTCAGAGGAAACATGAGAAAGAATTTCTTCACAGAACGGGTGGTGGACAAGTGGAACACTCTGCCAGAGGAAGTGGTGGGGGCTGAAACAATCACGGGATTTAAGAATGCATGGGATAGACATAAAGGAATTCTAGAGGTCAGGGGTAAGGGGAAACAGACTTCTAGGAAAACAAACTGAACTTACAAGCTCAAATGGGCAGACTGGGTGGGCCATAGGCCCTTATCTGCCGACACTGTCTATGTATCTATGTATCTATGACTTGGCCTTCCTGACATTAACAACTATTATCGGGCGTCTCAGGCCCCTTGGCTGTATTCTTGGATAAAGCAACAGGTAGAGAGCAGATGGTATAGCATGGAGCTGGAGCAGGCACCGGATTTCCCTTTGTGGACTCTGCCTACATCCTCTTTTTCCCCAAAAATACTTAGCAAGTTTATAAACCCCTGGACGAGACATACCCTAGGTATCTTGTTACAACTATGCAAGGGACTGAAGGTCCCAGAAGGGGTGGGTCCTCTGGCCATCATTAGGCATCAAGATTAATTTGGCCCTCCGAGAATAGACCCAGGGTATGAGTTTTGGGAGGGTAAAGGCCTCACTAGATTTTCCCATTTTTTGGATCAGGGTACTTGCACTACCTTCCAACAACTAAAGTTAAGATATGGCCTAAGAAAAGAATATCATTACCGGTTTTTACAGGTCAGGCACTTTATCCAGCAACCCCCATACCTACAACAGTTACAAAGGCCATTGATAGACCTGGAACAACTATTCTTCAGCTGGATAACTCTGAGAGGTAAAATGCGTCCCATCTCCCAGATTTACCAATTACTGAGAGCTCAACATGGTGAACAAGTTAACCTAATACGGCTTAGATGTGAAAGAGATTCCAATCAACAAATTGACCCTTCAGCATGGCAGATAGCCTTAAAATTGAGCTGGCACATTACTGCTTCCCCCTCATCAGGTGAATACCATTGGAAGGTATTGACAAGATTTTTTAGGACCCCAGTAATCACCCAGCATTGCAACCCTAACCACTCTGACCTCTGTTGGAGGAACTGTGGAGGGGTTGGGCCCCACTACCATATTTTTTTGGGACTGCCCTTTGATCAGACCTTTTTGGCAGCAAATTCATGACTGTATTCAGAGGGTGCTGGGGGTGTCCCTTTCAGGGTCTTTCCTTGACATATGCCTTGGTCTTCTGGGTGGGGACTGTCTAAAGCTCTCCAAACCTCAGAGGAAATTATACCATTCCCTCCGACTAACAGCCCTGAAAAGCATCACCACTAACTGGCTAATAGTGACCTCTCCAAGTATAAGGACTTGGATAAGAAAAACACAAGAGTTGGAGGAGATGGAACAGTTGACAGCATCCCTCAGACTCCGTACAGAGAACTTCCAAAATACTTGGAGACAGTGGCACTAAAGGGTGGATGCATTGAAACAATAGCAGGAGAGGGATTCATGTTGAGTTTCTGACAGCTGTCCTGGGTTTGGGGAGGTAGGGCTTCTAAACCTTCTTCCTCTGTTATTATTATTATAAGTATAGTTAAAACATCAGGAAATGTGTATATTGGTTTGTATCCCAACTTGGATAAAAAACTCCTCACACACACAGTTATAGTTATAATGATTATAACTTTACTTTAGTTTTAGTTTAAGATTTTATTAGAACTTATACAGTAAACAAGTTTAGATGTCCTTTAAGGAAGAAAGGGCTAGCCCCAATTCATAGTCCTCTTCAATACATACACCTGTGTGTTAATTAACTGATTGTTGGAGTCTCCCCAATCTAATTAGTAATATGCGGGGCTCCCTTAGTAATAGTTATGTTTGGTAGGGTTCATATCTGTCATAACTGCCTTCTCTTACAGCTCCAGGTGTTGGTTTGCTTGGCCATCTGTTCTTCTATTGTTAGACGGGAGGCAGTATAGTGCAGTGGTTTAAGGTTCTGAGCTACAAATCTGGAGACCTGAGTTTGAATCCCACAGCCCCCACTTGCATACTGTGTGACCCTAAACAAGTCACTTAACTTCCCTGTACTCCCAGGTTGCACCTGTAAACAAGCTTTCAGCTTAGTGTGTCTCACCTGGTTAAACAATTTGGGGGAGGGGGGGGAGTCTCCCGTGGAAATGAGAAATGAAGATGTGGGAAAATACCAAGACCAAACAAGGAGAGGTGGCTATGGACACACATAAGGGTTTGGTTGCTTCTTGTGTTTTGGACTTTGTCTGTTTTATTTAACATGAGTTAGAAAGCAGGACATCCTTGATCCATTTGCTTGTTTACATGGATGTGTACCCGAAAATGTGATTAATTGTTGCTGTATTTTCTGTGCGTTAATAAAAATTTTAGTAATAAAAAGGAAAAATAATATTTTTTTCACACTTTTTCAAAATCACTCCACTGTTTATAGAGGAACACTAAAATACCACCAACAGCTTCATCTGTTTCTGTTTCCATTGGTTTGCATCTGTATCCCTACACACACGTACACACACACACACACACACACACACACACATACTGCACCCCAGAATGAGGCTATAAGTGTGCAGTGTATTGTCTAGCCCTCCTTTCTCTTTCAACAAAACTAAAATAAGAAAAATAAACAAAATAACATACCCCAATGTAATATTATCATAATCAAAATCTATGTAAAAATAATACGGCAGAACTGGATCTAAGCTGAGCACAACAGGCAGCACTGTGAAACAAAGACAGCTCTAGGATTAAGTAAAAAATGTTCCTGAACAACAGGAAGCTTAGTGGGTTAGTTGGTGTTCGAGAAATAAAACATACTAAACAAGTATTTGTCAGTGCCAAATGTTGATTGCATTGGTCCGTTGAGCTCGCTCACTGCTCCTGTGTCACTCACTCGTTCTGTTTCTCCCTGTGCTGCAGGCTGCTCTTTTGTACTGGGCACCTGCCTGCGTTGGCATGTTTTTCTGCCCACAAAGAAATGTGCAGCTGTCCCGACAGAGCTCCGTTGAGGTGGGTCACTCTCCCTCTCTCACTCGCTCATTCTGTTTCTGCTGGAGCTGCAGGCTGCTCTTTTGTACAGGGCACCTGCCTGCGTTGGCATGTTTTTCTGCCCACAAAGAAATGTGCAGCTGTCCCGACAGAGCTCCGTTGAGGTGGGTCACTCTCCCTCTCTCACTCGCTCATTCTGTTTCTGCTGGAGCTGCAGGCTGCCCTTTTGTATTGGGCTCCTGCCTCTGTTGGTGGCTTTTTCTGCCCATAAAGAAATCTGCAGCAGTCCTGATACAGGTCCGTTGAGCTAGCTCACTCCCCCTCTCTTACTCGCCTGTTCCGTTTCTGCTGGCGCTGCAGGCTGGCCTTTTGTAGTGGGCTCCTGCCTGCATTGCCGCCTTTTTCTACCCACAAAGAAATCCACAGAAGTCACAATAGAGCTCCATTGAGTTCGCTCACTCCGCCTCTCTCACTCGCTCATTCTGTTTCTCCTGGCACTGCAGGCTGCCTTTAATACTGGGCTCCTGTCTCTGTTGGCATCTTTTTCTGCCCACAAAGAAATCTGGAGCAGTCCTGACAGAGCTCTGTTGGCCTCACTCCCACCCCTGTCTCAATCACTCATTCCATTTCTGCTGGCTCTGCAGGCTGCCCTCCTGTACTGGGCTCCTGCCTGCATTGTCGCCCTTTTCTGCCCACAAAGAAATCTGCAGTAGTCACAACAGAGATCCATTGAGCTCGCTCACTCACCCTCTCTCAGTTGCTCATTCTGTTTCTCCCACCGCTGCAGGCTGCCCTTTTGTACTGGGCCCTGTGTGCATTTGCTGCCTTTACCTGCCCACAAAGAAATCTGCAGCAGTCCTAACAGAGCTCTGTTGAGCTCACGCACTCCCCCTTCCTCATTCACTCATTCTGTGTCTCCCGGCACTGCAGGCTGCCCTTTTGTACTGGGCTCCATTGTGTTGGTGCCTTTTCCTGCCCACAAAGAAATCTGCAGCAGTCCCGACAGAGCTCAGTTGAGCTCGGTCACTCCCTCCCAGTCTCTTGATCCTAGTCTGTCACAAACACTGATTTCTGACAGCGACTGCGGTATTCTGTACCGGGAGCACAGAAACACATTTCGGCCAGGATATAAAAAATGACAGCTGTATTGTTCATAAGGAGGTGTGAACAAATGCCAGTGTTGAAAATTTGGCGTGAAAATATTACTAATTCGCGAACTTACAAGGGTGTGTGGGAACTGCGCAATGCACGCTCGTAACACAGTCATTTTATGGAGTATCATCACCAAATTTTCAACATAGACATCTTAGGACCTCTGCAAATGAACAGTGTCACTGTCATTTTCATAATGTGTCCTGAACATGGATTTCCCACAGTGACTGCGCTATTCTGCGCCTGAACTATGAAAACACATTTTAACTAGGGTGTGAAAAATGACAGTTATACTGTTCATAAGGAGGTACAGAAGAATGGCAATATTGAAAATTTGGAGTGAAAATATTATTAATTCGGGAAGTTACTAGTGTGCATGCAAACTGCGCAATGCACGCTTGTAACACAGTCATTTTATGGAGTATCATCACCAAATTTTCAACATAGGCATTTTAGGACCTCTGCTCATGATCAGTGTCACTGTCATTTTCTTAATCTGTCCCAAGCACTGATTTCCCCCAGTGACCGAGCTATTCTGTGCCGGAAGTGCGAAAACACATTTTTGATGTGGAAAATGACAGCTGTACTGTTCACAAGGAGGTCTGAAAAAATGCCAGTGTTGAAAATCTGGCAAATTTGCAAAGTTACGAGCGCGTGTAGCAACTGCGCAACACACGCTCATAAAACAGTCATTTTTTTTTTCCTCCCAAATTTGCTAGATAGGCTTTTGAGAGCCACTTCATGAACACTGGCACTGTTGTTTTCATTAATCAGTCCCAAAAGGGGATTCTGCGCAGTGATTGCGAAATCACCTTTCGGGCTGAACAATGCCGTGACAGTGCCAGAATTCATGAGGAGGGGTCCCAAAAACCCCATGTTGAAAATTTGGTGCCAAAATTCCAAAAAATGCCTGAGATATGCATTAAAGTTGAAAAAAAACTATTTATTCCATTATACATCTTACCGGCATTTCCTCAGTTCGGGATCAGCTTTGAAGAGTACAAACGTGTTCCTGGTCCACAGAAGATGGTTGCGCCGGACTCCGGAGAGTGGTATAGGGTGAGGGGAGTATGGGGAGGCAGGGTGCGCAGTGGGTGGGCTGGAGGTTGTGGGGGGCTGGGAGACACCCCGAGGACCGTTCCTTTTTCCACAGGGAAAAACAAAAACATTGCAGGACCGTTTTGTTTTACAGGGCATGTGGCACACTGGGGTGGGCTCCCAGCATGCCAATGGAGTCTTTTGGGGGCAGCTGTAGCCGATGGGGATTGGGCACCCCATTGGCACACAACAAAGGGGGTTACATAATGCCGACGGGGAGTGGGCTTCCCCATCGGCAACATCAACCTTGGGGCACTGAAGCCAATGGGGATTGGGGCCCCTGTCGGCAAACAAACATGGTGGGGGAGGCACATGCTACCCAGGGCGATTGAGCACCCCCTCGGCAGGGGAGGGGGCTTAATATTGTTTGTGAACATGGCAGCAAGCCGCCGCCATGTTCACAAACAGTATCACTGTAACAAGGTTCTGCCAAGCAATGTCGGGTCGTTTCCTCATTGCAGCGAATGGCTTATGCTGCAATGACGAGGCAGCCCCTGATTGCAGCGGCTGAAACCTAGCAAGGTTATGGCACGCTGGCTGAACTAGTGTCAGCAGCAGCGTGCCATGGCATTGGGGAAAGCGGGCCAAGCCTTTAAAAGCTATGGGGGCATTGACCACAACAGTGCCGCACCTCCACAACCTGCTTCTGGAAAGCTGCCGCAATATGTTTCTTGCGCATGCGTGCAATCAACATAAAAAGTTAGAAAAAAATATTTTTTTAAAAAGCCCTGTAGTCATCCCCATGTGGATTGGCTTAGATAGATCAGTGTCCCCACCATCATCTAATGCAGACATATTAAAGAACAAAAAGGTTGTGAGTCACTGTCACTGTCACTGTGCTAGGTGCTGACACATCTTTTAATTCATTCCTCCCCTCCCTAAACTACCACCCGCCCAACCATGCAATGCCATTTATCAGAAGTAGGCCCTCCCCCTGACCCCTGATTCATTATTTTGAGGGCTGATGCAAGCTAACTCAGTAGGTTCCCGGCATAACCCGCAGCACACTCTTTCTATGCAAGTCAGTCATCTGACAGCAAAGCAGTCAGGGAGTCAGGGAAGAGGAGGGGTGATGAGGGCAAGGAGCAGTCGCACATCATTGATGACATTTGGCAGACTGATTGGTTAAGCCCTCTAACATCATCAGTGACAGAAAGTACCAGCAACCACATTTTCTTTTTCTTTCTTTAAGATATCTGTATGGAAAGATGGGGGGGGGGGGGTGAAGTGTGGGAGACAACTTGGGGTGAGAGGGGCTGGCCACAGGACTTGACCCGGCCACTTGGGAAAGGCTAGAGTTTTTTTTTTTAACATTGTTTCTCTTCATTTGTAGCCAAACAATGAATAACAAATAATGAGCTGCTGAATTCTTGGAGTACCGAGTGGGAATAAATATTAAAAAATATACTTTTACATCCCTGCACACCTCTACCAGACGATGAGGATCGCAGGTGCTAACATATTCTTATACTATATTTAGGCTGACTAGCTACCTGGAATCATGCAAGAGTTCCCTGAATTAAGAAATGTGTTCCCAGGTCACCTCTGAAAACAGGCACTTGTGCCTAGTGGGCTTTACCTGGTTCTCAAAGAATGAAATAAATATATATATATATCTATACACTCTGTTGCATAGGATCAGTCTTTTGTTTCTAAACACCAATGGCTGTTGTTGAGAATTTCTATTAGGACTGAATCTCTGCCATGTGGAACTGAAGTTCTTTGGCAAGGTTAGGAACAGAAATATGAATGACTTCACTTGTTCTCAACGTCTAATGTTGTACCATTAAACAGGTGGTCAACCTGCTCACTTCACTATAAAGCATGCTCTTCGAACTGCTTTAATAAGCTTTCTGAACACTTCAGAAACATAGAATTTGTTGGCAGAAACAGACCACTTGGCCCACCAAGTCTGTCTGAGTGGTCTTTGCCTAGTCTGTCTCTGCAGACACTAACTAGTCTCTGGCAACCCTCCCTCCTCCCTGCCAATGTCTTAATATTTCCCTATGCCTATCGAATGCATGCTTGATGTCCCCTACTGTTTTCACCTCCACCACTTCTGCTGGCAGTCTGTCCAGAAGTCTACCACTCTTTCAGTGAAACAGTAAAATAATACTTCCTCACACCCCTCCTAACCCCCCCCCCCCAGCTTCATTGCATGCCCTCTGGCAGAAACAGTAGGAGGAAAATAGTTCTTACTGATAGCACAATACCATGTCCCTTTAGTGCATTTAGCCGTGACTTATTAACAGTTGAGGGTGGCATTTCACAGCATTGCTGGTGTCATAGGTGAGTTCCATCAGAGAGTATCGATTGGGACATCTGTGATTGTCATTGTTTTCCCATGCACAGCAGAGGCACTCCAAGCCAGGGTTTTATTTCTACTCTGATTTTCTCTTGTCTTACAGTCAGTTATACTCCTGCCTGTTCCTGCTCTGTTTACCATCCCTGGTGTAGCCAGATGTCTAAATCAATAAAGAACACATGATAGCATTTTGTAATGGGAATTAGCGATGCTGTCAATGACAGAGGCCCTGGCTTCTCTGCTTGGTGTTGTTTAGTCTGGGACTAATGAAGAGTTAACGAGTGACCTGGTTTCATTAAACTAGGTCAGCTTCAGAAGAGGCATATCTATGTTTTTGTATCATGGATATTGTTTAAAATCACGTAGTGCTCAAAGAGTTTAGTGTTTCATTATAATAGTTATTAAATCGTCGCATTGCTGGTAAGTACTATCCATAAGGATGACTCCAGTGTACAGTACTTATGTTTTTCAGAGAGAAAAAGTGAGAAAGAGAGACAGAAATATGTGTGACAGTAACAGTGCCATTAATAAAGGTTACAACAAGGAAACATAAAAAAGGTTTTGTAAACCTGGAGAATTCTTGGATAGGTGTAGAAGCTGGTGAAACTTAAATCCTACTGCCATTCAAATATACTTAGATAATCATTGACCATAGTTTACACAATTATGTTAAGGGAGAGGCACACATTAGTATCCATTTTAAACAGCTAAACTATGCTGATTTATAACATGTGCAGAGAAAATCAAGCATCCTGATTGGCTGATGGCAGAGCATTAAATATTTCTAATGCATAGGTAAAAACAAGTTTTGCCAACCAGAATGCTGGGCATGTATAAAATCCCTAAGTTAGTCTTTAGTATGTTTAAAAAATTTCAGCTGCTTTTTTTTTTTATTTATGGAGACTCCAGAACTCGCTAACACTCAGTAGCACTAAAGGGAATCATTATCAAGCATAGAATTTCCCCTTTAAGTTTGTAGTGTTTTATTTATCTTTTTTCCATTTAACCTGTTTTTTTCTTTCATGAACAGGAACTGGGACTTGGCCCTGCCCACCTGCCTGGTCAAACAACACTCACCCTAACTGTTATTCAGGTCGCTTCACTGCTCATTCCATACCATACCGCCTGCCCGCTCTATCGGCCAACACTTGCTCAGACATGTTATTCAGGCCACTGCTACACCTCCCAGTCCTCACACCACCCATTCTGATTCACTAGTCAGTTGAACACGGACACAAGATCAGTAGCAGTCAGTTTTTTTTAAATCTTTTGCTTGCATCTCAGCTGATGGGTGTTTGTCTTTTATCCTGCCTGCTCACCCTTCCACTGACCCTCCCACTTGCCCTCATGCCACACAGTTTCATATAAGAGTATGTATGCAAGCAATAATACCCAACAGGATGGGCGGTATTGGGCAATACCGGACCACCCAGGTGCGTAATGAGGCCCGACGTCACAGGCGGAGGGCCTTATAGCCCCTGAAAGGTCTGGTATTGCCCATACCACCCACCCTGGAGGGTATTATTGCTCTTAGAAAATGGGCACTGTAAAAAAATATATAAAATCAAATAAATTGTTAATGAAGTTAGTTTATTATTAGTTTTGTAATAAAATAGTTCCTCCGCCTGCATAAGCTATGGACTTTTGTACTACTGGACACTCCAGAGTGTGGTTGTCTACAATCCCCCCCCAATCTGTTTTCTGTACTTCAAGAAGACAAGGAGATATTGTAAGCTCTATTTTATCATTATGTTTGCTTGCACGCATGTGCAAGAAACACAGTGCCATCATCCAAGTTTTCCAGAGGTGTGTCAGCCTCTTCCAATTCAGTCAGTGTGTTTGCATGCGCGGTCGCAGTGCGCCAATCACTGCTCCAGCTGTCTATGACAGCTGAAAATGCAGTGGCATACAGTTGGAAGGGAGAGCTCCGCTTCAGTGAGCAGAGCCTCCCCCTCTACACACACACAAACACACACACACACACACACATAGGCACGCACTGCGTGCTCATGCTCTCCCCATATGCGGCCCGATGGGGTTGCCCAATCCCCGTCAGCCCCATGCCCCAAAGTATCCAGGTGCCGCAGCAGGCCCACCCAGCGTGGCAAAATGTTTATGGCCGACGGGGTGCCCAATCCCCCATCGGCTGTATTATCCCCAAAGCATTCCAGGTGCCATGCTGGGAGCCCACCCCGAAGCGTGGCAAAACCATATTATAGCTGGCGGGGGTGCCCAATCCCGTCAGCTGCACTCCTAAGCATCCAGGTGCCACACTGGGAGCCACTCCAGCATGGCAATAATGTTATGGCCGACAGGTGCCCAATCCCCCGTCGGCTCCTGCCCCCCACCAACATCCTTCCAGTTGCCACGCTGGGAGCTCACCCCAGCGTGGAAAACGTCCCTCGTCGTCTTAAATAAAAAAAACCTGTAAATACAAAAACTGTCCATCGGCGCTTCTCCCTGCCCCCCTCCCACAACCTGCACCCACCCACTGCGCACCCTGCCTCCCCACACACCCCCACCCCATACTTACCTCCGGAGCTTGGCGCGACCATCTTCGGTGTACCGGGAACACGTCTGCACTCTTCAAAGCCGACCGCGAACTGAGGAAATGCCAGTAAGCTGTATAATGGGATAGATAGGGTTTTTTCAACTTTATTGCATATCTCAGGCATTTTTTGGAATTTTTGCACCAAATTTTCAACATGGGGTTTTTGGAACCCCTTCTCATGAATGCTGTCACTGTCATGGCGTTACTCGGGCTGGAAGGGTGATTTCATAGCCACTGCATGAAATCACCTTTCCGGAATGAGTAATGAAACGACACTGCCAGTGTTCATAAGGTGGGCTCTCAAAAAGCCTATTTTGAAAATTTGGTGGGCATCTAAAAGCGACTGTTTTATCAGCGTCTGCGTTGCGCGAGTTCCTATGCATTCGTAAGTTCAGCAATTTTCAATATTTTCCTCCAGATTTTCAACATTGCCATTTTACCACACCTTCTTATGAGCAGTATAGATGTCATTTTCACATCTCACCCAAAATATGTTTCCGCCCATGTAGCGCAATAGGCGCAGTTGGTAGTCTTAAATCAATGTAATGGGACACATTAAGAAAATCACAGTGACACTGTTCATGAGCAGAGGTCTTAAAATGGCTATGTTGAAAATTTGGTGAAAAATTCCTAAAATGACTGTTTTATGAGCATGCGTTGCCAGCTCCTACATGCAGCTTGTAAGTTCTTGCGAAATTTCAATATTTTCACTCCAGATTTTCAACATTGCCATTTTACCACACCTCCTTATGAGCAGTATAGCTGTCATTTTCACATCTCATCAAAATGTGTTTCCGCCCATGTAGTGCACAATGGCGCAGTCGGTGTCTTGAAATCAATGTACAGGACACATTAAGAAAATCACAGTGATACTTTTCATGAGCAGAGGTCTTAAAATGGCTATGTTGAAAATTTGTGAAACGCTCCTAGAAATGACTGTTATTTAGCTGCTATGCCAGAGTCCCTACGCACACTGTAAGTCGCAAATTTTCAATATTTCACCCACATTTTCAACATTGCCATTTTGCCACACCTTCTTATGAGCAGTACAGTTGTCATTTTCATCTTGCCCACAGCGTGTTTCTGCCCATGTATGGCGCTGCTTGGTATGATGGGGTGTCTTGAAATCAATATTAACCCCTCACCCCTGCCTTTTGCCAAAGCGACAGGTGGCATGCTGTTGAAGCTGACAGCAGTACCTGGTGGGGACCTGGGTTTGGGGAGGATGAGGTTACTCGGCACAGGGGACCTAGGTTTGGCTACTCTGTACAGGGGCACCCAAGTAAATCCGAACACAGGAAGCAATAACTGTAATGTCCAGAACCAGGAATGGGATTCTTCAGTGTGGCTTTTATTCACATACTAGCTGAACAAACAAAGCATAGACAGACCCCCATGGGGCTACATTTCCTGGTAATGCAGATTAGAGACTACAGAACACTTTATCACCATTTCCAGCCCTCAGGCTCTGAACCCACCAGGCACACAGCCCGGACTTGCACGCAGCTTTGGGTACACAGCCCGACTTGTACACACTTGGGTTTTCCCCACTGGCCTGGCTCCCCCGCCGGCCACTTAATCCACGGTCCATTGGAAGAATGAACCAATTATCCCATTCGCATGGTCCATTGGAAGAATGAACCAATTATCCTGTCATGGCTCCCCGCACCACACTAGAGTCTGCGACTCCTAGAGAGAATTTTCCTTACAACCCCAAGTCTGGGTACTTCCCCCATCACTGGCCAAGTGTCTGAGGCAAAGTAGAAAGCATAGAAGAAATCCGAAGAGGTGGACCTGGTCACTAAAGATGGGGGGCCTCCCACCTCCAGCTCCCACAGCCCATACCCGGCCATTTCTCTGGAAAGCTGAACAATTCCTTTGCTGAACTTCTAAATGTAGATTAAGGGTAGATGTCTGTCACATCTCCTCTACAAATTGTTTGCATCTCACAAAACTCTGGGATTTGACACTACTTTTACTTGCTTGGCCCATTTCTCTAGGCTTCCCAATATGTAGCTCAATCCCTAGATTTTCACATAAGTCCCAGGGTAAAGAAAACATATGCCCTTTAGCCAGAGCAGACACTCACCCTTAAGTTGCAGGTGCCCCACAGGTGACTCACAAATCTTCCATCTTCCAAAATAAATCTTGGACTAAACAGGCAGCTTTTCCTCCACTAGCAGGATTAAGGGGAATTGCCCCAGGAATCTGCTGGGAATCTTTACACCCCCCCAGAGGAAGGGGGCACTGAGACCCGAAAACAGTGGTCTCCACCACTTGAGTACAAACTTCACTCTTCCAAGCCAAACTGCAGACTCTCACTTTGAAAACTCCCAACGTTCTATCTAACTCCCTTTGCTGCAGATTCCAATGTGACTTATGCAGCTGCGAAAGTTCTATTGGTGATGTATCCCTCAGTCTCAGCTGAGACTGAGAACAGAGTGAGACAGTGTGAAACCCATTTAACTGGAGTTTCATAAGCTGCCTACCCTGCCTACCACTAGGTCTTACTGGGATTCTAGTAACCCCGGGTAACAAGGGGGTTACAAATGTATGGGACACGTTAAGAAAATCACAGTGACACTGGTCATGAGCAGAGGTATTAAAATGGCTATGTTGAAAATCTGGTGGTTGCTTGTTCCCAGATGGCTACTCACTTCTAAATCCAAGATGCTCTTGCCATCCCTGTTTGAGAGTATCAGGTCTAAGACGTCTCCCTCCTGAATGGGTTCCAACATTAGCTGCCTGAGGCATGTCCCCTGTAGGGCATTGAAAATGACTCTGCTCTTGGATGTGGCTGCAGCGAATGTGCTCCAGTTAACATCTGGCATAATCAGGTCCCCCATTAACAATATCTCCCCTTTTTCAGCCATTCTAAGGATTCCTCCTATCATTTCCTTGTCCATTTCCTCCTGCTGAGACGGGGGTCTATATACAACCCCTGTGTGGATTGTGTTGCCATTCCCTGTCTCCAAGGTGACCCACAGTTCCTCCTCTCCTCCCTGTTTACCCTTTAGTTCTGTTGCTTTGATCCCTTCCCTTATGTAGAGAGCTACTCCTCCTCCTCTTTTATCCTCCCTGTCCCTCCTGTAGATTGTGTACCCTGGAATGTTGACATCCCAGTAATGGTCCTCTGTGAACCAGGTTTCTGTGACTGCCACAATATCCAGGCATCCCTCTTCCCTTAAGGCCATTAGTTCAGGAAGCTTGTTACCCAGACTACGGGCATTGGTACTCATCACCCTCCATTTTTTGATGGCCTTGCCCCTTCTAGCCCTATCCCTGTACTTACTGCCATTGCCTTTTTCTCCATTTACCCCTGCCCTACCCCCATTGACCTGTCTACCTTGGTGTTAACCTCACTAATTACCCTGTTTTTTGGAAGAGGCTGGAAATTCCCTGCTTCTTTTCCGTGCCCCCACCCTTGGCCAGGCTAAAAGTTTGCCAAACTAAACAAGAGAAACACTCTGGAAACGGGGGTCGATACCAGTCCATTTACAGAAGCAAGGGTTCTGAAAGAACTAGTAAAATTGAAGGTGGACAAAGCAATGGGTCCTGATGGGATTCACCAAAGAATTCTAAAAGATCTAAGGGTAGAACTAGTGACACCACTGACTACTCTCTTTAACAAATCATGGGAGGATGGGGTGGTACCTGAGGACTGGAGGAGGGGTGATGTGATTCCTCTTCACAAAAGTGGGAGCAGGGCAGAGGCAGGAAACTACAGACCAGTTAGTTTGACCTCAGTGGTAGGGAAAATGATGGAATCACTTCTGAAGGAAAGAATTGTTGAGTACCTAGAGGCCAGTGGAGCACAGGATCCAAGGCAGCATGGACTCACAGTGGGAAGGTCATGTCAGATGAATCTAATAGATTTCTTTGACTGGGTGACCAACGTAATA
The DNA here is from genome assembly GCA_016271365.2 of Neoceratodus forsteri. Lineage (NCBI taxonomy): Eukaryota > Metazoa > Chordata > Ceratodontiformes > Ceratodontidae > Neoceratodus > Neoceratodus forsteri. Next base: position 1,629,025,263 of record CM057449.1, on the reverse strand, counting down.
GACCAGGGAGGGGCTGTGGACATGGCCTTCATTGATTTTAGCAAGGCATTTGATACAGTCCCACACAAAAGATTAATTAACAAGTTAGCTAGCCTTGGAGTGGGTCCCTAGGTGGTAGCCTGGATAGAAAATTGGCTGGAGAACAGGACACAAAGGGTAGTAGTAAATGGGGTCCACAGTGAAGAAAGGAGGGCTACTAGCGGGGTACCGCAGGGTTCAGTACTGGGACCAGTCCTTTTTAATGTCTTTATAAGTGACATTGCAGAGGAACTGGAAGGAAAAGTATGTCTCTTTGCAGACGACACAAAGATCTGCAACAGGGTTTGATACACAAGATGGAGTGGAAAGGATGAGAAGGGACTTGGCAAGGTTGGAGGAATGTCAAATGTATGACAGCTTATATTCAATGCAAAGAAGTGCAAGGTAATGCACCTGGGAAACAAAAACCCAGGGGAAGAGTACACAATGGGGGAAGGGTGAGATACTGACAACAATAAAAATGGAAAGAGACCTGGGGGTAATTATATCAGATGACCTAAAGGTGGGCAAGCAAAGTGGGAAGGCAGTAAGGAAGGCTGGGGGGCTACTGGGATGCATAGGGAGAGGCATCAACAGTAGAAAACAGGAAGTTGTTATCCCTCTGTACAGACAGTTGGTGAGACCCCATCTGGAGTATTGTGTGCAGTTCTAGAGACCCCATCTCCGCAAAGACATAGACAAAGTGGAGGCTGTCCAGATGAGGGCAACCAAAATGGTGCAGGGTATGCACCAGAAGACATATAAAGAGAGACTAAAGGAGCTTAATATGTATACCCTTTAGGAAAGAAGGGAGAGGAGGGACACGATAGAAACTTTCATGTACCTCAAGGGAATCAACAAAGTCCAAGAGGGTAGTATCTTTCAGAAAAAGAGATGTGCAAGAACAAGGGGGCACAATTTGAAGATGGGGGTGGGGGAATGGCTCAGAGGTAATGTGAGGAGGTATTTTTTCATGGATAGGGTTGTGGATGCATGGAACAGCCTTCCTGAGGAGGTTGTGGAGTCAAGAACAGTGGGAGAATTCAAGAATGCATGTGACAGACATAAGGCAGTCCTAGTGGGAGGTAGGAGCAAGTAGGCTGTTGGTTAACTAGGATCTGCAACTTATCTGTTAGGTAGGAAAATGGGCAGACTAGGTGGGCCAAGCGGCCCTTATCTGCCATCAAATTCTATGTTTTCATGTTGCCAATGAAGCATTTAAAACTATCACCTAGGATTCTGGTTCCCCTCCCAGACAGATGCAGATCATTGTGCCAGTATAGGCCTGCATCCCTGCAGGTGGACCTCCAGTCCCCAATGAAGCCAAAATCCTGTGCTCCACACCAGTTTTTCAACCATTCATTGAATCCCAGGGTGCAGAGTACCCTAGCCTCACCCATGCCATAGACAGCCAGCACCTCTGAGAAGGTTACAGTGCATGCTAATTTTCTAAGGCCCCTCCTCAACTCCACAACCTCCTCCTGCACAGCTCAGATCCAATTCCCAGCTAGATCATTTGTCCCTAGGTGGACAATGACATCTAGCTCCATTTTCTGTGCAGCTGCTCCCGCGATCCTGAGGATTCGCTTCCTGTCCCTCCATGTCATGGCACCAGGCAGGCATCTTACCTTCCTCTCCCCTCCCTGCCCCAGTTCTATCCCCCTAAAGACTGAGTCCCCCACCAGTTGTTGTTTTCTTCCCCTGTGGGATTTTATGCCACTCTCCTGTGGGTCTTCTTTGTGGAGATTCTCAGCATCTTCCTTGGTCTCCACTGCGGGTGCCTCCATAGAGGAACAATGCTTTGACAGAAGGGCATATGAATTGTGGAGAGGTACAACTGGAGGGATGTGCCTCTGTTCCACCACCCTCACCCTCCCTGAGCCCACCGTAGTCCAACCAGTTCTTATTCTTGGCAACCTCTGAGGCAGCGGCCCTGGTGGTTCCTGGGTGGGGGGAGGATTTCCCAATTCCCTGCCAGGTCCAGGGTGGGAGAGGTTTCCCTACTCTTTGCAAGGATGGCTTAGAGACAGTAACTTCCTCCCTTAGAGCAGAAAGGCATCTGCAAATAGGGCAGCATTACAGCCTCCAGAACGTCTCTCGGAAGACTGCCGCCCCACAGTCAGTGCATTGCACCACTTCCCACATGTCTGTCTCCCTCCCTGTTGAAATTATGTTTTTTTTCCCCCGCTATTAGGGAACCTCATTTCCTCTTAGTAGTGTAACCCTTTTCCTAGGGACAATGTATAAAGAACCCCAAGTTTTTTGTTTTTTTTACAATAGCAATCACAAGAATATATCCTCCCAGCTTATGCAACACTGCCTGGCTGCCTTCTGTAGCACACCCCACCCTGTTTTGTGTCTTAGGAGGAAGTTGTCACACCTTCCTACCTAACTCCATAAAGCTAGGTCAACAGGGCTCTTAGTAATGGATTATCTGCATGACCTACTATCTTGGACTCCCTCAGAACTCATATTAGGTGATCTCAACCTGGATTGGTTTGTGAGCTCCTCTAAACCACTAAAAGACCTTTGTAATGCCTTTGGACTCAATCAACTTGTCACGAAGGCCACACATCCAAATGCAAAAAATTCTGAACGTAGCACTCTGCTGGATATAATACTTGTAAATAAACCTCACCTATATGACCACTCTGGTGTCTTCTTTAATGACCTCAGTGACCATTGCCTCATTGCTTGCGTCAGGTCACTTCCCAAACCTATCATGGCCTCCAGGTTTGTCTTCAAAGAAGCCACAGGAACTTTAATGCATCCCGCTTGACACCATTAGTAGGCATGCCCCACTGATTAAAACCCGCACAAAAAGGAGATCTTGCCCATGGTTAACTCCTGAGCTAAAGGAGGCCTTACTCAATAGAGATACCTAATGTAAGAAAGCTTGAAAAACCAAAAATCTAGGCAACTGGGCCGCCTTCAGGGCAGCGAGAAATATTAGCACCAAACTAGTCAGAAATAAAAAGGCTAGTTATTTTTGTTGTCAGTTGGAAGACTCTTCTAAATCCCCTTCCAAATTCTGGAGAATGCTCAAAGACCTGAAGGGACACAGCCCCGCCAACTCACTACCTTCTAAAATTTGCCAAAGTCTCTAATGACTGGTTATCATCCTTGGATACTAAAGTGCATGTCTGTGCTTTGTTCTTGGACCTGAGCAAAATGTTCGACACAGTTGACCATAATCTGCTCTTCACCATGCTCAGGAACCTTGGTCTCGACCGAATGGCAATGTCCTGGTTTACAAGCTATCTCACTGATCGCCAGCAGTGTGTCAAAGCGGGCAGGGACTTCTCTCCACCTAAACTGCTATTAAGGTGAATACCACAAGGATCGATCCTAGGTCCCTTGCTATTCTGTATCTACATAAATAATATTGATGAAGGAATAAAATTGGCAAACATACATCTCTTTGCCGATGATATGGTCCTGTACCTCGAAAGGCCCATGCCCGCACTAGCATGCTCGGACTTGCAAGCTGACTTTATTATGTTACAGAATAATCTCCTGACTCTTAAGTTATTACTGAATGCCAAGTAAACCAAGGCAATCCTCTTCTCACCTCCTGCCAGCACACCAAAACCGCTTATCCCTTCTATGGCCCCCCAGATTCTCACCTTACTAGGCGAATCTTTAGAGTTTGTGACAAAATTTAACTACTTGGGAATGTGGTTTGACCACAGACTTTCATTCAGAGACTACGTGGATAAACTGGCAAAGAAGCTGAACATGAGACTAGGCCTATTTTTTAGAATAAAGAATCTACTAACTCATGAAGCTAAGGTTAGGCTTGTCCAAACCACATTCCTACCTCTGTTGAACTATGCTGACCTTATCTACAGGCAGTGCACTATCTCTGCTCTGTCCAAATTGGACATATTATATCATTGGGCCATCAGATTCATTATGGGAGCACCAAACCACACTCACCGCTGCACACTCTATGCCATCATGGGGTGGCCTTTACTCAGCCTCAGACGACACAGGAGTGCAGTGCTTTGGATGTACAGAGCTAAAACCAAAAAACTGCCACAGTACATTTCCAACTGCTTGCCTGTCTCTCCAGTAAGCAGCTATGTACTAAGGAGTCTCTCCTACATTTCCCTGGTAATTCCAAAGATCAGGATGCCCTTTGGAGCCGCAGCCATAAGCCATTCTCTGCCTGTAATTTGGAACAGCATACAAAAAAAGCTAAAACAAGTATCTCCGGTAAGCATGACCTTATTTAAGACCTTGATTCAGCGTACAATTTCAGAATCATGCAATTGCCAACTTTAAGTGCGTTTTGCCTCAAACCCCAATAACTCTGTGCAGAAGGGACAACCCCTTCTGTAGCTCTCACCCCTTAGCTCTATGAGTCCCCGGGGTTCCCCTGTCCTGTCCCCACCTCCAACCCCAGTTCTTGCCTCACCTTCTCCTCCTCTTCCTGCTAACCCTTGTCACTCCCCCGCTCCTCTCTATCTCCATATTTCCTAAATCTTCCGTCTCCCCCTTCCCCTGTCACAGGTGAATAATATGTTATACTGTCCCTAATTGAGTGCCATGTATACTCATGTAAATCTATTATTTATTGTTAACTGTCTAGTACAAAAATATGTTGATGAACACCGTATTTGCTTACTGTCATGCATCTGAGTATCTCCCAGTATGTATTATGTATTTTATGTACTGTCTTTGTTGACCTCCCCAGGTCCACCTTGTAAATGAGCCTGTCCTCAATTGTGTTTTTGCCTGGTAAAATAAAGATGATTGATTGATTGACTGAGCTCGGTGAGAGTGGGAATGGGGGGGGAGGGGAAGGTTTGGGCAATCCACCTGTTCTGTGTTGTGAGCGCAATCAGAGCAATCCAGTTTGAACCTTCTGAGGCTTTGTCTGGCTCTAACACACAACTCGACTGACTTCAGGAATGAAAGAACACACCAGTGAAAACTTAAATGTCGGTTGCAAAAAGTCACCAACATTCTATCAAGCTACAAATAAGGCACCAGATTCATTGAAAAAGAAAAAAAGAATAAGAAGTATTTTAATCCCTCTGCATGTAAAGTAGCAATCTACAAAAAGATCAGCAGTAATGAAACCCCCTTCTTGATTCAAACAAGCAAAAACCAGTGTAAAATTATAAGTAAGGCCCACTTCCTCAGAATCAGAGCAAGTTTGTGCCTTAATCCTCCAGTTTCCTAGTTCCTAGTTCAAGATTGTGCATCCTTCCCAGCTCCTAGTTCAGTTTCGCAAAAGCAACCTTTACCTTCAAAAGACAAGGCCTTTCTGTGAGGAAAGCTTCCCCTATATGCTTCCTTAATCCCCTGAAGTTCTCTTTTCCTTGTGCTAAACTGCTCTGGTGTTCATTCATCTATTATTCCCATTTCTGCCTTTTGCCCAATGAAATCCCCATCCCCAGCCCCCTCCTCCTAGCGTGTAGTTTAAATTAGGGGCGTTCGGATTGTGGAATTTCTGTAATTCCAGTTCTGTTACCAATTCCATTCTACCTCCAAGTGGAGGAACAGAATCGGAAATGGAATCGGACGTTCTGAATCCGAATCCTCCTGTGACTGTACGTTACTAGCTTTCATATGTCCCCCAACCTCCTCACTTCCCTCTTCGCTTTTAGCAGTAAGCAGCAGTTAGTTTTTTTAGCAGCATCTTGTGGGTTCATGCCTGTCCAAGGGGCTCCTTGTTCTCACTCCTCCCAAGTGTGAATAATGTAGCTTAACTCTCTCAGCCCAAGCCCTTAGCCACCACCCTTCAGATTTCTCCTCCTAAACCTCTTTTTCATGTGGTCAGTTGTCTATCCAGGTCATGTCCACGTTGTACAGTGAGTCCCATCCAACTGTCCTGCTAGGACTCCTGTTTGCCAAAACAACTACAGCTCAAGACTCCAAAATTAAACTATGAAAACAATATTACATCTGCCCCCCCCACCGCTCTCCCCTCCAACTTACATCCGCTGTCTCAACCCTCAGTCACTCATGCCATTTCCCAGCATTACCTCAGATGTTGCGGACCCCAAACAAATCTCTAGGTACATTCTCTGTCAGATGCACAGTAAAGGGCATCTGGCAGAGAATGCACCCAGGATTTGTTTTGGTCAGCTACTCCCCCTGGTGGCTAACTCTGGGATAACTGCCCAAGTGATTGAGGGTCGGGACTTGGGATGGGAGAAAGAGATGAGTGGGGACTTGTTTTCAGGGGACAGAGCATGGAGTCTGGTCCTGTTCAGGGGTGGTCAGTCAACATCTCACGACCGAGTAGGACATTTTTTTAAGTGGAACCATCCTCAAGCTAATCAGGAATGGATGCAGGAGTGTGACTGCAGATAAAGTGGATCTCTTTGATTGTGGGGGGGAGTACGAGCAGTAGGAGGACCATCAGCAACAAGTTTTAATAATCTTCTTGGACTAATGGTGGAGTGGTGAAGTGCATGCTGTGTGAATCATTGGGTGCAATCTTCAGTGGACTTCAGAATCAGCAGGAACAGTGAAAGAAAACCAGAGCTGACTGCTGCCTGGGCCTTCTCCGGGACAACAGACGCTTCAGGTAAGGGGAGGAAGGGCTTTTTTTTTAACTACACTCTGATGCAGATTTAGAATCAGATTGTGATTCTGGTTCTACATCCAAAAGGGTTTTCAGATTCAGATTTTTGGCCTTGAATACCAAAATTCAAAATTCCTAAAAAAGCTTGAAATCTGATGAATCAAATTCCATTTGCCAGATTCTGAACAACCTTAGTTTTGTTTGTTTTCTTGTACTCTGGAAAAGTCCATGGGTCAAAGGCCCATTTTCATGGGCGACCAGAACAGATAATTCGACAAACTGAATACAATAAAAAACAATAGATAATACTACATACAATATAAAACAATTTTTTTCAGTGACAAATGTTCACTTGCTGGCATTGACATTGGTAGTGCAGGAGTTAGAGAGATGCATAATTGGAATGACAGTGAAGTGTTGAACTAATACCAACCCCCACCCTGCAGAGACTAAAAGGCATTGGGGGTGTGCCTTTGGTTCATCGACCATAACGTCTATGCCATTCCACCTCCCCCCACCCTGCAGACACCAACAGGTGTCGAGGTGTGCTTTGGGGTCTTCGGCCCTTATACTCAACCTATTTCATAAGGAAATAAGCTGGAATGGGTGCAGTATAGGAGAATGAGGTAAACTTTAGGGCCAAAGACTGCAAGGCACACCTTCATGCCTGTCAGTGGCTGTAGGGCAGGGGTAGAATGCTGTGAGCATTACGGCCGACAAACTCAAGTCATACCCTTGACACCTGTCAGTCTCTACAGGGTGGGTGTTACATTGGGAAACCTTAATATCACGGGTGTTCATTGGTGTTTTCACTCCAAATTTTCAAAATGGGCTTTTTGGGACCCCACCTCATGAACAGTGGCACTATCATTTCGTTACTCAATCCTGAAAGGTGATTTCGCACAGCAACTAAGTCATTCAGTGCCACAGGTGCAGAAACACATTTTGGGCAGGATGTGAAAAATGACAGCTGTACTGTTCATGATGAGGTGTGAAAAAATGGCAATGTTGAAAATCTGGAGTGAAAATATGAAAAATTCACGAAGTTACAAGTGTGCATAGAAACTGCACAATGCATACCCGTAATGTGGTAATTGTTTGGAATTTTTTTCACCAAATTTTTAATATGGGCTTTTTGGGGCCTCCCCTCATGAGAAGTGGCACTGTGATTTTGTTAATCCATCCCGAAAGTTGATTTTGCAGAGTGACCGCGCCATTCTGTGCCACAGGTGCAAAAACACACTTCAGGCAGGATGTGAAAAATGACAGCTGTGCTGTTCATAAGGAGGTGTTACAAAATGGCAATGTTGAAAATCTGGAGTGAAAATATTAACAATTGGTGAAGTTACAAGCGTGCATTGAAAATGTGCAACGCACTCCTGTAATGTGGTCATTTTGGGGAATTTTTTCACTAAATTTTCAACCACATGAACAGACATACTGTTTTGTTAATTAACCCCGAAAAGGTCATTCTGTGCAGCGATCACAAAATCACCTTTCGGGACTGAGAAACGAAATGACAGTGACATGTTCATGAGGTGAGGTCCCGAAAACCCCATGTTGAAAATTTGAGTTCAAAATTCCTAAAAATGGCTGAGACATCAACCTAAGTTGAAACCTTCCATTGACTCCCATTATACAGTGCTTACCCGATTCCTCAGTTCGTAGTTCGGCTTTGAAGAGTGCAAACACGTCCCGGTCCACAGAAGATCAATGCTTCTGACCTCCAGAGGGTAAGTATGGGTGAGGGGGTGCAGGGAGGTGGGTGCAGAGAGGAGGTTGGGGTGGGGAAGGGGGGACTGGGAGATGATGCTGGATGGTTTTCTTTTTACAGTTTAACGAACAAACAAACAAAAGATTCTGGGGACTGTTTTTCTTTATTCGTAGGTTTAAAAAAAACTTTTGGGCACACTGGGGTGGGCTCTCAGTATGCCACATGAGTTAAGGGGCATGATGCGATGGGAATTCTGCACCCCATCGGCAATGGCAAGGAGGAAACATGATGTTGACAGGGATTTGGCACCCCGTTGAAAGAAATTGAGCTTGGGGGCATCTGACACCAGGAGTGGGCATCCGGTGTTGGGAAAATAAAAAAGACATCTGGGCACACTGGGGTGGGCTCCCAGGTAATATAACATGTTGCTCTGGGGGTGCGGGGCATACATGCCAACACGGACTGACACCCGATGTAAGCTTTGTAGGAGTGTGTGGCCAGAGACATTGTGGAAAGGTGTGCCGTAGCTGTTTTATTTATTGAAATGTTTCACCAGGAATGGCACACCGAGCAACTGCTCGTAACTCCAGCCATGCGCATTACTGTGCACTGTAATGCGTATGGTCAGAGTCTTCTCATCTGCTGCTGCAATGACGAAACTGCACCTGATTGCAGCAGCAAATTTGTTTCAACTCTTTGGCTCTCTTTGAAGTTTGCTGTCATCACCAGCATGCTCACTGATTGGCGGCTGAAGGACGCACCCACTAAATCGTCCCCTGCATTGGCCACAACACTGCCACACCTCTGAAATGTGCTACTACCAAAAGCTGTTTCTAGCACATGCATGCAAGCAAACACAAAAAATCAAAAATTAAACAAATGCAATACTAAACAATTACACTGACTACTGGACGATATATGATTCCTAAGGACATGCTTAACTTGTTTTTATGCCTTTGTAATCTTCTGTACTTCTAATTTTTTTTTTTCTGATGGTTGCTGTAAACTAGTGTTCTATGTGCCATCTTGATGGCCCAGGCCATGCCTGAAAATGGTCCCTGGGATCAGTGTACTTACCTGGTTATCAAATAAATACATAAAAAATGAATAAAAAAATAAAATAAATAAAACTATTTAACAAATTCCCAGCCCATGGTATTAATGTAAAAATAGAACTGAAAAAAATTTGGCAGTCTGTAAAACATTGTTTTCTGTCCTATAGTTGTTTTCATTTTGTGCACTGTAAACTGAAAATTTTAAGATAACCTGGTTGACACTATACTAGAATGTTCTTTAAAAATTTCATGGAAGAATGCAAGAACTCCTATTTGAAATAAATACCTTTAGCATTCTGAATTCCCAGAATACCATGCTGAGCGAAGGCTGCATGAGGAGACGCTGAGCGGCTGAATGCCCAAAAGACCCTCCACCCTTGATGTGTTTGTTTAATCGATTTGGAAGAAGAGAAGTTACATTTTTGGAATAACCAGGAAAACATGGTAATAATAGTGCTAAGAGTACCCACTGTCCTTTTCTTTCTTTCTTTTATTTCTTTTTCCGTTCAGCGTTATTGTTGTGACTGAGCTGTAATAGCGCTTTTCAGTAATAGTGCCAGCGGTTGATCAGCAGGTTTTTGGACAGCGGCCATGGAGCGTTCACACACGGGGCATGTCCAAGCTATACTGCAGGGTCTCAGAGTTTGTGCAGGCCAATGCTAAATCTACCAAAAAGCAGTGAAGGTCAACAGCTGAAGGGTGCATGGGAGCAGAGAGAAAATACAAAAATATAACTAAACCTCAGGACACTATGCAGAATGCCACAGCAGCACAAGTGATACAATTGGAGCATCACTCAGAAGGGACAGAAAAGCAAACGGAGATGCAACAGCAGTCCCAGGAACCAGGTAACCCCTTTGTCTGGAGTTACCAGACAGAGGATTTATTTTTTTTGGAGCTGAAGGTGTATCTTTGCCTGGCAATAGCACCATCCATCAGGGGCTTTACAAAACATCGGGACGAAGGTCCAAGAGGAAGAAATCCTGCAGTCCTTTGGCTGTGGTGAGATCAAAAGAAGAAAGTAACGTATCAGACTTGGGTTTAAGGAATAAACCTAAAAAAACAAAAAAAACTAAGTGTAGTAAGTTAGAGGCGGGTCAGCCAGTTACAAAGGAAGAAAACCCTCTGTCAACAGTTCTTACATCACAGGTGGGGGCTTATGATATTTTCAATTATATGAAAAAAGAAAGTTGGGAAAATAAAAAATAAAGGGAAAACAGTGGTGGTGTATACACTACAGGGGCAGAAGCTTTATAGGTAGGGCAAGTGCAGGAACAGACTGTTGAATATTTTGAAGGAATAAAGGAAGGAAATAAATGGGGGCAGGAAACTGAAATAATGGATGGTCATGGAGAAACCCCTATAGACTCTCAGGGAGATGTTCTGAAGGAAATGAGAGTGAGTTTTGCAAATATAAATAAAGCTGTCAGCAATTTGTCACAGAAACTTTCAGAAGCAGTGGATAAAATTGAATCACTCTCTACAAGAACAATTGAGTGTGATACACGAGTGAGCCAGCTGGAGGATTCCATCCCTAAAATATGCACGTCAGTAACAAATTGTTGCAAAGAATTGGAAGAATTAAGATCTAAGGTGGAAGATTTAGAATCTCTGTCACGGCAGGCCAATCTGGGATCAAAGGGGGTGACTCACAAACATTCTGTGAAACTATGCTAACTGAAATCTTAGGGCAAACATACCCTACTCAAAAAGCAGAACTGGATAGAGCACACAGGGCCTTTGGCTCTAGGGATAATCAAAAATAGGCCCTGTTTTGTATACATCAAAACTTTGAGATATCAAGACAAGGAAAGAATATTAACTAAAGCAAGAACAGAAAAAGGTTTAATGTACAGAGGTATCAGATTACAAATTTTTCCAGACCTTCCTCCAACTGTCCTGGCTAAAAGGAAGAGTTTTGACATGGTCAGAGATAAATTAAGGAAAGAAGGAATCCAGTATGATATGTTTTACCCAGCAAAGTTAAGGGTCACCATCGATGGAAAAACAATGTTGTTTTTGAATCCCAAAGAGGTATTGAAAAAAGTGTTGAAAAAATGACAGGAGAGGGAAAAACAGGAAAATGCAGCCAGGAACTCTACACCAGATCCTGGAGGCTTAGGATAAAATTTGGGTGTTTTAGGTCCCCAACCCCCCTGGTTTTCTCTGTGGTTAAAAAAGAGGTAGTTAAGAAATTGGGGTGGGTTGGTAATATTTGTCATTAAGGTCTGGTATATGAAAAAGGGGCATATAAATGAGGTATTGATGGTTCCCCTACTATATTGGTCTTTTTTTCTTCTTCTTCTCCTCCCTAGAAGTCCAGTGGGGGGGGGGGCTCTTCAAGCCTTAGGCTCAGGTTTAATCTCCTAGAAATACCTTTCATGCAAATGAGGTCTTGGCAACCTCAGAAGGGGAGGGGGCTGTGTCTGTTTGTTTTTAGGACACAAGGAAGGGGTTTGGAAGTTCCACTATCTGTACTCCCAATGGTTATTTTTTTGCTATGTGAGATTTTATCTCAGTTAGATGGGAATAAGCTTAGTGGATATAGACAAATAAAACAAAAAGAGGGTTGGGGAGAATAGGAAAAAAACAAAAAAATAAGTTAAAAAAGCACAAACTCAAAAAGCATGGGTGCCGAGCTAAAACACATATAGAAGGTACAAGTGGAGGGGAAGAGGAAATATTACGTAAGGTGGATAATGTGGCAGCACCAAAGGGGATATCAAGGAGCAAGAGGTCAAAGAGAACAAAAATGGTGGAGTTGAAGTTTATGACCTGGAACCTTAATGGATAGTGAAAAAGGTCTAAAATTAGAAAAGTGGTTAACATAGTAAAACAAGCATTTGTCAATGCCTAATGTTTGCTTGCTGGCATTAGCATTGATAGTGTAGGAGTTAGAGAGCTGCATAATAGGAATGGCAGTGAAGTATTGAACTGAAGCCAACCCCACCAGCACCCTGCAGAGACTGACAGGCATTGGGGTGTGCCTTTGGGTCGTCAGGCATAATGGTCACGCCATTTCACCACACCCTACCCTGCAGACACCAACAAGTGTCACAGTGTGCCTTGGGGTCTTTGGCCCTTATGCTCACCCCATACCATCAGGAAATACGGTGAGATGGATGCTGTATAGGAGAATGGGGTGAACTTTGGGGCCGAAGAGTACAAGGCACACCTTGATGCCTGTCACCGGCTGCAGGATGTGGAATGGTATGAGCATTGCATGCTGGAACCCCAAGTCACACCCCTGACGCCTGTCAATCTGTACAGGGTGGGGCTTTATGGTCGGAAACCCTAACACCTCAGGCATTCATTGGCATTTTCACTCCAAATTTTCAACATGGTTTTTTGTGACCCCCACCTTTTGAACAGTGGCAATATCAGTTTGTTAGCCGGAAGCTGATTTTGCTCAGCGACTATGCCATTTGGCACCACAGGTGCGAAAACACATTTCGAACAAGATGTGAAAAATGACAACTGTACTGTTCATGGGGAGGTGAAAATGGCAATGTTGAAAATCTGCAGTGAAAATGATTAAAAAACTGGTGAAGTCACAAGCATGCGTAGAAAATGCGCAATGCACACCCGTAATGCAATTAGTTTGGGGATTTTTTTACAGCAGATTGTCAACATAGGGATTTTGGAACCTCTGCTCATGAACAGTGTCACTGTGATTTTCTTAATCTGTCCCGAACAGTGATTTTCCACAGCGACCACACTTTTCTGCGCTGGAAGTGCGAAAACACATTTCAGCCATGGTGTGAAAAATGACAGCTGTACTGTTCATAAGGAAGTGTGGAAAAATGCCAGGGTGAAAATCTGGACTGAAAATATTAGAAATCCATGAACTTATGAGGGTGTGTGGAAACTGCGTAATGGTCACTCATAACAGTCATTTTATGGACTTTTTTCACCAAATTTTTAACATAGCCATTTTAGCACCTCTGCTCAGGAACAGCATCACTGTGATTTTCTTAATCTGTCCCAAACATTGATTTCGCACACCGATTGTGCCATTTTCCGTCTTTTGGATGAGACATTAAACCGAGGTCCCATCTGCCTGGATTGGTGGTAGTTCAGGTGGATGTTAAAGATCCCATGGCACTTATCGAAAAGAGTAGGGGAATTTCTCCGGTGTCCTGGCCAAATTTCCCTCATTCACTAAAAATACCACCAACAGCTTAATCTGGTTCAAGATCAGTTGGCATTCATCTGTATCCCCCTCCCCCGGGTCGTGCCTGAAAATAGGCAGGATTTGTCTAGTGCACTTACCCGGTCAAGAAAACCTAAATAATAAATAAAATAAAAAATTGTGCACTACATGCACGGAAACACATTTTGGGCGAAATGTGAAAAATGACAGTTGTACTGCTCATAAGGAGGTGTGGTAAAATGGCAATGTTGAAAATCTGGAGTGAAAATATTGAAAATTTGTGAACTCACCAGTGATGTGACAATGGAACTCGCATGCTCGTAAAAGCAGTCATTTTGTGAAGTTTTCACCAAATTTTCAACATAGGGTTTTTGGGGCCTACCTCATGAACTATGACACTGACGTTTCTTAAATCAGTCCCGAAAGGTGGTTCCATGCAGTGACCGCGAAATCACCTTTCAGGCCCGATTAACAAAATGACAGTGACAGAATTCATGAGGAGGGGTCCGAAAACCCCATGTTGAAAATTTGGTGAAAACATTCCCAAAAATACCTGAGATATGCATCAAAGTTGAAAAAAACCCTATTTATTCAATTATATAGCTTACCAGCATTTCCTCAGTTCGCGGTCGGCTTTGAAGAGTGCAGACGTGTTCCCGGTCCACCGAAGATCATCGCACCGGACTCTGGAGGTAAGTATGGGGTGAGTGGTAAGTATGGGGTGAGTTGGGGGGTGGGGAGGCTGGGTGCACAGAGGATGGGCATGGGTGGGGGGATGGGGGTCAGGACAGTCAGCGAAGGAAGGTTTTTTCTTTTCAGGTGCTTTTCTTTTTAGGAGGACAACACGAGACTTGTGCCATGCTGGGGTGGGCTCTCAGTGTGGTAGCTGGAAGGCTGTTTGGGGGGGCAGCAGAGCCGACTGGGGATTGGGAACCCCCGTTGGCCATACGGACTATTGCCACGCTGGGGTGGGCTCCCAGCGTGGCACCTGGTAGTCTCTTGGGGGGAGGGTAAACAGTGGAGTCGACAGGGGATTGGGCACCTCCGTCGGCCATACAGAATGTTGCCACACTGGGGTGAGCTCCCAGCATGGCACCTGGAACTCTGTTGGGGTGGAAGGCACAGCAGAGCTGATGGGGATTGGACACCCCCATCACCCATACAGTGTGTGTGTGTGGGGGACGCATGAGCATGCAATATGCGTGTGTGTGTGTGTGTGTGTGTGGGAGGAGTGCATGAGCACGCGATATCTTATCGCTGTTCACTGAAGTGTAGCTCTCCCTTTCAACTGTACGGCACTGCATTTTCAACTGCTGCCATAGACAGCGGCAGCATTCATTGGTGAACTGTGGCCTGCAAACACACTAACTGAATTGGAAGACAGGGTGCCACACCTCCAAAAACTCAGATGATGGCACTATGTTTCTTGCAAGCAAGCATAAAATAAGACAGCTTGCTTTCTCTTGCAGGAAACACACTTCAATAGTAAAGATGCCATCTACTTTGGAAACTATTTGGGCAAAGGGGTTTTGTACCTTTTATCTGGGGAATGCTAGAGGAGTGGTGAAATTTATTAAAAATACAAATGTCATACATTATAGAAGATATTAAGACAGATTCATAAGGATGGTTTATCATGTTACAAATAAAACAAGCATTTGTCAATGCCGAATGTTTGCTTGCTGGTATTAGCATTAGAAATGCAGGAGTTAGACAGATGCAGAATAGGAATGGCAGTGAAGTAGTGAAATTGACATGAACTACACCTCCATGCTGTAGAGATGGAAAGGATGTGGGGTAAGTTTTTGGGTCGTCACCCATGATGGTCAAGCCATGTCACCTCACCCTATTCTGCAGACAGTGAGATGTGTTGACCTGTGCCTTAGGGTGTTTGGCTTTACAGTCAGCCCATTCCAAAAGGACATATGTTGAAATGGATGCAGCATAGGAGAATGGTTTGAAGTCTTGGGACGAAGAGTCCAAGGTACACCTCAATGCCTGTCAGTGGCAGGGGGTGGGGGTGGGATGGCATGAGCAGTACAGTCGGCAATCCAAAGGTACACCCTGATGCCTGTCTGTCTGTACAGGGTAGGACATTATGGTTAGAAACCCTAATGCCTTGGGCGTTTGTTGGTATTCACAGTACAAATTTTGAACATGGCCTTTTTTTGGGACCTCTTCTCATGAACCGTGGCAGTGTGATTTTGTCAATGTGTCCCGAAAAGTGACTTCCGACAGTGACAATGCCATTCTGCACCACATGTACGGAAACACAGATCAGACAGGATGTGAAGAATGACAGCTGGACCATCCATAGGGAGGTATGAAGAGATGGCAATGTTGAAAATGTGTAGTGGGAATATTAACAATGCTTGCAGTTCCGAGCATACATGGAAACCGTGCAACGCATGTGTGTAACACAGTCATTTTATGGAGTTTCATCACCAGATTTTCACAATAGGCATTTAACGACCTGTGCTCATGAACAGCGTCACTGTGATTTTGTTACGTGTCCTGAACACTGATGTCCCACAGCAACCACGGTAGTCTACGCCGGAACTACAAAAACACATTTTGACCAAGATGTGAAAAATGACAGCTGTACTGTTCATAAGGAGGTGTGGAAAAATGGCAATGTTGAAAATTTGGAGTGAAAATATTACAAATGTGAAAAGTTATAAGCGTGCGTGGAAACTGCGCAACGCATGCTCGTAACACAGTGACTTTATGGACTTTCATCACCAAATTTTCAACATAGGCATTTTAGGACCTCTGCTAATGAACAGTGTCACTGTGATTTTTGTAATGTGTCTCAAACAGCGATTTCCCACAGCGACCGTGCTATTGTGTGCTGGAAGTGCGAAAACACATTTCGGCCAGAATGTGCAAAATGACAGCTGCACTGTTCATAAGGAGGTGTGGAAAAATGGCAATGTTCACTATATGGCATGAAAATATTGCAAATGTGCAAAGTTACGAGCGTGCGTGGAAACTGCACAATGCACACTCGTAACACAGTCATTTCATGGACGTTTATCACCAGATTTTCAACATACTCATTTTAGGACCTCTGCTAATTAACAGTGTCAGCGTGATTTTCCTAATGTGTCCTGAACATGGATTTCCCACAATGACCGAGCTAGTCTACGCTGCAAGTGCAAAAACATATTTGGGCCAGGATGTAAAAAATGACTGCTGTACTGCTCATAAGGAGGTGAGGACAAATGGCAATGCTGACAATCTGGAGTGAAAATATTGCAAATATGTGAAAATACGAGCATCTTGAAAACACTGCTTATGCGCTCGTAGCACAGTCATTTTATGGACTTTTCACCACATTTTCAACATAGGCATTTTAGGACCTCTGCTAATGAACAGTGACACTGTGATTTTCGTAATGTGTCCCAAACATTGATTTCACACACCTACTGTGCCATTGTGCGCTACATGCGCAGAAACACATTGTGGGCAAGAAGTGCAAAATTAAAACTGTACTGCTCATAAGGAAGTGTGGTAAAATGGCATTGTTGAAAATCAGGAGTGCAAATATTAAAAATGTGCACACTTACGAGCGTGCGTAGGACCTGCGCAACACATGCTCGTAAAACAGTCATTTTTAGGAATGTTTTCACCAAATTTTCCACATAGCCATTTTAAGACCTCTGCTCATGAACAGTGTCACTTTGATTTTCTCAATCTGTTCCAAACATTGATTTCACACACCAACTGCGCCATTGTGCGTTACATGCGCGGAAACACATTTTGGGCCAGATGTGAAAAATGACAGCTATACTGCTCAGAAGGAAGAGTGGTAAAATGGCAATGTTGAAAATCTGGAGTGCAAATGTTACAAATTCATGAACTTCTGACGTGCGTTGGAACTGCTAGCAACGCTCGTAAAAGTAATCATTTTAGGAATTGTTTACCAAATTTTCAACATAGCCATTGTAAGACCTCTGCTCATGAACACTGTCACTGTGATTTTCTTAATATGTCCCAAACATTGATTTCACACACCGACTGCACCATTGTGCGTTACATGCACGGAAACACATTTTTGGTAAGATATGAAAAATGACAGCTGTACTGCTCATAAGTAGGTGTGATAGAATGGCAATGTTGAAAATCTGGAGTGCAAATGTTACAAATTCGCAAACTTATGAGCCTGCTTAGGAACTGCGCAATGCACACTCATAAAACTCATTTCTAGGAATTTTTTCACCAAATTTGCAACATAGGCTTTTTGAGAGCCCACCTCATGAACACTGGCACTGTCATTTCATTAATCAGTCCCGAAAGGTGATTTCACGCAGTGACTGCGAAATCACCCTACGGGCCTGATTAATGTCATGACAGTGACAGAATTCACAAGGAGGGGTCCCAAAAACCCCATGTTGAAAATTTGGTGTCAAAATTCCAAAAAATGCCTGAGATATACAGCAAAGTTGAAAAAACCCTATCTATCCCATTATACAGCTTAGCAGCATTTCCTCAGGTCGCGGTCAGATTTGAAGAGTGCAGACATGTTCCTGGTCCACCGAAGATCATCGCGCCGGACTCGGAGGTAAGTATGGGGTGAGTGGGGGGTGGGGAGGCAGGGTGCTGAGTGGGTGGGCTGGGTCTGGGAGGGGGTCTGGGAGACTGCAGGATGGTTTTTCCTCCACAGGGAAAAAAAGAAAAGACAATGCGGGATGGTTTTTACTTTACAGGCATTTGGCATGCTGAGGTGGGCTCCCAGCATGCCAATGGACTGTTTTGTTTGGGGACCTGTAGCTGGTGGGGGATTGGACACCCCCATCAGCACACAAGAAAAGGGGGGGCCATCAAGCTGGCAGGGATTGGGCACCCCCGTCGGCACAATAAGAATGGGGGGAATCATGCCGATGGGGATTGGGCACCCCCATCGGCACACAAGAAAATGGGGAGGATTTCGGTTAGATCATGCTGATGGGGAATGGACTCCCCCATCGGCAGACAGGACATTTGCTCACTGAAGCCGGTGGGGATTGGGGCCCCCGTCGGCAAACAAAGACCGTCTGGGGGGCACTTGCTGCCGAGGGGGATTGGGCACCCCCTCAGCATGGGGACAGCATATTACTGTTTGTGAACATGGCGGCAAGCCACCCGCTATGTTCGCAAACAGTATTACGCTAGTTAACATTCTGCCCTGCAATGACGGGTCACTTCCTCATTGTAGCACAATGACTGATGCTGCAATGACAAGGCAGCCCCTGATTGCTGCGGCAAAAACGTTAGAAGTTGGTGCACTTTTGGAGACCAGTGTCATCACCACACTGTGCCTCCATTGGTCCACCATTGCCAAGCCCCCTAATGCAGTGCCTCCCTTGGCTGTAACACTGCCGCGCCTCTACAACCCGCTTCTCTCCTAAGCTGCCACATCATGTTTCTTGCACATGTACACAAGCAAACATAAAAAGGGGGAGAAAAGTCTTCTGATTATTTCAGTTTATGGCCCAAATCAGGATGATCCTCTTTTTTTTCAAATCTCTTTATCGAAGTAGCCCAAAAGGATGTGGATATAATAATAGGTGGGGATTTTAATGTAACATTTGATATGATGGATAGGTCACCCCCCACAGGGGAAAAAAAAGAGTGGCATTAGTATTAGTAAAAGAAATGGTTAAAAACTTAAATTTGAAAGACCCTTTCAGGGAACTCTTTCCAGACTCTAAGAAATACTCATACTATTCTGGCGCACATAAAACCTTTTCGAGGTTGGATTTTTACCTGCTTTCTCTGGAAGTTTTAGACGTGGTTAAGAAAGTCAATTATGAATCTATAAGAATCTTAGACCATGCCCTTGTGACATTAGTCCTAGAGGTTGGGAAGAATAATACTAAAGAGCTTTGTCAATGGAAATTGGATAACTCATTGTGGCTCTTTCCAGGTTTGAAGAAAAAAATAATTGAAGAGATTCAGTGGTTTTGGACCTATAATTCAAACCAAAATATTAAAATACAGAGCTTATGGGAGACTTTGAAAATATGTCTGAGAACTTGGTGTATGTAACAACAAGGGGTTAGTGGGTTAGAAAAAGAAAATATAATAAACAACTAAGGGAATTGGAAATAGATTTAGAGAAAGCAGGGAAAATCACATTTTGGAAGGGTCAGAACAATCGGAAAAAGAATTTCTGTTCATAAAAGATAGGTTAGAAAAGCTAATTCAGGGAAAAACTGATAGAGGTTTATACAGAATGAACTCTGAATGCTAATATTATGGGGATTTACCAGGTAAATTGTTAGCTTACCGATTAATGAGTGAAAAAAATAGTAATAGTATACAAAAAATAAGGAGGGACGATGGAGAATTACTGTCTTTGGAACCAGATATTAATAGGACTTTTAGATCCTTTTATGAAAAATCGTATACAACAGAGTCTGAAGTAGGACAGGCTCAAATCAGAGAATATATATTAACAACTGATCTGCCAACAATGTCAAAACAGGATTTAATAGATCTTAATAAAGAAATCTCAGAAGAAGAGATCTTTGAGATGATAAAATCTTTACCCAATGGGAAAAGCCCGGGTCCTGATGGGCTAAAGTTTGAGTTATATAAAAATCTGTCAGATATTATAACTGCAGTACTAGTAGAACTTTTTAGGTCTTTTTTAGAAGAAGGTAGATTGCCGGATACAATTAATGAAGCAGATATTATATTAATTCCTAAGCAAGATAAACATTTGGAATTATGCGGGTCATATAGACCAATATCACTATTAAATATTGATTATAAAATCTTGGCAAAGGCGTTAGCAAATAGACTCACAAATATTATTCCAAAAATGATACATACCAATTAAGTGGGTTTTATAGAAAATAGACGTTTACAGCATAACACAAGCAGGGCATTTGCGATTATACAGACAATGGCTGGAATGGACACTACACTCATCTCATTAGATACCGAGAAGGCTTTTGATAGGGTGCAGTGGCCGTTCCTGTCAGAAGTCATGAGGGCATGTGGAATGGAGGGAAATTTTAGGAATCAGGTAAACTTACTATATATACATCCCCTAAGGCAAGAATCAAGACAAATGATTCAATATCGCAACCAATCCATTTAAAGAAAGGAACAAGACAGGGGTGTCTCCTGTCTCCCCTGTTATTTGCTCTTTATTTGGAGCCACTGGCTATCAAAATTAGAGAAAAGGCAACTCAAATTGGGATACCTACAGGGAGTCGGTTTACTTCAATACTGCTTTATGCGGATGATATCTTGTTGACTATGAGATCTCCCGATCAGTCATATGTGATGGTAGGTAAAGTGCTGGAGGAATATAGTAGAGTTTCAGGTTGTAAAGTGAACTGGGAAAAAAGTGAAATATTATATTGAGGGGATATAAAAAATATTGCAGATCCAACCTTAAAAAAATAAACCAAAGTAAAATTAAATATCTGGGGATTTATTTAGCAATCAAAATGGACCAGGTTAAACATATAAACTATGACCCTTTAAAAAATAAAATAAAAGGGGACTTGGAAAAATGGCAATATCTTCCCTTAACACTAATATGTAGGATAAGCATACTTAAAATGAACATCCTTCCAAGATTGCTTTTCCTGTTTGAATCAATTCCTGTTTTTTGAATAAATCATTCTTCCAGGAACTGGTTGTACTGATGAAGAGATTTCTGTGGCAAGGGGGAAGGGCAAGAGTGTCATTGGATAAACTTTGTTTAAATAGAGAAAGAGGGAGGTTGCGTTGCCCCAGCTTTCGGAATTATTATCTGGCTGCGCAGTTTGAAATACTGTATTATTGGTTCCATCCACTACAGGATGAAAACTCAGCAGGCATAGACTTTGAGGTAAAGTGCTTAGATCAGCACCCACTAAATGTATTGACAATGTATAAAGCTAGAGCTGGGGTGATAGCTATGGAAGCTTTAGAGTTAACAAAAACTGCTTTGCTGGTTTGGATCCAGGCATCACAAAAAAATGAGAGTAAAAATGGTATATCCAAATTGAGTTCTATATATAAAATTAAGAATTTTCCACCTTCAATGTGAGATAATATTTTTAGGGTTTGGTATCATCAAAAAGAAAATTCACTCCATAGGGGACTTCTATGAAGGAGATTCTTTCTTAACATTTGAACAATTTCAGAAAAAATATACCATCTTAGACGCATATAGATAGCAATATTTACAGGTAAAGAATTTTATTTACAAAAAAAATTTAATTTAAATTAAAAATAACACCATTAAAAGCATTATTTATGAAGTTAGAGTCTAATAAACATCTGATTTCTAAACTGTATAAATTCCTGGGACAGCAACCATATCATAATCTGGAAATAACTAAGGGGGCTTGGGAAAGAGATTTAAAGGTTCCTGTTACTGAAAAGATTGGAGTAAATATATAAATCTGGACTCTATACAAATAAAAAAATAACAAACTCCTGAAATATATTTCAGTACTCTGCATAAGACCTATCTGACTCCTTCTAAACTACATCCCTCTAAATTACACACCTTCGATGCTGCCATGTCAGATCAGTGTCAGAGATGCAAGAAAGACAGAGGCACATTAACACATATATTGGTTTCATGTGACAAGATTAAAAAAATACTGGGGGGATATATGGTCCCTGTTAGGAAAAACAATGGGCCTAGAAATACTCTTTGATCCAGGAAAGGCAATGTTCAGCTTTACAGCTGGATTTCTAGAGTTGCAGAACCACTAGTGTATTTTTTTTAAATACAGCTGTTATAATGGCTAAAAAAGTGGTCCTGCAGCACTGGAAGGATGCTGATCCTCCATTCTTTGTGGAATGATTCAAAAAAATGTTGGACCTTTCCAGAATGGATAAATCCATTTATATTATGGAGGATAAATAAAATATTATTTACAAATTTGGTCAACTTTTTTGGTCAATTTGGATTCATAATGCATGTTTGATTAGGCCCAGGATGAAATAATAATGATTCAATTAGAAACCTCTAGGAGGGAAACTACCTTCACAGAGTATTAGAGGGATTTGCTCCTCTGAGAAAAGTAGGATAGGCAGTCAACCCCCAATGCTTGAAGCACCCACGTGCTGAGTTATTTCATCAAAAAAAAAATACCTTTGTTCAAGCAGAAACCAGTTTGTATAAATCACAGTGATGTGTACAGTGAGGCAACTAAGTGGCAAATCTTGCTATCTGATTTAGTAAAGTTCTAACCCTAACTAACGACCCCTCACCTGCAGAATAATGAAACATGAGACCATAGTCAATGACTGGGAGAAGAAAGCTCTGGGACAAGAGCATTCTAGTTGTTGGAGTAAACATTGAATTTAGTCTATATAAAGCTCCAGGCCTTTGATGGACTGATATAACTATACCAGAAATATGTTGATCATACTTAAGAACATGGTCCAAAGTAAAACCTAAATATTTCAATCAATCAATCAATCAATTTTATTTGTATACTGGAAGGTATGTGAGCAAAAATGTCTGTTTTCACAAACGTCCAGTGTAGGAAGTACAACAGATGAACAAATACATAGGCCAATGGAATACATAGTACATACAATGGACTACCTATGACATACAATGGAACCTGTCGGATGGTCTAACCATTACACTGTGAGATTCAATTTTTGCACCCCTCTGTGTAGGCCAACCCCTGTGGAGATGATCAAGTACCGCCATTTACGGGATGTGACTCCCGATGGTCTAACTGCGGTGCTTGATCCATCAGAATTTCCTGTGATGAGCTTGGATCCTGAGATTCTAGTTCTGGCCTATAACAAGACCATTACCTCTGCACTGGATTCCATTGCTCCCTTCCGTGTGCATCCTCTCTCCCTTTGCCCTCGGTCGCCATGGTTTGATGGGGACTTGAGGGAGATGTGGCGGCTAGGACTCAGGTTAGAGAGGCGCTGGCAGAAATCCAGCTTAGATGCTGACCATCTTAGACTCCTAGAGCATTATCAACTCTATCAGTCAGCAATTACTCATAAGAAGGCAGTATTCCTGTCCGGAGAAATTTCTGCTGCACAGAACTGACCGGCCCAGCTCTTTTGAGCCGTAGACAGGCTCTGCAACCCAGCCTGTCTACTGGTTTGTAAAGCCTTTTCACAATTGCAGTGTGAGGAGCTTGCTCGGTTCTTTGCAGATAAGGTGGATGACATCAGAGCGGAGACCTGTGCAGCACTCTCTATGGGAATTGCCGTGGACCAGCCCCAGGTTACAATCCTTCAGTTTTCCTGGAGTTCCTTCGAAAGGCTGGAAATCAAAGTTGTTATGAGGATTTCCAGGGTATGTGCACTACATGCTGTAGTTTAGACCCAGGTTCTACAGCCCTGATCATGGGCTGTGGTGAGGTTATCATCCCAGTTCTGGCAGGGATAGTCTGGTGCTCCTTAGACTCTGGTGAATATCTCTGCTCCCTGAAGGAGGAAGTGGTGACACCAGTGTTGAAGAAGGCTTCTTTGGACCCAGACTCCCTAGCTAACTATAGACCTATCTTGAACCTTCCCTTTTTGGGGAAGGTAATTGAGAAAGTAGTGGCTGCCCAGTTGGACAACCATTTGACCATCCATAACATCTACGACCCTCTTCAATTGGGTTTTTGAAAGAGGCATAGCACTGAGACTGCACTGGTTCGAGTGCTGAATGATGTCTTGATGGTGAGAGACCAGAAAAAAATGGTCCATTTTGGTCCTGTTGGATCTGTCAGCAGCATTTGACACCATAGACCATGGGGTGTTGCTTGAGCACCTGAGAGGCATTTGTGGGCTGTCTGGTCTGGTTCACAGATGGTTTCCCTCTTTCCTCACAGGTAGAACTCAGAGGGTGGTGTTGGGGTATTTTCCTCCGATCCTACCTCTCTGTCCTGTGGAGTGCCTCAGGGCTCTGTGCTGTCCCCCATGTTGTTTGCGGTGTACATGCTTCCCCTTGGAGACATTGTAAGACGATATGGGCTGGAGTTTCATTGTTATGCCGATGATACCCAGCTCTATCTGTCTTTTGCACCTGACCAGAATGGAGCACTCTCAGTGTTTAAAAACTGTCTCGGCAAAATCCAAGGTTGGATGAGGTCCAGCTGGCTGAAGTTGAATTCTGGGAAGACAGAAGTGATGGTGGTGGATCCTGGTCACTGGATAGGGGGGTGGGGAGCAAATCATCCCTCTGGTTTATTCTTGGGGGATGTTGAGCTCCCTATCTCTGAACAGGTGCGTGACCTGGGGTGATTCTTGATGATCGGCTGGCACTACGTGCTCAGGTGTTGGCTGTCGTTAAGGTATCCTTTTACCATCTGAGGAACATCGCTAGGATCAAGCACCTTGTTCTGTCTGGTGACTTGCCTGCACTGATCCATGCCTTTGTGACCTCACGCTTGGATTACTGCAACTCCCTTTACTTTGGGCTTCCAAGGGTTGATATCCGCCATTTGCAGCTGGTGCAGAACTCAGCAGCCTGGTTGTTAATGGGGATTCCCTCATTCTTCCCACATTACACTGGTGCTGTGGGATCTGCATTGGCTGCCGGTTCAGTGGCGGAGCACCTTTAAAGTTGGTTTACTGACATATAGAGCCCTACACGGTTTTGGCCCTGACTACCTGAAAGAGCTTCTGGTTCCTTACCTTCCCGAGTGACTGCTCCGCTCAGCCAACGAGGGGTTGTTAGAGATTCCAAGGGTAGCTTTAAAATCTTCCAGCACCTGAGCTTTTATGTTCGTGGTGCCGACCCTTTGGAATTCTCTACCCCATTGGATTAGAGAGTGCATGACTGTGGGGGGTTTCAAACAAGCATTGAAGTCGTTCCTATGGAAAAAAGGCATATGGGGATGGTACTGACATGGACTGATATTATTGATTTTAGTGTCTTTATGATGTTTTATTATGATGTTATTTAAATGTAATGCGCCTTGATTTCTGAAAGGCGCACAATAAATAAAGATTATTATTATTCTTATTATTATACATATACAGGTGTAAAGAAGTACAAGGAACTAACAAGTACAAAATAAAACTAGCATATTGCATGGGTAAAACTGTACAAGAGTCGACCAGAAGGCAGACCAATAAACAGAAATGTTTTCAGGTATTGTATAGGGCAAGAAGTTTTAGTGCACTTGGTGAGGAGAAGAAAAGTGCAAGTGATGCGGGGGAGAGAGAGCCACTGGGATTTACCAAGAGGGCCATGGAGGAGGCCTATCAGGGCAGCTGCAGGTGGATGATAGGAAGATGTGTTCCTTTAGGGAGGAGTTGAAAGAGTATATGGACCTGCAAGCCTGGATTTTGTGGGGTAGACTGTTGTAAAGCTTTGTTCCCTTGAAGGTAATGGAGTTCTGGGCATGCTTAGTCCTGTAGAAAGGGGTGTCAAAAACCAGACTTGAGGCACCACTAGTCAAACACCCAAGTGCTGCGAGTGGGAATAGGAAGATAATGCCTTGGGGGGGGGGGATATTGAGGTATATCTTATGTAGGAAGGAGAGCATCTTAAGAAGGAACCTTCCTTCTAGAGTGGGCCACTTGAGGGAGAAATAAAGTGAGCAGTGGCGTGTTTTCCAGGGGAGGCTGGTGACGAAACATGCTTTGCTGTTGTATGTGAATCTAAGTTTGGAGAAAAGGATGGATGAGGTAGGGGGAGAAAAGACAATAGATCCGTAGTCGATAAGGGGCAGGAGTAGAGAACTAGCAAGGTGAAGTCTGGATACAGGAATGATGAACTTTCTAATCCTGTGCAGTAGACCAAATCTGACATGCACCTTCTTCATAAGGTTATTGATGTGGAAATTGTATGAGAGGTGGGGGTCAAGGTGGAGACTTTGGTATTTGAATTCTGACACCTGTTCAATGAGATTGCCGGAATTGTCAAGGAGTTTAAAACTAGGGGCTGGGGCTTTCCTGGGTCCCAAGAAGATCATGAGCTTGGTCTTTTTGGAGTTGAGGACAAGGCTGTTACCAGAGAACCAGGAGTATAGCTTCTTGAAATCAGACTGCAGATTGTGGAACATCATGGCAGGGTTTTTGTTGCTGCAGAAAAGGGCTGCGTCATCGGCATAAAGGACAATTTGAGTGGAATGGCATATAGAGGGAAGGTTATTTATGATGAGTGAGCAAAGAAGGGGGCCCAGGATTGATTCCTGGGGGACACCATATTTAATTGGACATTCCGAGGAGAAGTGGCCTTCAACTGCGGTCTTCTGGGATCTTCTGAAGAGGTAGCTACTGACCCATTTTATGGCATCATCAGAAAGATGTAGGCCTTTAGGGGTGTTAAGGAGGACGGCGTGGTCCACAAGGTCAAAGGCCTTGGTAAGGTTGACAAAAACGGAGCCAGTGTACTGGCCTTTGTCATTAGCTTTAAGGATTTCACTGGTGAACCAGACCAGGGCTGTTTCGGTGCTGTGCCCAGATCTGAACCCATGCTGGGCACTAGACAGTAGGTTGTTGGATTCCAGGTAGTCAGCTAGTTGAGTGTTCACAACCTTCTCTATAATTTTTGAGAGAGGGGCAAGGAAGGAAATAGGATGGTAATTGCCCACCTCGTTTCTAGGTCCGGACATGAATAAGGGTCTGATGGTGGCAGTTTTCCAGATGGTAGGGAAGAAGCCAGAACAGAGGGAGCGGTTCAGTAGGTCGATGATGGGGACAGCCAAGGCATTGATGGAGAGTTTAAGAATGTTATAATCTGTACCGTCACCACCTTTACTGGGTTTGGGGTTATTCCCACAAATGAGTTTTTTGGTGTCAGCAGGTTGTAGGGCTTTGAAGTTGAAGTCGGGGAAAGTACTGCCTTCGGGGTTGGGGTAGGGGGGTGATGAGGGGGGAAGGTGGGCATATGAGAGGAAGGGGTAGGTTTGTATTTTTCAAGGTCGCCGAAAAAGTTGTTGAAAATGTTAGCTGCTTCAATCAGGTCATTAGTTTGCTTGGCACATTGGTACAATGTGATGGGATCTGAATTTTTAGTCTTGCCTAGTAGCAAGTTAAGGGTCCCCCAAAGCTGACGGGGGGGGGGGGGGGTTAGATGATTCACTGAGTTGTTCGTCATGCAGGAAGTTGATTTTTGCTTTTCTTATGGGCAATTTACACTTGTTTCGTTGTGACCTATAGGGGGAGAGTTTGACTGGGTCCCCTGTGCTTTTGGTAGCAGGCCCAGGCTTTGTCCCTGGATCTCATGAGTTTGGTGATATTAGGTGAGATCCAGTCATTAATTTGACCCCTGGGAGTGTGTCTGTCGCAGATGCTGCCAAGGATCCTGGAGAATTTATTTAGGATAGAGTCGCAGTCACCTGGCCCCTTTGTAAAGGAATAGTCCGGTGTGCCGACACAAGGTTGACACCACCACCGTGAAGTCCAGCACAGCAACAGATTTCACCCGAATGTGATGAGTCGCTGTGCTGGTGAACAGCAGACACTGGTGGTGTGGCTCTCGGTGTGCACCCTTCCCTGGTCCAACTCCGACTTGGAGTTGGATATCTAGAGATTGGGGGTGTGGGGGCAGAGCCCCCCACATAGAGGGTTCATGGGGTGCAGCCCTCTGACAGAACACAGATGCATCCCTGACAGTTTGATGCCATCACTCGGCATTGCAGCTGTTGTGCATGTCGGCGCTGTGGATGTCGCAGCGCCATAGTAAATCCAGACCAGTCCTCTAGACTGAGATCATGAGTTGTCCACTCAATTTGCAGGAAACTGTCAGCTCTGAGGGAGGAGGCTGCCTACCTCCAGGCTGAACTGGCAAGGACTAAAGAGGACTCTCCCACCCAAAGAGCACCAGTTCCACAACCACTGCCTCAGAGGTTGCCATGTGTGAAGAGCAGATGGACCACAGTAGGATCTGGGAGGGTGAGGGTGGTGGAACAGAGGCGTAGCCCCTGAGTTGTACCTCTACAAAATCATATGTCGGGTCTGGCAAATCAAGGTTCCTCTATGATGACACCCTCATTGGAGACCAAGAAGAATGCTGGGGACATCCACAAGGGAGACCCACAAAAGAGTGGCAAGGGACAACATAGGGAAAGAAACAGCTTCTGATAGGGACTCAGCTGTTAGGGTGGACCTGGGGAAGGGAGAGGAGAGGAAGTAAGGTGCCTGCCTGGTGCCATGGCTTGGAGGGACAGGAAGTGAATCCTCAGGATTGCAGAAGCAGCATCACAGGAGAGGAAACTAGATATCATTGTCCACCTCGGGACAAATGACCTAACTAGGCATGAGATCAGTGCAGTGCAGAATGAATTTGTGGAGTTGGGGAGGGGCCTCAGACAGGTAGCAAGCACGGTAACCTTCTCAGAGGTGCTGCCAGTCTATGGCAGGGGTGAGGCTAGGGTACTGCACACCATGCAGTTTAATGAATGGTTGCAAAACTGGTGCAGAGCACAGGGCTTTGGCTTCATTGGGGACTGGGGTTCCACCTGGAGAGATGAAGGTCTATACTGGCATGATGGTCTGCATCTGTCCAGGAAGGGAAACACGCTCCTAGGTGACAGGTTTAAAGGCTTCCTTGGCAAGCTTTTAAACTAGCCAAGGGGGGAGGTGCTGATAGGAAACAGGAAAGTTCAAGCCTCCCCGCAAAGCATGGCAGGTAGTAGGGCAAACACTGAGGTACAGAGCTTGACAGAGGGCAGGACAGGGGTAAATGGAAAAATGGACAAGGGCAATAAGAGCAGGGATGGGGTAAAAAAGGATAAAGCCAACATTAAATGGAGGGCAGTGAGTACCAATGCCTGTAGTCTGGGGAAACAAGCTTCCAGAGCTAGTAGCCCTGATGGAAGTGGAACACTTGGATATTGTGGCAGTCACAGAAACATGGTACATGGAGAACCATGACTGGGATGTAAACATACCAGGGTACACAATCTACAGAAGGGACAGGGAGGGTAAAAGAGGAGGTGGAGTAGCTCTCTACATAAGGGAAGGGAGCAAAGTAACAGAACTAAAAAGTAAAGGGGGAGGACAAGAGGAACTCTGGGTCACATTGGAGACAGGGAATGGCATCACAATCCGCACAGGGGTTGTATACAGACCCCCGGCTCAAGGGGAGGAAATGGACAAGAAAATGATAGAGGGCATTCTCAAAATGGCTGAAAAGGGAGATACTGTTGATGGGGGACCTGAATATGCCAGATGTTAACTGGGCAACATGGACGGCAGCCACATCCAAGAGCAAGAGTCCTCATGCTCTACAGGGAGCATGCTCTTAGACAGCTAGTGGTGGAACCCACCTGGGAGGGAGCAATATTAGACCTGGTACTCTCAAATGGAGAGAGGATCACAAACTTAGAAGTCAGTAGACACCTGGGAACAAGTGACCACTGCACAGTGTGCTTCACAATAAACACAACCATGGAGACAAGCCATACAAATACAAGGATACTGGACTTTAGAAGGGCTGACTTTGGCATAATGGGTGAATACCTGAGGAATGCATTAGCAAATGGCCAGAGAGAGGGTGGAAGAACAATGGAGAAAATCAAACTGCCATCATGGAGGCAACAAGCCTTTGTGTGAAACAAATAAAGAAAACAAAGCGGAATAAAAACCACTATGGTTCTCAAAAGAAGTGTCAGGAAGATTAAGGGAGAAAAGGCTGCATTCAAAAAGTATAAGGAATCACAGACGAACACTAACAGGGAACTGTATCACTAAAGTAGAAAGAAGTGGGAAGGCAGTCAGAAAAGCAAAGGCCCAAACCGAGGAAAGGATAGCCAACTCAGTTAAGAAGGGGGATAAAACCTTTTATAGGTACATTAGGGAACATAGAAAGGCTAAGGGAGGGATAGGGAAGATTAATAAAGGAGAGGGGAGGTGGACAGAGGGAGATAGTGAAAAGGCAGAGATAATGAATGAATACTTTTGCTCAGTATTCACAAAAGAAGAAGAGGAGGAGTTACCTAAACCAAACAGTAGAAGCACTCTAGATAGTGGGATTGATACCAGTCCATTTAAAGAAGAAAGAGTACTGAAAGAACTTCTAAAACTCAAGGTGGACAAAGCAATGGGGCCTGACGGGATTCACCCTAGAATCCTAAAAGAGCTCAGGGAGGACCTAGTGACACCACTAACCACACTTTTTAACAAATCATGGGAAGATGGGGTGGTACCTGAGAACTGGAGGAGGGCAGATGTGATTCCCCTTCACAAAAGTGGGAGCAAGGCAGAAGCAGGAAACTACAGACCTGTTAGTTTGACCTCAGTGGTGGGGAAAATGATGGAATCACTTCTGAAAGAAAGAATTGTTGAGTACCTAGAGGCCAGCGGGGCACTGGACCCAAAGCAGCATGGATTCACAGCAGGAAGGTCATGTCAGACAAATCTAATCGATTTCTTTGACTGGGTGACCAAAGTAATAGACCAGGGAGGGGCTGTGGATTTGGCCTACCTAGACTTTAGCAAGGCATTTGACACAGTCTCACACAAAAGATTAATAATCAGGTTAGCCAGCCTGGGAGTGGGTCCCAGGGTGGTAGCCTGGGTAGAAAACTGGCTGCACAACAGGACACAGAAGGTAATAGTGAATGGAACACATTCTGAAGAAAGGGGTTACTAGTGGAGTACCTCAGGGCTCAGTATCTGGTCCAGTCCTCTTTAATGTCTTTATAGGTGACATTGCAGAGGGTCTGGAAGGAAAGGTATGCCTCTTTGTGGATGACACAAAGATCTGTAACAGAGTTGATACACAAGGGGGGGTAGAAAGGATGAGAAGGGACTTGGCAAGGTTGGAGGAATGGTCAGACACATGGCAACTTAGATTCAATGCAAAGAAGTGCAAAGTAATGCACCTGGGAAATAAAAATCCAGGAGAAGAGTACACAATAGCAGGGGAGGTACTAACAACAACAATAATGGAAAGGGATCTGGGTGTAGTCATATCAGATGACCTAAAGGTGGGTATGCAATGTGAGAAGTCAGTAGGGAAAGCCAGGGGATTACTGGGATGCATAGGGAGGGGCATCACAAGTAGAAAAAGGGAAGTGGTTATCCCTCTATATGGACAGTTGGTGAGACCCCATCTGGAGTACTGCGTGCAGTTTTGGAGACCTCATCTACGCAAGGACATAGACAGGATGGAAGCAGTCCAGAGGAGGGCAACTAAAATGGTGCAGGGTCTACATCAGAAACCATATGAAGAGAGGCTGAGAGAGCTTAATATGTATACTCTTGATGAAAGGAGGGACGGAGGGACATGATAGAAACTTTTAAGTGCCTCAAGGGAATCAACAAAGTCCAGGAGGGTAGTATCTTTCAGAAAAAGAGATGTGTAAGGACAAGGGAGCACAATTTAAAGTTAGAGGGGGGACGGCTCAGGGGTAATGTGAGGAAATTCTTTTTCATGGAGAGAGTGGTGGACGCATGGAACCGCCTTCCTGGAGAGGTTGTGGGGTCTAAAACAGTGGAGGAATTCAAACATGCATGGGACAGACATAAGGCAATTATAGTGGGGGGTTGCAGGAAATAGGCTGTTGGTTAACTAGAATCTGCAGCTTATCCAGTAGGTAGGGAAATGGGCAGACTGGGTGGGCCAAGTGGCCCTTATCTGCTGTCAAAGTCTATGTTTCTATGTTTCTATGTTAATTTTCTGATCAGTTAGTCTCCTGGAGAAAATGAATTGGGGGGGGTTGGGTAGACGGGGTGACCATAGGCAGAAAATTGCACAGTGATCGCTGATGTAGTCTGGCAAAACACCGGAGTTGGTGATGCGAGAGGGGTGCGAGGTGACAATCCAGTAAGGTCAGAGTGCGGGATTCCTGGGGGAGAGAGAGGTGGTGAGGGTGATGGTTTTATTTGGGCTGAGGAGGTGGATTGAGAGGGTTTCAAGTAGGGAAAACCTGAAGCTGCGGTTGTGTTCAGTGAAAGAGAATTTGTTAGATATAAAGAACATGCAGCCGCCCCCTTTTTTACTCTGTCTGTCCTTTCTGACAGTGGTGTAGCCACTGAGTTCAATCTCCCCATCAGAGATTTTGTGGGAAAGCCAGGTTTCAGAGAGGGCAATGACATCAAAGTCATAGAGGGCAGCCCAGGCTTGGAAGACGTTGAGTTTGACTGGGAGACTCTGAATATGTAGGTGGACTATGCAGAAGTTGCCTTCCTTATTAAGAAGGGGCTGAGGAGTGGGGGTGATGAGATTTCCTGGGCCGGGGTTAGGATGGATGGTACCTGAGAGGAGTAGGAGGAGAATGAGGGTTCTGGTAAAAATAGAGACAAGAGTTAGTGACTTGTGTCTTTTAGATCTGCAACGTTTAGTTGTAATGGTGGATGCACAGATGGAAAGACACCAGGGGCAGTGGAGGGACAAGGAAAAGAGAGAAAGGATAGAGGATCATTAGGATAGAGCTGGACAAAGGGCTGTGGTGGGTTAAAAGGTTTAGTCTGTAGCGAGAGGGTACAATGACCAGGAGGGGGGAATCGAGGGGAAGGGGTGGTGTGGAGATATGTGTGTGGGGGGGTCAAAATGTAAGCAGAGAAGAATTAACATGGTAGGTGCAGCGAAACAGATGAATGGAAGAATATGAGAGTAAAGTTATGAACTCCCGAGTGAGAGTGGACAGAATATAGGGGTGTTAAGTAGGAAGGTTAAAGGTCTACTTAAAGTAATAAGTAACTAAGGCTGCCAGATGGAGTAGTGATTAGTGTCACAGCCTTTGCTGCAGAAGGTGCAGTGTTTGAAACCTGGTTGGTGCTAGAGAGAAGACTTCTAGAAAGAGTGGAGTACTGGAAGTGGGCAGGGGTGAGTTTTAGGTTAGACAATTCAAAGTAGTAGAGGAGAAAAAGGGAGATGACAGTGAATGCAAGTGCAGATAGTGGTCGGACAGTATAGGGAGCAGGTGGGAAAACAGGTTGTTAGAAAAAACAGCCCAGCGTCATGTGACAGGTATGTTCAGTGTTAAAGTGGACAACTGTTTACTGAAACTAATAAACATAACATTTTAAAAAAGAATTCTACGTGCCATTAAAAAGGGGATGAATTGTAGGTTGAACATGTTGATGTCACTGTACAAGGCACTGAGTAGACCCCACCTGAAGAACTGTATGTAGTTCTGGGCATCACTTTACAAATATGTCATAAGGGGAGTGGGACAATGTACAGGACACACCTACAAAGACAACAAGCATTTGTCAATGCCAAATGTTGTCTTGCTGGCATTGGCATTAGTAGTGCAGCAGTTAGAGAGATGCATAATAGGAATGTCAGTGAAGTATGGAACTGATGCCAACCTCACCCACCCTGCAGAGACTGACAGGCATTGAGGTGTGCCTTTGTATCACCAGCCATAACGCTTATGCCATTTCACCTCACCCTACCCTGCAGACTCCGACAAGTGTCGCATTGTGCCTTGGGGTCATCGGGCCTTACGCTCACCTCATTCTATAAGGAAAAACATTGAGATGGGTGCAGTATAGGAGAATGGGGTGAACTTTGGGGCCAAAGAGTCCAAGGCACACCTTGATGCCTGTCACTGGCTGCAGGGTGGGAGTGGAGGTGGAATGGCTTGAGCATTACAGCTGACAATCTAAAATCACACCTCTGATGCCTGTCAGTCTCTACAGGGTGGAATGTTACAGATAGAAAACCTAATGCCCCAGGTGTTTGTTGGTATTTGCACTCCAAATTTTCAACATGGGCTTTTTGTGACCCCACCTCATGAAAGCATTTGTGACCTCTGCTCATGAACAATGGCATTGTGGTTTTGTTAATCTGTCCCGAACGTTGATTTCCCAGTGACCGTGCCATTCTGTGCCAGATGTGCAAAAACACATTTCGAGCAGGATGTGAAACATGACAGTTGTACCATTCATAAGGAGGTGTGAAGAAATGGCAATGTTGAGAATCTGGAGTGAAAATATAAAAAATTCTCAAACTTACGAGCGTAAGTGGAAACTGTGCAATGCACGCTCGTAACACAGTCATTTTGTGCAATTGTTTTCACCAAGTTTTCAACATAAGCATTTTGGAACCTCTTCTCTTGAACAGTGTCACTGTGATTTTCTTAATCTGTCCCGAACGTTGATTTCCTATAGCGACCGCACCATTGTGCGCCAGATGTGCCAAAAAACACATTTTGGGCAGGATGTGAAAAATGACAGCTGTACCGTTCATAAGGAGGTGTGAAAAATTGGCAATGTTGAAAATCTGGAGTGAAAATATTAAAAATTGTCAAACTTTATGAGTGTGTATGGAAACTGCGCAATGCATGCTCGTAACAGCCATTTTTTTAAAAATGTTCACCAAATATACAACATAGGCTTTTTGGGGGCCCACCTCATGAACAGTGATACTGTCATTTTGTTAATCGGTCCCGGAAGGTGATTCCACGCAATGATCGCGAAATCACCTTTTGGGACTGAATAACGAAATGACAGTGACAGAGTTCATGAGGTGTTGTCTCAAGAACCCCATGTTGAAAATTTGGAGCCAAACATCACAAAAATGGCCGCGATATCCACCTAAGTTGAAACCCCCCATTGATGCCATTATACAGCTTACCATGATTTTCTTCAGATTGTGGTTGGCTTTTGAAGAGTTCAGACGTCTCCCTCTCCACCATAGATCATCGCACCAGGCTCCAGAGGTAAGTATGGGGTGAGGGGGGGTGAGGGGAGGTGGGGTGCACAGAAGGTGGGTGCAGGTTGGGAGAGGGGGGTGTCGTGACCATGAGGGACCATTTTCGTGTTACAGGGAGAGAAAAAAAGAACGTTGCAGGAAGTTTTTTACAGGTTTGCTTTGGGCACACAGGATGGGCTGAAGAGTGCCACCTGTGTTTTGGACAGGGGGAATTGGGCCCCGTCAGCAAAAAGCGGTCTGTGTTTGAGGGGACATGTTGCCTAGGGGGTTGAGCACTGCCCTCTGCAGATAAATAAAACAAGGGAATATTATGCCAATGAGGATTGGGCCCCATCGGCAAATGAACAGGGGAAGGGGCATGCCAACAGGGGGATTGGGCACCCCTGATGTCAGCTTTCTAGGGACTGTGAGAGGCAGATGGTGGCAGCCACCGCCATGTTTATTGAAATGTTTCAGCAGGCAAGGCACGCCCTGCAATGACAGGACGCTCCCTCATTGCACCGTTGAAATTCTTTCATGTTGGCGGCATGCTTCTGAACTGCTGTCATAGACAGCGTACTTATTCATTGGTGCCACAGAGACCAGCCCAAAAAATCAGTGGTGTCATTGGCCACAACACTGCCGCACCTCCACAACCTGCTACTCCAGCAAGCTGCCACAAAATGTTGCTTGTGCTGCATGCGTAAGACACCATAAAAAGGGGCTTGGAAGCATAACATTGAGGATGAGGGTACACAGTGTTGTTCTCACTGGAAAATAGGAATGCGATGAGTGCCATGCTTGACATAAAGTCATGATATACAACCCAAAAATATACCTAGTAAGCCTGTTTTTTTCTAGATTAGTAGGACAGAAGAAGGCAATGCCTATCAAGTCTGCACCCCCACACACACACACACACATTGTCTCCAAGGTTATACCCTTCATAAGACTAACAATAGGAAATTCCATCCATTGCCCCCAGCTGAGATAGGAAGTACTGAGTAAACGTTAATTGAAGTAGGGGGCAGACACCACATATGGTAACCTTTATTGGATCTGAACATCCACAAAAACCCAGGAGAGGTAGGAATTTTCATATGATATTAAGGAAGATGGAGAATTTCTGACTATCTGTGCTGGGGGCCACAGACTGGCCTGGTTATAATAATTAAAATTACACTTTCTTTATGACGTACTGTACATCATGAATGCCATTTTGAAGTCGACAGTTCCCCCACCCCCCTTTTATTTTATGTAGAAACAGAAACTTTTGGTAGAAAAAGACCATTGGTCCATGCAGTCTGCTCAGTTTTATTTTATCCTACCCAGGGTCCTAATTTTTAGTCTGGGCTACTGCTCTCACCACCCTCCCTCTTGCCCTCTGTCTTACTGCTATTTAACTATTAAGCCTTTTACTCGGTCCCAGCTGTGTTTAAAACCATTAATGGTTCTTGCACCCACCACCTCTGCTGGTAGGCTGCTCCATAGCTCAACCACTCTCTCCATAAAGTAGAACTTTCTTAAGTCCCTCCTGCATCACCCTCCCCGCCACTTTCCACTCATATCCCTATGTTCTTGACTCACTATTCCTGCTGAATAATTCCTCACAATATACCTCATTCCTTCCTTTCAGGGACTTTAAGGTCTTATTATATGGCCCCTCTCCCTTCTGGTCTCTAGTGAATACAGCGAATACATATTCAGAGCCTTAAGCCAATCCTCATAGGATCTGTCCTACTGGCACTGAATCAATTTTGTTACCTCATGCTGTGGTATCTTTAGCCTGTCTTTGTCTTTTATTTGGTGGGGACTCCAGAACTAGGCACAGTATTCCAGATGCGGCCTCAGCAGTGTTCTTTAGAGAGCCAGTATCACCTCCTTCCTCCTGCTGTAAAAACCCATCCCAATAATCTCAGCATCTTGATTTTGCTGTAGGTCTTGTTACATGGGCTAAATTGTTTTAGGGAGTCTCTTATGATGACTCCCAGGTTCCTTTCCCCAGTGGCAGTGTCCAGCTTAACCTCTCCCACCCAGTATTCCTTCTTGGGGGGTTTTGTTCCCTATGTGCATCACCTTGCATTTTTCATGCCATTGCATTTCAGCTGCCAGACTTTGGACCACCTCACTAATCTGTGCAGGTCCCTCTGCAGCTCCATAACAGAACTCACTTTCTACCCTGCCACAGAGCTTAGTGTCATCAGCAAAGAGACACATTTTGCCTCTTATTCCTCTCCCTGTGGCACTGATGAACATATTGAAAAGGACCTGCCCCAGGACTGAAGCCTGTAGCACCCTACTCACGACCACCATCCCCCCTGACTTGACCCTGTTTACCACCAACTCTCTGCTGTCTCTCACCTAGCCAGCTTCCTGTCTCTTTAACTAGATCCTACACTGTTCCCACATCCTATAACTTCTTCAGCAACCTTCTTTGCAGCACAAAGTTAAACACCCTTGCTGAAGTTGAAATAGAGCAAATCCACTGCTTGTCCATTGTCCTCTGCCCTAGATACCCAGTCAAGTAATACTATCAGGTTGGTCTGACACCTGTCTGCCACAAATCCATGCTGCTTAATATCCTGGAGCTAATTTCTTTCCACGTAGTCCACTAGGTTCTCTTTGACTAGGGTCTCGATTAATTTACCTACTATGGAGGTAAAACTAACGAGTCTGTAGTTTTCTGGTTCCTCTGTCACCTCCCTTGTGGAACAGGACTATATCTGCTACCCTCTAATCCTTCAGAACCACCTCTGATGGTAAGGCGCTATTGAACAGCCCTGTCAAGGGTTAAGCCATTTCTGATGCCAATTCCCAGAACACCCTCAGGTGCAGCCCAACTGGCCCTGGACCATTATTAATTTTCAGGGCTGCTAGCTATTTTCTGACCCTTTCTCTTTCTCCTGTAAACACCACCTGCCCCATTTCTGGGGTCTCTCTTCCAGCAGCCTTTATGCTGCTTTTGGGTGAGGGCCTGCTATCCTCTACTATAAACACAGAGCGACATAAGTCATTTAAAATGGCTGCCTAATGCTCTTCTGTCTCTATTACCATGCTCCTGTATGTCAGTCTAATAATTCCACCGCTTGTCTTCCTTTTTCCCCCTAATGTATCTAAAGAACTGTTTCCCCCCGACCTCCTCTGCAATATCCAGTTCTGTGTCTGCTTTGGCATCCCTGACTACTTTCTTGGCCTCCCGCATCTTCAACTGGTATTCACCCCATTCCACATCTGCCTATTTATCTATGTATCTAATAAAGGCCCTTTTTAGCCCTAGTTGTCTCCCTGCCTTCTTGGAGAACCACATTGGTCTCTTGTACCTTTTACTCTTAGTAAGCATTCTCAGACATGACTTTGTTGTCTCTAGAATGGCCCCTTTAATTACTGCCCACCTCTCCTCTTTCCCACTTATTTCATCCACTGTCCTCAGCTTATTCTTGACTAGTTCCCTCTTCTGGTCAAAGTCTGCTCTTCTGAAATTCAGAATCACAGCCCTTGATGAGGTTATTCTGGTACCTAGAGCCAGTTCGAACCGCATGCTGTTATGATCACTGGACCCCAGAGGCACTCAACCCTCATCCCACCTACCATTTCCAAGTTGGTAAGGACCATGTCGAGAATGGCAGATTGCCTTGTCGGTTCTCTGACCAACTGCACCAGCAGGCAGTACTGCAACATATTTAGCATGGCCTGACTTTATGCGTTCCTAGCTCCTGGAATGTCCCAATCTATGCCTAGTAGCTTGCAATCCCCCACCACCACTACTTCCACCTTTCCTTCCCCCTTCTGAATCTCTGTCCCTAGTTTCCCCATCTCCCTTAACCACACAGTCCTGGCAGTCTGTAGACCACCCCCATATGCAGCTTCTTATCTGATGTGGTCGTGATCTACACCCATAGTGACTCTGTCCCCCCTTCCCTACCCTGATGACCTCCCCCCAACAACCTCTTTGTCTTCCTTGACATTTGGGCTACCCCACCTCCTTTTTTCAATACCTGTATCTCACCTACACCTGGAGTATCCTGGTATTGCTAAGTCCCAGTCATTGTGACCCATGTTTCTGTAATGGCTACAAGGTCTAATCCAGCATCTGCCACAGTTGCCTGGGGCTTACTAATTTTATTCCCTAGGCTTTTGGTATTTAGGTAGGCTGCCTTCCAGCATGTGCCTATACCCCTTCCCTTCTTGTTACCACCTCTCCCCTTGTCATCCTTTTCCCCCTTAATATTCTACCGCTTGCTCATTCTATGTGCCCCTGCCCTCTGACTCTTTCTTACTGTATTATGGACCGCTGTCTGGATGCTTATATCCTGTCTGTGTCTAGCCCTCATTTCTGGAGGAGTACTAGCTAGGTTCCCCTTAAGTCCTCCTTCCACTGTGTTTTCCTCAGCTTCTGTCTCTCCCCACCACTTAGTTTAAATGTCCACCAGAAAAAGACATTAAACTTATGCCCCAACGCACTAGCCTCCTCTCTTGTCAGGTGAAGGCCTTCACCCTTGAAGAGCCTCCTGTCTCAGAAGCCCCCTGTCTCACACAAAATGTTACTCCTCCCCCTGACACCATCCCTTCAGCCTCCCATTAAATTCCTTAATCTTCTCCTTCCTCACTCTTCTCTTCTCCTCCACTATCACCCACACAGGGAGGACCTCAGAAAAGGCAAGGGAAGCTGAGTGTGCTTTCAATCTGTCCCCCAGCTTTCAAAAGTTATGTTTCAACATTTCATTTGGCTGGTGCACCACATCGTTGGTACCCAGGTGTACCAGCAGTCCAAGCATCCCTCCCCTTCTTCTACCATCCTTCCTATCCTCTCCATGTCCCGGATGGCTAATGCACCTGGAAGACATCTGACCACCCTCTTCCCTTACCCGTGCTTCCCACAAGCTTCTCCACACCTCTAATCATTGAGTCCACCACCACTAGGAAATTTCTTGCTGCTTTGCTCCTGCTCTTACCACTGCGTGCTATGAAGTCACCCTGTTGACCCTTCCTGACTCTGAGCCCCCCCTCAAGGGAGTCCGGTACCTGTTCCTCCAAAAGGGGTGCAAATTAATTCAATGTCAGAATACAGTGAGCCTGGCTGACTTCCTTGTGGCTGCCCCTGCCACCCTTTCCACTCCCTGCTACCCTCAAGCCTCCAGGCCCGTGGCCTCTGAGGGAGTGTGGGTGCCAGGGGTGTCTGAGGGTACCAGCTCAACTTGTGATGCATCCAAGATTTCTTCTCCCTTATCGCTACCAGTTGTGCCTAGAACTCTGCAGATGCCCTACATATGGGGCAGTGTTGTTTCCTCCAGGGCATAGCCTGAGTGATGCATGCTCCACAGTACCTACAGTTGAATATGTCACCCCTGTACCTGTGCTCCATTTCATCTGACTGCTCCTGTCCCACAGTATGTACTTGACTGCTAAGAAAACCTAACTACACTCTGCTACTAACTGTACTGAGCTGCACCTGCCAGAAACCCCTTTAGCTATTTCCTACAACACCTTATACCTTAGGGTGTTCATCTCTTAATTTTAATACACATTCACCTTCACAAGTACTATGTTGTGTTACTCCAGATAAGGAATTCTTAGGTTCCCTTTACATGATCTACCCAATGCCTTTCAGCATCGGTGTAGGCAGGCATACTCCAAGCACTCCATGGTGTGCAATTTTATTTAAGGGGGTAGCAAATAGGCTCTGAACTGCTCCCTTTTTCCATGAAAACTAAAAGAAAATACTGAACCTTTCTGTAATTTTATTCATAGGATTCGAAACTAGAAGGACTGGTCACTAATACTCTCTTTGTATGCCAAGAACAATACAACTTTACAGGCTATGGGCTGGTATGTGGGTGTCTTAGGGAACAATACATGGTATTTGTATTTACCCATGCATGGCAACAACCATTGTCGTGGATTCAAAAGTTGCATTCATTGTGCCAAATGAGGCAACAAACACAGTCCTTGGTGTACATTTGTATATTGTCTGGCTACACCCCGGGGGGGGGGGTAGCTCACCCTAATAAGGGGGGGGGGTTTGCAGCGAGTCCACTTGGTGTGCAGATTTGAAATCCCTGGCTACACCCCTGCCTTTCAGGTACTTGCACTAACCCTCCCTAGAATCCCCTTTGGGACTGCCATCTTCCTGTGCATGCCCTTTAGACACTCCTGGGTCAGATGTCACACTCCTTCTCTGTGCAGTCATGTGATGGAACACCAATTGATATGACATTCTGGTAGGTTTGAAAGTAAGCCTTAGCCTTTACTTCCTGCTGACCATCATCCAATTATCACCTGGCTGAGGCCCCAGGCCAGACACTTCTTACTCAGCCCCCGAACTACAGGGCAACGCACAGGTCTTTAAAGAGCTAGTGTACTGCCTATAACTATTAGTTTTTAAAAGCAGTCAACCATTGCGTTTTATAACTGAATTACTTTTTATTTTCCCTTTGGACAATTATAATACTGTTTACCTAATGTTAGCAGGTGTGCTGTGTGGAACAGCACTCTGCTTGGCAGTTGATATATCTAGCTCTATTCCACCCACTACCTCATCAACACAGTGACCTCACTGACTGTGACCTCACTGTTGCTTAGGAACAGCCCCTCAGTCACCTGTGATGCCATTGTCAATGAGATCACCATGCTAATGATTTGGTGGTGGTGGTAATGGGGGGGGGAGGTACAGATTAATATGTCAGCTGCCAGTCTGAGGGCTATTCTACACAGCCAGTACAATATTATCACATAAAAAGCTTTCTATTGAGCAAAAGGAAAGGAAAAAATACTTCAGAAATAAAAAGTTACAACCGACTACTTCTTACAATTTGTATAATTTTCCTATTTGTCTGTCCTGGTTCCACTAGCTCTTTAATATGGCCCTTCCTCCTTTTCCTCAGGTTGCAACTGGAAAGGAGCCTTGGCTCAGTGTACCTCTCATGGTTACCTGTTTTTAAATAACTAAATACATAAAATGTGGGCAACTATGGCTGGTATCAATTTTCCTTACAGACAGTAATTAAGTCACTACTTCAAAATGTTTCCCCACAGCTTACCCCACTTTAATCAATCAATCAATCAATCAATCAATCAATCAAATCTTTATTTATCCAGGCGAACATCGTTGAGCACAGCTCATTTGCAAGATGGACCTGGTAAGGTCAAGGTTCAATTTACATAAATACATAAAAAATATTCAATATACACACACTCTAGGATACTACATAGAATATTCAGTATACACACAGTCTAGGATACTACATAGAATATTCAGTATACACACAGTCTAAGGATACATTCTAATCAGACTATACATTAAATTCAGGTGTAGTGGTAATAAGGGGTGAGGGGAAGGGGAGAGGAAAGTGGTGTGCCTGGCTGGTGGGGGAGGAGGAAGATGGTGGGGGCCTATACTGTGGAACGGATAAACTGTGGACCTTATGAAGAGGGCAGGAGGGCAGCACTGGGGGGTTTGTATAACAGGGGTACAGGGCTGTGATATATGCCAAGGGATTAAGGGGAGGCGGATGGAAAGAAGGGGTGCATGGAGTGTGAGGGGTGGGACTCTAGTAAAGGTGGATACCTTCCGTGAGTTGGCTATCTGGGGAGGGAGATGGATAAGATTAGGAATACTCTACTGTTTGTGGAAACAATTACATTTTTCTTTGATAAGCCTCGAATACAGATATTTAAAGGATGTAAATGAGATGTATCTGTTCACTTTCAGGGTCTTCTGCATCGTATACTTATGTCACTTATGTTATCTCAAGAAAAAAAGCCTGTTCAATTCTTGTCTGTGACCAAAACCGGTAGACTCTGCTTTTCAGTTTTTCACAACGGAGAATCAAAGCCAGCCCCCTCCCAACCACTGTCCTAGTTGTCTGCCACTCTGCTATTGTTCATTTTTTACATTTAGCGAATGGTTGTAACAAGACTTTGTAAAGTGTAAGCTAATAATATGCATTTGTATTACTAATGAATGTTCATGTCTTTTAGGTAGCCCAAGGAAGGTCTAAGCCCCCCCCCCCACCTGCATGAATGTTTTGTGCCACTGGAGATGACTATCCTCAAGAAGGCAATGGTCTATAAAACTGTGGGAAAGTTTTTCCACTCAAGTAATGCTGGGATTGGCCATTAGTCATGCAGTACTTTAAAAGAAACAAGAAAAAGTACCGATTTTATATATTTTTTTCTTTCATAGTTATTGTGTTA
Organism: Neoceratodus forsteri; assembly: GCA_016271365.2. NCBI lineage: Eukaryota > Metazoa > Chordata > Ceratodontiformes > Ceratodontidae > Neoceratodus > Neoceratodus forsteri. The sequence continues at coordinate 1,628,982,087 of CM057449.1, read as the reverse complement.
ATTAACCAATTACATACACACTGTGCACTTTATTGTGTTGTTTACCTGTGGTGCATTGTCCTTTTACATTTAGGCTGCCAATATAGCCTAGAGGTTGGAGTAATGAGCTTGATACGTCCAGCAGACCTGGCTTTGATTCCCACAACCTCCACAAGCATACTGTGTGAATCTGAGCAATGTCATTTAACTGTACTTTTGCACCAATGTTGTTGCACTGAAATTATTTATTTATTTATGCATGTATGTATGTATTTCAAAGGTTTAACCAGGAATGACATGCTGAGCTGATAACAACTCATTTCCAGATGCTTCTTGGGGGAAGGGTGGAGTGAAAAATACAATATGGTAAAGGCATAAAAATACATAACAGAAATGCATAATTAAGTAAAGGCCATACAATATAGTGTACCAACAGGAGCAAGGTACAATGCATGCAGATGTACATATTTTGTACAATGTAATATTAAATAGCACTAGGCGCTTAAAGCAGTAGTACTTATTATAAAAATTTAAATGATTTAGTTGGCAGTTGGTACAGCCCAAAACATCAACATATCTGAGTTTCTTTTTGCTTTATTTTATTTCTGAGTGAAGATGGAGGATTTTGCAGTTCATAAAAGTTACTGGTCCTTTGCCAGGCCAATCATAATAGATATAAACAGATCAGGGTGGTGCTGCGCTATTGGCCATCAGATATATTTGCTGGTGACCCCATGGCATATCTGTATTTTAAATACTATGGGTGCAGTTAAAGTGTAATCTTTGGAGAGAGGATTTTTAAAAGTTGTTGTGGGCTGCCATCTTTATTGTAGATCCACGCAAATTACAAAAGTTGCAATTAAACACAATCTTAAAAATAGCTGAATTAATTTAAAATATTCCAGTAAGACTAAGAGGACTGTATTACTGGTGAAAAAAGGTAGGATGACATTTTTTGCTAGCTAACTAGTACTGCTGCTTTAAGTTAGACATATATTGCATTTAAACAGCAACAGTTAAACAGCCACCAACTGGGGTGTGACAGTAGGTGGGGGGGGGTCACCGAAGCAAATTAGGCTGGAGCAACTTGTGGGAGGGGGAAGGGCTGGCCTCTTAGGTCTGAGGCCAGGGACAGTTACAGGAATGAGATGTAAATCCCGGAGGAAGAGACAAAGGAGAAGACGAAAGAGGCAGAGTGGATAGGCAAGGAGTGATAGGACTAGAGTTTAGTGAAATAGTATGAGATGGCAGCTTGGCTAGCATTAGATTTCCAGAGAGAGATTAAAAGGGATTGGGAAAACAATGCTACGGAGTGGGTGGGAGGTAAGAGGGAGCATATACAGTGCTTAGTTGTTGCCTTGTTTTTACAGTCAGTGCTGCTAAGGCTGCTTGCCCTTTCTGCCCACTGGCTTCTCATTGTTAAGTTCTATCACCACCTTCGCAGTAAAGGAAAAAGATTAGCATGGCAGGATCTACCTTACCTAACCCCATGATGGCTGTCCTCATTAAGCCCCTTGCTTTGTTTAATATCACTTTTTTTTCCCCTAGGATTTTACATACCACTGATGTCAGGCTCAAAAACCTGTAATTCCCCAGTTCATCCCTTCTGCCGCTCTTGAGAACTGGACCCACATTTGCCCTTTTCCAGTCCTCTGGTACTTCTGCATATCTGATTGGAGAATAGTATATAAAAGTTAGTGGTAGTGCTAATTCCTCAGCTGGTTCTTTTAGTATCCTCAGGTGTATCCCTTCTGATCCTGGTGATTTCAACACATTAACCCATAAAGTAACACATGTCCTTAGACTCTTCTATTTTTATACACTGCTTTCCTAGTGTCCTTAGACTGTTCTATTTTTATACACTACTTTCCTAGAATACACTTCTTTTGGGCAATGAAGTAGTACTAGTAGTATCTTTGTTTATATAGTACCCTTCCTCTGAGGTTCAATGCACCTTACAGATTAACAACAGATATACAAACAGCTCAGAGCATGAAACAATAATATACAAATAAAACCCCCAACAGAATACATCATAAGACATAAAACAGCATCAGTAACATTAAATCAGATAATCGGTCAGGAAGGTCATCAAGTGTTATCAAAGGCTTCTTTAAAGAGGAAAGTTTTGAGACCTCTTTTAAAAGGCCTTCACTGAGGTGACCTCTCTCTCAGGACTTTAGTGAATTAATTGCATACTAATGGACTGATCACTTCAAAGGCATGATCACTAGAATATTTCAGTCTGACCTTGGGTACCATCAAGAAGCCCGCCTCAGAGCTGCAGAAAGGGCAGGGTGGCTGGTAGGGACTCAGGAGCTCAGTCAGATAGCCCAGGTCCAACCCATGTGGGGTCTTATAGGTTAACAGTTTAACCTTAAAAGTGATGCACCACTTGACCGGCAGCCAGTGCCGTTCCCACAAGACTGAAGTCACATGACATGACCTTGGAAGGCCTGTCAGCAACTTGGCCATGGCATTCTACACTAGTTACAGGCATCATAGTGTACCGCCATTGACCCCAAGGTGAAGGGTGTTGCAGTAGTGGAGCCTGAACATCACAAATGCATGTACCAGTGTTGCCAGGTCTTTGGTAGGGATAAGGGATTTAATCCGACTGATGTATTTCAGATGGTAAAAGCCACTCTGGATATGGCTGACACCTGAGCCTTGAGTGTCAGCCCTTCATTCAGAATAATGCCCAGATTTTCCACCATTGCATAGGCCTCCAGGATAGAGGGACTGCACCGAAGCCCCATCACCTCTTCGGTAGCCCTTGCATCCCACACCCCATGGCCTGGGTGGATCACCAATACCTTAGTCTTATCAGGGTGAGTCATAGCCAGCTAGATTTCATCCAGTCCTGAATCTTGACCAGACACAAATTTAGCACCTCCACCATGGCAGGTGCCAGGTATATCTGTGTAGCAGTGAAAAGTCACACTATACTGTCTAATAATCCTAATAAATGTTTTAAAACCTTTTCCACATTTTTTTTTGTATTAGGGTTCCCTAACTCTGCCCCTCAGTCCACCTCTGCTGGGTGCTTTTTTTAAAAAGCTTTTCCCATAATTCTTTTAGCCAAGGCATGTACGGCCTTTTTCTGTTCCACCAGTCTTTCTATCATGTAAGAATTCCATCTAATAGTGATGTCCAGTATCAAGGAGTGTGGAGGCAGTTTTGCTAGCTGTTGCAATGTCCACTATATGGCAGCTGCTTTCACAGGCCTGTGGAAGTGGCTGGTTATTCTATGTGCTGTCACAATAAGATTGCTGATACTTGTGCTCTTGTCTGATGCTTGGCGGACAACTAAATTTAATGTGTGTGCAAATCCATTGACATTTACTGTCTCCCTGTTACTGTCACTAAAAGCCTTTATCCTGTTAGCCACATTATCTGTCACTGTCATTCCTATTGGCAATCCATTTCTGAGGATTCATTAGCCACATTATCTGTCACTGTCATTCCTATTGGCAATCCATTTCTGAGGATTCATTCCTCTGAACATTTTTCTAAGGTGTTATGTATGTTGATTGCACTGTGTTCACCACCTGTGACACTGGCACTAAGAAATGTAATTTCCCTGTACTTCCCTTTTGGTGTCAGATTACACTGCTTTAGTGACTGTGAGAAAGAATGTGTGTGGTCAGAGAAATATGTCCAAGAGTTTATTTATTTATTTAGCTTTTGTTAACCAGGTAGGTACACTAGACAAGACAATTGCCTATTTTCAGGTGCAACCCGGGAGAGTACAGGAATAATAGATTTAGGTACATACAACAACATTGTACAAATTAGACATGTTACAGTTCTGCTTGTCAAAATATCTGTAGTGAAGTGTACAAGCCCACCCTCTGCCTCCTTAAACGAGTGTACAATGCAGTTTTTGACTGTTTGGTAAATCTCTGGAACTGCTCGGTAGGGTAATGTCAACCTGGATGGTATTTCATATCCCTGTTGTAAAAAGGTAATCAGCCTTCAGAGTCCAATATTTCCACAATGGAACAGGGTTGTAAATCTGTCCCTATCATTTCACCAATAAGCCATGTAATTTGGGAAGTGGTCAGATGCTTTGAGTCAAATTCAGTCTTGCGATGAAATGATTGAGCTGTAGTTAATTGCTTGGCTTGTAGAAAAGGTCTGGCCAAAAAACTGGTGTTGCTGCTCTGCCATGGCAGGGTGTTGGTGATAGGAGTACTGTGTCATCTGATGCTACTTAGTCCACAGTTGTTGACCTATTTCTTATATGTGATGGAGACGGAGGCCATGTAACTGATCCCACTGCCATCATGATAGTCTGGGGGAAATGACTGCTACTACTACTACCATGATCCGACTCTGATTTATAATTATTGTCATCGTCATATTCTGAATTGCCCCAAAGTGGCTCAGTGAGATCTGTAGGACAAGCAACTACATGAGGGTGCTGTTGCATTAGGGGGTGTCTCGTGGCACTGGTTCCATGTCACTGACTTTCATCTTCCTACTAATAGCTGTTTTACAGGGTACATATAATGCTTTCAGTTCATCAGTTGAATTTATCAAAAAATGATTCTTCACCATGATGGTACTTTTTTTTGGTTTTAAAGCCAGGCAAGGAAAATGACTATCCTCTGAATCTTAATGAATGTGCAGGAGATGCAGGAACTAAACTGGGGCTGGTAGTAGCCGACAGTGGCCTGGTGGCAGCGGGCGACAGTAGGAAGGAACCTGTGGAATTAACAATAGTTTGCCTGGTTGCTGTAATCACTGTGACACTAGCTGAGGCGGCAGAGGAAGTAGCGTTATTTTTGTCATAACAAGGTGTGATTGTGGTGTCAGTCTTTTTGTTTAGCTGTACTACATCATCTTCAGATTGATCATCATAATCATCACCATTATGATCAAGGTCCAACTCAAATGGTGATGGTATATAGTTTCTTTAGAAAATGGGTAGGGAGAATGCTCCTTTCTGATTGGCTAATGCCACCAAGCAGCTGGTCCAGTATCAGACAACAGAGACTGAGAAATAATGTGACCCAGTCTCTGGCTCCCTTGTTAACTTCAATATCAGTGTGCCCCATGGAAATTTTAACTTTCAAGTACCCATCTTCTTTCTCACTTACCAAGTGAGAGTTATTGACTAATATTGGGCTATCCCGTCCCCCCCAACCCCATGTCGCAAAACCATCTGTTCAGTTTTTGGTAGTTTACATTGGACCTTCTTTTTGTAACTTGATCCCTGGCTTGATGTCTTCATTGTCAGGCAGCGTGACCCCCTGACTACAAACATACCATCTTCTCCTATGACAGCTCCCACAGTGGCAGCTCTCAGTCTAGAGTTAATGATAACAGCAAGCTTTAGACCACTGCTGCCACATTTTTTTTATTGTTTATGCTCTTATGGAGGGGAGGGGGAGTGGAAGATATGCTACAGCAACCAATCATGTTTGTTGTACCATCTCTGTCTTGATCTATCTACTGGTATACCTCCTCTATCTCTTGATCTGGCTAGCACTGTAACTCTATGGAACCCCCATCAAGAAAAAAAAATTGGAAATGGAAAAAAGTTGTCTGTTATGGAGAGAGGACTGAAGGAAGGATGCAAACATTTTAGGCTTTTGGAAGCAATCTCAGAAGACCGTTCTGTGTTGTTGAATGCTGCACAACCCAACTAGTGGAGGGACTATTTTACAAAAAATGGCTGTTTTAACATCATTTTAAGTGACTCTTTAAACTTTTTTAAAATATTATTTTTTCTTACATAAATATTACAAATGCCCATTTTCTGAGTGTAGTAATACCCTCGACAGTGGGTGGTACTGGGCTATACCAGACCTTCCAGCAGCTATAAGTCCCTCTGCCTGCAGCACTGGGCCTCATTACATCCCTGGATGGTCCGGTATAGCCCAATATTGCCCACCCCATTGGGTATTACTGCTTACGTCTGACACATCTGAGTCAATATCATTTTCAAATGACTCCATTCTGATATTCTCAGGATGGCCTGCAGAATTAGATGGAGGGTTTAGCTCAACTACTGTCCTACCTGGATATGGAAGAACTGGAGAAGTGTGCACTTGAGCATGAGCTAGAAGCTGTGATTAACTTGAAACTGCAGTTGGGTTGTGCATTGGAATAGGTGTAGGACTGCTAATTTCTCAGTTTAATGAAGATGATGATGAGGATGATGCAGCAGTGGCACCTGATCTAATTTACAGTGCTGAATGTTTCATGGGGTTGAAGCATTTGAGCTTTATAACCCCTTCCTGACCTGCTACATTTACAAGTTGGAATGGGCTTGACATTGCCTTTGCTAGTTTGGCTGAGTTAGCCTCCTGTGTTTTTTGGCACTGGATACATGCTTAGTTGAGGATGAAGGACAGGCGGGCACCTTACCTTTACCATTAGGGTTCATGTTGTCATATTTTTTGGGGGGTACATTAGTGTTAGTGGCACATGGATATTTCTCTGACTGCTCACTGTTTTTATTTAGGAAAAAAATATGCAAGTGTAATATACAGACAGAGGCAGGCACACTTATTGGCAAGCTGAGGCATGTAACAGTCACCAAGCCTACTGAAAAATATTTTTTTGGGGAAATAATAGAGAAGTGCAATAAACTGCAGTGAGCCCTTAAGAGTGGGCAACTGGGTCTGAGCTGTATGTAACTTGACATGACAGAGGTAGGCACAGTTAGTGGCAGGCTGAGATGAATAACAATCACCAAGACTACTGAAAAATATGTTTTTGGCAGGGAAAATAATTGAGAAGTGCAGTAAACTACAGTGAGCCCTTGGGGGTGGGCAACTGGGTCGAAGCAGTATGTAAGTGGATGTGGCAGAGGCAGGCACAGTGGCAAGCTGCATATGACAGTCACTAGGCTACTGAATAAGTTTTTTTGTTTAGGAAAAATAGATAAGTGCTTAAATTGCAACTAGTTCTTTGGGCAACTGGTTAAGCAGTATATACAGTGAAGCCCACTTGGACCAAACGCAGTGTTACAGTTTCCTGCATGACAAAAGGGACTAATTCCCATTGAAATTGCATTGTTTACTGCAGTAACTCTACTGCAGAATGCTGCAGTATTGGATTTAATCCTGACAAGCTTCACTGTAATTGGATGTAAGTGAAAGCAGGTAGGCACATTGGGTGGCAACAAGCAGAGGCATACTACACTGACTGACTGCATATCCATATATATCAGTATATATATGTAGAGAGAGAGGGGGACAATAATGCATGGGGTGGTGTGCATTATGAGAATGTAATGCACACCCAAGATGTGAGATGCTACATAAATCCTGAGAGTGAAGCTCAAGGGGTTTATAAAAGCATCCCACACTGAGGGTGTGCATTAAATTTGAGTATGCATGCCACCCCATGCCTTATATTTTATAATTACTGGGGCTTTCCTTAACCCCATCTACATGAAACTTGAAACCCTCACTCACTTCTCCGGCCCACCTCCATGTATTTCTCCCCTCCCCCCTCCTCCACCTATCCCCTTCTCCCCCCAGTTTTACTCAAGCTTCTCCTTCCCTCCACACCCTGTCTCCTATGCCTGAGCTGACAAAGCTTTTCTCTGGCTGCTCCACTCTACCAAGCAAGTCTTCTCCATGTTACTCTTGCTCTACTCTGCACTTACCCTGGCAAGGTCATACGTTTCAATCTACTCCTGTATTGTATACAGCACTCCCCTTTTGGCACTGATCCCTAAACCTGTTATGTTGTATCCTGGGTGCCCAGGATTAATTGACTGACTGCTGTAACCTATGTATTAATGCTGACAAATTGTAATCTGCAATGTATATCACCATGCAATCTGTGTAACCTTATGTAACCTATATGTTGTCTGTTTTGTATTATGTACTTATATGACTTGGAACCTTTGTAAATAAGTTTCTGACTCAAAGGTATTAATCCCAATCTGAAATAAATAAATAAATAAATGAACTACATGAACTTACTCACACAGTGCAGCAAAGCTATTCACAACAAAAAGACATTTACAATGAGGGTAGTCACTAAACTAAACTCTGTACAGTTTTTAAAAAACAGCCATCTAATTAACCATATTTCCATGTTTTTTTACCAAAATTTCCACTTTGGATGACAAATATTTTAAAAACTATAAGGAGTTCAGCTTAGTGACCACCCTCATTGTAACAATCATTTTATCCTGAACAACTTTGCTGCTTGTTGTTTTTGTGCAGCTTGTATAGTTTTCAGGATATTTAGATTTGTTTGGCATGTGTGCAGAAGTGTGGGTCCACTTCGGTTTGTAAGATCAAAGCTGGGGTGAAGAGGTTTTAAAAGTGGCTAAAAGTGATTTTTTAATTATGGCAGGTAAGGTGTGTTAATTTTTTTTACCTTACAAACATGGCAGCCAGAAATCTTTGTTCAAAACATTTATGGAAGGCATGGCTATCAAACTGCTGCATCCTGGTTGCCAAAAGGTTCCTGGCCAGGTGGTTGTCACTCTGTAAACAGCTGGGATCTGAACCCTCTCAGCCAATCAGGTTGCAGTGTTTTCCCTGCCCATTTTATAATGTAATTTTTTGCAATAAATATGAAATTTTTCATTCAGTAATGAACACACTGAGCTGCAAGCAGCTTGTTTTCAGCTGTGTCCGGGGGGAAGGGTGCATAAAAGAGATACAGACAGAAAAGTTCGGCATATAGTGTCGTTAAGGACCCTGTAATAAACTGACAATATGGATTTCCAACAAAAAAGTATGGAAGTTTCTAGAAGTGAAATACAGTAGATATGTGAGTGTTGTCCTATGAGACAGCTGTCTTCCAGCACTTTTTCCCAGAAAGAGTGGTGGACATGTGAAACAAGCTGCCGCAAGAAGTAATTTCAAGCAGAGAGGGAGAAGCAGGTGGGCATCGTCAGAAAAAGGCAGGGACAGAAACTAAGGAGGCTGGGTGCCCACAAGGGCTGGCACAGAGTAATAAGCTAGTGTGAGCAAACTGGATGGGCCAATAGGCCTTATTCAGCTTTCAATGTCCACATATGTACAGTATATACATAAACAACTGTGTCTAACAGTGCTTGGATTATGAACATTAGGGCGTATGTACAGCATGTACATAAACAACTGTGTCTAACAGTGCTTGGATTATGAACATTAGGGCGTATGTACAGCATGTACATAAACAATAGTCTCTAACAGTGCTTGGATTATGAACATTAGGGCGTATGTACAGCATGTACATAAACAATAGTCTCTAACAGTGCTTGGATTATGAACATTAGGGCGTATGCACAGCATGTACATAAACAATAGTCTCTAACAGTGCTTGGATTATGAACATTAGAGCGTATGCACAGCATGTACATAAACAATAGTCTCTAACAGTGCTTGGATTATGAACATTAGGGCATATGCACAGCATGTACATAAACAATAGTCTCTAACAGTGCTTGGATTATGAACATTAGGGCGTATGCACAGCGTGTACATAAACGACAGTCTCTAACAGTGCTTGGATTACGAACATTAGGGCCTATGCACAGCATGTACATAAACGACAGTCTCTAACAGTGCTTGGATTACTTAACATTAGGGCGTATGCACAGCATGTACATAAACGACAGTCTCTAACAGTGCTTGGATTACGAACATTAGGGCGTATGCACAGCATGTACATAAACGACAGTCTCTAACAGTGCTTGGATTACGAACATTAGGGCGTATGCACAGCATGTACATAAACGACAGTCTCTAACAGTGCTTGGATTACGAACATTAGGGCGTATGCACAGCATGTACATAACGACTCTCTCAACAGTGCTTGGATTACTTAACATTAGGGCGTATGCACAGCATGTACATAACCGACAGTCTCTAACAGTGCTTGGATTACGAACATTAGGGCGTATGCACAGCATGTACATAACCGACAGTCTCTAACAGTGCTTGGATTACGAACATTAGGGCGTATGCACAGCATGTACATAACCGACAGTCTCTAACAGTGCTTGGATTACGAACATTAGGGCGTATGCACAGCATGTACATAACCGACAGTCTCTAACAGTGCTTGGATTACGAACATTAGGGCGTATGCACAGCATGTACATAACCGACAGTCTCTAACAGTGCTTGGATTACGAACATCAGGGCGTATGCACAGCACGTACATAAACAATAGTCTCTAACAGTGCTTGCGTTATGAACATCAGGGCATATGCACAGCACGTACATAAACAATAGTATCTAACAATGCTTGCGTTATGAACATCAGGACGTATGCACAGCATGTACATAAACAATAGTATCTAACAGTGCTTGTATTATGAACATTAGGACGTATGCACAGCATGTACATAAACAATAGCATCTAACAGTGCTTGGATTATGAACGTTAGAGCGTATGCACAGTGGACAGGATATTCAGACTGTGCCAGGTTGTAGGGCAACCCTGGGCACTGCGCAACCTGGATGCGCAGGGGCGTTGACATGGTGATATTCAACGGAGCTGCACCATGGCACAGCACAATTGAATATCGCTCCTTGGCCATGCACAGTGTGCATGGCGCAGTGGCACTGCACCAGCTCAAGTGGCCAGAGTGGAGCAGGGGGATGCTCTAGCGCAAGTGCCGTTGCGCTAGGCGCAACTACCACAGTATTCAAAGGCGCACATGCAAATGGGGCCATAATGTATGCAAGGCGCAAATGGGGCCAATTGCATGACATTATGGCCCCATTTGCCTGCAGATGTGCCAATCCCTGGTGACTTGCAGCTGGCGCCCTGCCAGGCAGCAGCCGTCAGGGACCGAAGCCCCCTGCACAAGCGGGAAAGTGCCCCACTGCCCAATCACGGGCATATGTTAATATGAATAGTCCCACATCCCTGGTGGTCCAGTGGACCGCTTGCAGCCTGATCACGGGCATATGTTAATATGAATAGTCCCACATCCCTGGTGGTCCAGTGGACCGCTCGCAGCCCAATCACGGGCATATGTTAATATGAATAGTCCCACATCCCTGGTGGTCCAGTGGACCGCTCACAGCACGATCGTGGGCATATGTTCTAAAGATAAGTCCTATATCCCTGGTGGTTCAGTAGACCGCTCGCAGCCCTATCACGGGTGTCAATAGTGTCGTATGACACACCAATCAACGCCCTGTTGGTCAGAGGTACCCCTCCTGCCCACCACTGCCCGCTCGCCTCCCCGGTCAGCGGCGCGGCAGTTCCCACCTGCTTGCCGCCCCCCCCGCCCGCAGACTGACTCTGTACGGTAGGGCTTGTACGCCCATTGGTCCACAGCGTGAGCAATGGCATGCAGCCCATACCATACTACACAGTTCAGAAATGTGAATGGATCCAGTATGGAGTCAGTTGGCGGGCGGTGGGGTGGCAAGCAGGTGGGGAGCTGATGCCCACTGCTGGCCGGGGGGGGGAAGCGGGGCAGTGGGGCTCAGTGGGCAGGTGGGGATGGGGGTACCGCTGGACCACCAGGGTTGGATCAGTGTGTCATAGGATGTTACTGACATCCGCGATTGGGCTGCAAGCAGTCCACTGGACCACCAGGGATTTATGACTTATCATTGAAACATATGCCCGCGATCGGGCTGCGAGCAGTCCACTGGACCACCAGGAATATAGGACTTATCATTGAAACGTATGCCCACAATCAAGCAACTGGACCACCAGGGATATAGGACTATTACGTTCTACATACGCCCGTGGTTGGACATGGGGGGGTGCCACCACGAAGGTGCCGCCAGAGTTAGTGCCACCACAGGTGGCAGCTCGTGTTGCACCTGCAATATGGCAGCTCACCTGTGGGTGGCCAGCTGTTGCTCCTTTTTTTTTTGGCTCACCTGTGTACAGCGCAGGTAGGGGTTGTACATGCATGGGCTCAGCACATCCCAGGCTGAATATTGGGATGTGCGGAGTATGCATGGGCATGCCCCCCCCACCTGCACCGCATACTTTACTGATGTGCTCCGGCGCATCGGGATTTGTGCCAGGCTCAATCCCCCTTTGAATATCACACTGGGGCACATCAGTGAGTTGTGCATGGTGCAACTGTGTTGCGCCATGTGCAACCCTTCTGAATATCCTGCCCAGCATGTACATAAACAGTCTCTAACAGTGTTTGGATTATGAACATTAGGGCGTATGTACAGTATGTACATAAACAATAGTGTCTAACAGTGCATGGATTATGAACATTAGGGCATATGTACAGTATATACATAAACAATAGTGTCTAACAGTGCATGGATTATGAACATTAGGGCGTATGTACAGTATGTACATAAACAACAGTGTCTAACAGTGCTTGGATTATGAACATTAGGACGTATGTACATAAACAACAGTGTCTAACAGTGCTTGGATTATGAACATTAGGACGTATGCACAGTATGTACATAAACAACACTGTCTAACAGTGCTTGGATTATGAACATTAGGACGTATGTGCAGTATGTACATAAACAATATCCTCTAACAATGTTGGATTATAAACATTAGGGCATATGTACAGTATGTACATAAACAATAGTCTCTAACAGTGCTTGGATTATAAACATTAGGGCCACCACATTTCTTCTAATAGATAATCCTTGAATGCTTGTAATTGAAGTAGTTCATATGTTTGTTTCCTGTGTTTGCTACACAGCGGTATACTGGCAAGTTGTAACGGGCGTGGCCTGTGATGGTATGTTAATACTGACATGGGGTCACTGTTAGGGTTGTAAGAATGGTCTCACACACATTCTTAGGGTATGAGAATAGCGAACAAAGGTGAGGGGTTGTGATACCCTGAGAATGAATGTGAGACCACTCTTACAACTGTGAGAGTGGTCTCGGTGGTGATATTAATATATTATTGATTGAGCTCAAGCAATAATATATTCTTTTTTTTTTTTAAACTAACCCCAACATATCTTATTACAGGGCAGCTACACGTGAGACACTCTTCACAGACTAAGACTGTCTCATGTACAAAAAGGAAAGGAGTGCTCTGATTGGTCAGGACCGCTTCCTTGATCTGTAATGTTATATACTGTAACTGTTGTTTACCATGTAACAACTCTGCTGCTGCTGCTATTCTTTCTCTCGGACCCTTTTGTAAAATAGGTATTTAGAAACATAGTCAATAATGACAGAGAAAGACCAATGGTCCATTCAGCCTGCCTGCAGTTCCTTATCAAACCCTGGGGCTTATTGTCCATTCAGGGTACTAGCCCTCACTATTCCCCCATTTCCCTCCCTACTGCTACTGTCCTAAGTAACTAGTATACCCTTCACTCTATGCCAGCTGTGCTTGAAACCATTACAATTTTGGCACCTACCACCTCGGTTGGCAGACTGTTCTACGGTTTCACCACCCTTTCTGTAAAATATAAATTTCTCACTTCCCTCTTGAACCTCCCTCGCATCAGTTTCTGCTTGCACTCCTGTGTCCTTGAACTGTTACTCACGCTAAATAGTTTGCTGCAGTCCACCTTGTTTATTCCTTTCAGGATCGGGATACGAGGTGCTTCACATTTGTGAAGTTCTGACTAACTTAATGAATGTTTAGTAATAATAACATACTTTTTTATTTTGGTTTATTTTCAGTTGGTTAATTTGGTCACTTCTTGTTTAATTTATAGTTCATTAAACTGACTGGTTAATTTCAATTGCTGCTATCTTTTGATGAGAGCTACAGTACTTACAAATTGGAGGGTGCCTTTAATATTAATGATTGTACATTACTAGATTTATTCAGTTTAATGTGCTTTTATTATACTGGTACTGAAAGTAAGTGAATGAATAGAAAATAAATCATATATTGTGTGTGCTTGTAGTGTCCTTTTCCCTAGAGCCCCCACTAAAATTGCAAATCTCATGGGGCTATCCTGGTGAACAGAAAGTTAAATATATAAATAAAAGAATAAGGGCAATTTCCTAGTACAATTTTTCTCAATGGTGAAAGAGGTGTTAAATAGGAGTCAGTTAGACTCCTCAAATTACAAAGTAAGGATCAATCATTTTCAACAAAGGCCTCATTTCGGTGGATAATCAGAAACATCATCGTTTTGTGCACCTCCATTACAGCCACATCTGAGGGACTTGCTGACTCACAACCCATTTATTTTCCAAATCTCTTCTTCCTAAAGTATCATACACTTTTGTATTCACACAAAGGTTCTAACTGCATTTTAACCAGAGAACAACATACATCTTTTTAAATGTGCATCAAAAGGCCAGCAGTTGTTTTGTAGAAGAAAACTTAAGGAAATCGAATTAATTGAGTGAAAATCCCATTTAAACTGTCTATGTATAGACATATGTAATTCAATAGGGAAGTGATCTGGTAGCACTGTTGTGCCTGCTAGCAGGCCATACCACAGGCAGGTGTTAGTCTCAGTTAACCTGAGATGCAGGTATTCCCAAATTCTTTCCTACATATAATCACATAATTATACAGAATAGGACAATAGCTTGTGTAAAGCAAAACTTTAGCATCCATAGACAAAGGTGGCTTTTAGAGGAGAATGCTTATTAGTCTAGTACTGAACATTTGAGTTTAGGACCTATGCCATCCTTATTTATGTGACACTGGGTTGCTTCAAAGCCATCGTTTGTTAGTGAGTATTCCTTCAGGTAATGGCAGAAAGTACTTTCACAGCTTTTAAGAAGACCTGTGATGAATGAGTTTGTCACTTTGAAGTTCCAGTCATAGTTCACAAGTTTTGCCAGTCCACTACAACATTATGTAATTTGTGTATATTTAGCTTGAGCTTTATCTAGCTGTGTGTTTTTGATGTCTATCCTTGTACCATTTGTCACATTGTTTCTCGTATCCCATACCATCATGTAAAACTGTTTCTGACTGTACTCTCTAGGATCATGCCTGAATATAGGCATTGCACTTTCTAGTGCACCTACCTGGTAAACAAAAACTAAAGCAATCAATTAATCAACTAATCAATGAAATCAATATTAAAAGACCATGAGGGCGGTGACAGTTCGAAGTGCCTAAAGTTGTCTTTTAGACTTGCAATTGCAATGAAATTATTGTGTATCTGGTAATGATTGGCTTGAACAACCAGTCAAGGATAAAATGTCTGCATCCCTAATGGTAAAGTAGAAGTATTGTGATGCTGGCAGTGGATATCATTAGTTACCACTAAGTAAGAGAGAGAGTAAGCAAGAGAGAGAGAGAGAGAGAGAGAGAGAGAGAAAGAGAGACATGTCCCAGCTATGAAACAAACAGGTAGTTCCTTGAGAAAATTAGGCCTGCTAAAATTAGGTTCCCTTTATCCATTTAACTTGCAGATAACACAGACACACACCCTGTCCAACATGGTCTCACTCTGGCATGGCATAATGGTAGTTTACTGACCTAGTAAAGGTGATTGTGGGGCTATATACCTCTGAGACGCTCCACAGTCCCTACTTCATGGGTTGTGTTCACCTGATAGATTACTTAATGCACATGCGACTTCTAAAGAAGTCCAATCCCTTTTCCCTCGGAATCTGCTGACTGAATCAGTTTGATGTCTTTCCTAGCTGTACCTCAAAATGGAACAGGATACTTTTTGGCTTGTGATTATTTATTATACACTGTGGACCAAAAGTGAATTCAAACAAAGGTTTCTTTATTTCCTGTTGATACATTCTAATAGAATTCCTGGCCCATACAGCATGCTGGTTACTGAGAAGTATTATCTGAATGTGACAGTCTACCAGGAGAGATGTGAAGTGCCTTAAAGATATATAACCCCACAATCACCTTTACCAGGTGAGTAAACTACCAGCGATTCCGGCTGGGTACTCGGTGGTACACTGCTCGAGACTGGACCGTGGGGGGGGGTAGCGGTCTGTTTCAAGACTGAACTGGGCCTCAGAAGTGTACCAGTTGAGGAGGCCAAGTCATTTGAGTGTACCATAGTAGCAGGTGTAGGCTGTGGGATCGCCCTCATCTGCCATCCACACGGAGATGAGAAGTGATTCCTCCAGGAAGTAGCGGACTTCAGGGTCGACATGGCGCTTGAGTCACCCAGGCTGATGGTCCTGGGTGACTTTAATGCCTAGGTCGATGACAAACTCTCGCAGTTTGAACAGGACATCCTCCAGTTGGTGACATAACTGGGCCTTACAGAGATTGTTACCTCTGCTACTCATAAACCACGGTCACTCTCTTGACTTAGTTTTCCTCCTGGGGATTGAAGTCTCTGATCTGTGGGTGGAACCGGTTGGATGGTCCAATCACTACACTGTGAGGTTCAGTTTTTGCACCCCCCTTCATAGGCCGGCCCCTGTGGAGATGGTCAGATACCGCTTTTTACGGGATGTGAGCCCTCATGGCCTTGCAGTGGTACTTGATCTATTGGTAATTCTTGAGGCAAGCAGGAGCCCAGGGGGCTTGGTTCAGGCCTATAATAAGGCCGTTACAACAGCCCTGGACTCTATAGCTCCTGTCCATGTTCGTCCTCTCTCCCTTTGCCCTCAGTTCCCTTGGTTTGATGGGACTTTGAAGGAGTTGTGGCGACCAGGACGAAGGTTAGATCGTTGCTGGCAGAAATCCACCCTGGAGGCTGACCATCTTAGATTGATGGAACATTATCAAGTCTATCAATCAACAATCACCCATAAGAAGGCAGAGTTCCTGTCTGGGGAGATTGCTGCTGCTCAGAACCGACTGGCTCAGCTCTTTCGAACTATGGACAGGCTGTGCAACCCGACCTGTCTTCGGTCCCAAAGAGACTTTTCACAGTCCGAGTGTGATGAGCTTGCTCAGTTCTTTGTAGATAAGGTGGCTGGCATCAGGGTGGAGATCTAACTGGCTCTTGCTGTGGGGGCTGCTAGTGATCAGTGTTCGGTCACTCTTCCTCACTTTGCCTGGAGTACCTTTGACCGGCTGGAGTCCGGGGATGTTATGCGGATTGTCCAGGGTATGCGCCCTACATGCTGTAGTTTGGATCCAGGCCCAACTTCCCTGATTATGGGTTGTTGTGACATCATTGGCCTGGTCTTTGCAGGGATAGTCTGGTGCTCCCTTGAGTTGGGTGAGTTCCGTAGCTCCCTGAAGGAGGTGTTGGTGGCATCTCACCTAAAGAAAGCTTCTCTGGACCCAGGCTGCCCTGCTAACTACAGACCGATTTCTAACCTTCCCTTTGTGGGGAAGGTGATTGAGAAGGTGGTGGCGCTACAGCTGGAGAATCATTTGACCATCCATGACATCTGGGAACCTCTCCTATCCTGTTTTTGTAAAAGCACAGTACCGAGACTGCAATGGTTCAGGTGCTCAATGATCTCTTGATGGCGAGAGATCAGAAGCACTGCTCCATCTTGGAACTTCTTGATCTTTCCTCAGCTTTTGACACCGTGGACCATAGGGTGCTACTCCAGTGCCTGAGGTTCATCTGTGGCCTGTCTGGTACAGTTCTCAGGTGGTTTAAGTCCTTCCTCACTGGCAGAATGCAGAGGGTGGTGTCGGGGGATTTTTTCCTCCGACCCATTCTTTCTGCCATGTGGGGTCCCTCAGGGCTTAGTGTTGTCCCCCATGTTGTTCGTGGTGTACATGCTGCCCCTCAAAGACGTAAGATGGTATGGGCTGAGGTTTCACTGCTATGCTGATGATATCCTGCTTTACCTGTCTTTCACATACGACCAGGATAGTGCGTTTCGGTATTTAACAACTGCCTCGCTGAAATCCAGGACTGGATGAATTCCAGCTGGCTGAAGTTGAACTCAGGAAAGACTGAGGTGATGGTTGTGGATCCGGGTCACCCAATAGAGGGGTTGGGGCAGGTCAGCCTACTGGGCTTTACTTAGGGGGATCCCAGCTTCTTGCCTCTGAATGGGTGTGGGACCTGGGTGTGATTCTTGATGATGGGCTGACACTGCGATCTCAGGTGTTGGCAGTCATCAAGTCTTCCTTTTATCATCTGAGGAATATCGGCAGGGTCAAGCTCCTAGTTCCATCCAGTGATCTTCCTACACTGATCCATGCCTTTGTGACCTTGCACCTCGATTACTGCAACTCCCTTTACCTAGGGCTGCCAGGGGTTGATATCCACCACTTGCAGCTGGTGCAGAACGCTGCAGCCTGGTTGTTGACGGGGATCCCTCGGGTGTGTCACATCACACTGGTGCTGCATGAACTGCACTGGCTGCCTATTCAGTGGTGGATCACCTTCACGGTTGGGTTTCTGACTTATAAAGCCCTACATGGACAGGGCCCGGACTATCTGAAAGAGCTCCTGTTCCCTTACTGCCCCGGGGGACCACTCTCCTCGGCTGATGAGGGGTTGCTAGAGATTCCAAGGGTATCTCCAAAGTCATCAGGGGCCTGTGCATTTATGTATGTGGCTCTAGCCCTGTGGAATTCTCTTCCCCATCAGCTACAGGAGTGCACGGCCATAGGGGGTTTCAAGCAGGCCCTGAAAACCTATTTGTGGCACCAAGCCTACCCAAATTGATTCTATATATATATCTGTACTGTGCTTTTATCATTTTATCCTGTTTTTATTGTTTTATCTAATTTGTATGTTAAAGCGCCTTGGCAATTTGAAAGGCACTCTACAAATAAAGATTATTATGTTATTATTATTATTATTATAGGGGATAATCTCTGAGGCACTCCACAGTCCTTATATCATGATTTTCTTTTTTAAAACCAGTACCCTGATCAGTGGGTGGGATAGACAAATCACATTCTGGCGTACTAGCTTTGGCCGCCAGGAGGACTGAGCAGCCAAAATTGATCTATGAGTCTTGTGACACATCAATCCTGTAGTGTCTAATAAAGGTGTGTAAAGATGACCATGTGGCGGCTGCACACATTTTTTCAGTGGTGACCATATTTCCCTTTGCCTAGGAAGTAGCCACTGCTCTGGTGGAATGCGCCTTGAAATCTGTTGGTGGCATTGAGTTACTAGATTTAGATGCCTCTAATAATCACTGCCTTGAGCCATGATGCAGTCCTGGAGTGAGATGCAGGTTGACCTTTTCTGTGTCTGTACAGAATGATGAACAAACAACTTGTCAGACCTGTGTATGTCGTCAGTCCTAATGACATATGTGGAAATAACTCTTTTCATTCCTAGGGTTTACAGTTGTGGTTTGAGATTCAGTTCTGCTGTTAGTATCTGGGCTGGAAGATTGATTGTTTGCTTGGTGTGGAAGGAGGACACCACTTTTGGTGTGAAAGATAGTATTGCTCTTAAGGACATGGTCCTCGTCAAAGGTTAGGTAAGGGGGCTCTGCAAGATAGAGCCTGTAATTAATCTGCATCTTGCGAAGCAGATAGCCACCAGGAAGATAGTTCTGAGACTTAATCACTTGAGTACCACTGAGTCCAGTGGATCAAAAGGTGAATTTGTCATGGCTCTTAGTACCAGGTTGAGATCCCAGGGTGTTGTCAGTGGTTTCGCCTTTGGAAAGGTGTTGGTGGCTGTTTTTTAAGAAATGGATGATGTCATGGTGTGTGCCTGGTGTTGTCCCATTTACATGACCTCTTGCCACTCTTATTGCTGCTACTTTTACCCTGAAAGATGAGGCTGATAGGCCTTTGTCCAGAGTTTCTTGCAGAAATAGTAGGATATCAGCTATTGAAGAATTTGGAGCATCATATCTCTTCAGGAGCACCATTTTGTGAATATGTTCCAGTGTCTCTGATAAGCTGTGGTGGTGGAGGCCCTCATTGACATGGCCATGGTGTTTATTACCAGAGGGTGATAGTCTGCTTTCAGCAGTCTGTCCCTTTCAGGAGCCAAGCTGTTAGTTGGAGGTTGTGAGGGTTGGGATGGAATACTGAAACTTGACAGAGATTGTCATGTCTGAGGAGGAGTTTCCAGGAGTGATCTGGAGCCATAGCCACTCTTGTGGTGAACCAGGATATCCTCGGCCAGTAGGGGATGATTAGGATTACCCTTGCCCTGGTTTGATGTACCTTCCTCAGGACTTGTGGGATGAGGGATATAGGCGGGAATATGTATGCCACATTGAAGACCCATTTCAATGACAGGGCATCTACTCCCATGGCTTGTCTGTCCTTGTAATGCGAGTAGAATTTTGGGCACTGATTGTTGCTGCTGGAGGCCATCAGATCTATTTCCACTGGGCCCCACTATCTGTTGATGGATTTGAATAGTTGTGAGTGAAGTTTCCATTCACCCAGGAGAATCTGCCATCGTGTTCAGTTTGCCTGAGAGATGTACCGCTGATGTGCTGGCGAGGTGATATTGGGCCCAAGGTATGAGTTTCGATGCCTCCTTTTGCATTGCTCTGCTCTTGGTTCCTCATTGTTCATTGATGAATGACACTGTTACCTGATTGTCCAACTTGATTAGGACGTGTTTACCTTTGATCTGATAACTGAAGTGTAGGAGTACTTGAAATACTGCCCTTCTCTCTAGGATGTTTATTGGAAGTTTTGCATCAGATATTGACCATTTTCACTATGCCGACTGGTGTCCTGTGACTGTCTCCCCACCTGATAGACTGGTGTCTATGTCTATTATTACCTCTGGTTGGATGTCTAGAGGCATCCCTTTGCACCTAGAGATCAAGTCAGTAGAGGAGGGAGTGTGACTGACTTGGAGAGGTCAAGATCATATGTTATGCCTTGTTTGATCACAAATGATAGGAGGCACCTTAAGTTCCATCTGGCCCATGGGATTATGTCTATGCAAGATGACATTAGACCCAGGACTTGTGAAACTAGTTCTAGTGATGGGCGTTTGAGTCTCCATAATTGTGATACTTGAGCCATCAGACTGTTGATCTGCATTTCTGATGGATATACTAGTACCATTACTGTACTGAGTATGGTGCCCCGGTGCACTATGGATTGGCTGGGGTTGAGAGAGCTCTTGGTGTGATTGATCACCCAACTGTGACTTTCTAGGCACTGTACCACTGTCTCTGTCTCTTGGAAGGACTGTTGAGCAGATCTGGTTCTGATAAGCCAGTCATCCAAGTATGGAATGACCTGGATACCCTGCTCCCTCAGTTTGGCCACTAGGACCACTGACACGTTCGTGAAGACTAGTGGGGCTAATGCCAATCTGAAGGAGAGTACTTGTTCTGATAGTATTTCTACAGAATGTGGAACCTGAGATATCTGTAGTGAGAGGGGCTTATGGGAATATGAAGATAGGCTTCCTTTAGATCTATAGATGTCAGGAAGTCCCTGGGGCGTATGACAGTCAGTGTGAATCTGATTATTTCCATAAAAGGTTTGTATTGTACTAATCAATTCAATAGCTTTAAGTTTAGTACCGGTCGTACGCCTCTTGTTTTCTTGGGTACTGTAAAGAAAATTGAGTATATGCCTTGCCCTGTTTCCAGTGGTAGCACCTCTGCCATCTCTGTGTTTTGGAATAGATATACTAGTACTTAATGGATTTATGAAGGTTTTACCTTGTGTTTTGACAATGGCAATATCATTAGTCTGTGTTGTCTGGGGATCTCTGATAGTTCTATGGCATATCCCTTTTTTATTATTTCTAGAACCCACTTGACATTTGTTGATTTTTCCCATGATTCATTGAACTGCATTAAATGTGTGCCTACTGATACATTTCAGCAATCTTTGCAGTAGGAGTAGTCTTGCTTTGAATGTGTCTGCCCCTGCTGGCTCCTCCTCTACCTCTGAACTTGTTATAGTTGTAGGAGGGACGGAAATTGTTTCCCATGTATCCATAGTGTCCTCGCCACTTGTCATGAAAGGAGGTCAGATGGTGTCTCTGTCTTGTAGGAAGGTATGTGGATTTGTTGGATTGTTCTTTCCCCAGGGCCTTGCTTTCCTCTTTGCATTTGAGGTATTTTTCAAACCTTCCCCAAATAGTAATGACCCTTTGAAGGGTAGTTTGTACAGCATGGCTTTAGATTCGTTGTCTGCATCTCAAAGTTTCATCCACAGAGATCTCCAAGGTTTGTTCACTAGTACTGCCGCTCTGGTATTAATTTTAAGTGAGTCCACCGCCATGTCTGCCAGATATTTTGTGGATAGTATAGCATTTTTAAGCAGTTGTGCCTCTGTCAGTTTTGGGGTTATCACTTTCATTACCTCCTGCAGCTAGGTTAACTGTGCTCTCATGGCATAGATTGCAGTAATTGCTGGCAGGGCCCTGAGGCCTGCCAGTTCCAAGTTTTTCTTTAGAATGTTCTCCAGTTTCCTGTCTACTGGATCTTTTACTCCAAAAGCCACCTCCACTGGGAGCATGGTCTTTTTGTTCAGGGAAGCAATCTGCAGATCCGCTGTGGGAGGTGTGCACCACAATGCCAGCTGATCTGCCTGTAGTGGGTACATCTTGTCCCTTGACTGTTGCTCTGGGATGCGAGCTGGGTCTGCGGACTCCCATTCTTTGGCCACTACTTCGTTAATGAACTTGCAGACTGGAAAGGTGTTGGCTTTTTTTGCTGTGGATTGCAGGGATGGAATCAACTTGGACTGTCGTGGAGGAACTGGAGTGTCTAACCCTACTGTGGTCATGATGTTGTGCACCAGTGCTGGAATTTGGTCAGGGAAACACCACTTTCAGTGAGTGATTCAGGGTCTACTTCCATTTCTCCCTCATCCTTGGAGTCATTACCAGAATCTGGCTGTGAGTCTGGGGTCAAGGGGCTTCTGGGGCGGGGTTCACTGGAGTAGGTGTAGTAGGGTTGGGTATTGGGTCAGCTGGGTTAGGTAGGTGTGGGTCTGTCAGCTCAGCTAGTTTCTCTAGCATAGCTGCCATTATTTGTTGTTGCGCCTGCATACATTGTTGGTTTTGTAGTAATATGGTGGCTGTGTCGCAGTTGTTTTCCGGCATTGAGGTATCATTGGAGGGTGCAGCAGGCTGAGATGGTCAATTACCTCTTCCTCTGGGCCCCTCACCATCATCATTTTTTTCCGTTAAGCGAGGGGGATCTTCGGCACAGGAGGCGCATAGCCATCCTAGTTGGCCCTGAGGAATGGGGACATTGCAGCATTTATAGGACTTCATTTTTGCTATGTTGTCCTGTGGGAAGAGAGAGGGAACATTTAGAAGAGGTATATGTAAATAGGGTTAGGGCTTCAAGATCATGAATAAAATATGAATTGAAAGTAAGCCCCATAAAACTGAACTGCTAGTAAATCTCACAGTCAGCCCCATAAAACTGAATTGCCAGTAAATCTCACAGTCATCAGGGTACTGGTGTGTGGGGTGTGTGGCTCTTTAAGGCTAGAGCTGCAAGTTCATTAAGTCTTCCAGTCACAAGAGTAATATAGTGAGGTGTGTGTGGCCCTTTAAGGACCCTTTAGGAGCTACAGTGTAAGAGACTTATCCAAAATGGTTACCGAGCCTTATCCAAATGGCGACTGAAAGATCGGGGATAGCATGAACAGGAGAGATAATGCAGTTGGTTAGAGGGGGTCCCTGGAAGGAGATGGTCTTATTCTGCACCACTGAAAGTATAAAGGTGGCCGGAGTGACTTGTTTAAGTTCGCTATGCGAAACTCCACAGAGTGATGTAGATGTCTGGGGCACAAGGTTAGCCGTGATCAAGATGGCTGCCAGAGGAATGCACACACACGAGAGTTTGAGAGTGCTTGAGCATGCATGGGAACTGGACTCAGCTGTGTTTAAGATGGTGGCCAGGAGGAACTGGCTTGCATGAGGACAAGAGGCAGTGCGTAGACATGAGGCTGATGTTCTATGCCATGGTGGTGGATTTAAAATCCAAAGTGACAAGAGAAACACCAAAGGACTGGGCTGGGGCAGTGAGGCAAATTTGGGCCCTAAGGTGAGGGGGTTTGGTGGACCAAGCGCCATCTTAAGGATATGCCATGCCTGAGGACTCCCAGTTGTGAGTGCTATTTTACCAGATATTGGATACTGCCACGCCTGAGTACACCCAGAAGCATATGTTATTACACTGGGAGAATAGCCAGTGAGTGACAAGATTTATAACAATGTTCTAGAGATAGTCTGGTAGGTTGTCTTGGAACCGCTGGCAGGGGATCCAGGATGCCTCTGTGTCTGATCCAAAGTTTTCAGTGGCATATGAAATAGTAAGCTAATACTGGAACCACCAGCAGGGATTCCAGGATGCCACAGATTTAAAGGGCAATATAGATGCTTTTTATCATGCTGCATTGATTGACTGGTCCTGGAATCCCTAGCAGGGGTTCCAGGATGCCAGAGTGGATCAGAACAAGCCCAATTAAAAAACATGTTCAAGGTGGACTGCATTCTCCTTCAAATATGCAGTAGAAATAATTGTATGTGGGTAGCCCTGGGACTATTATAAAGAGCCCCGGGAAGTCTGCAGTCTGGAACAAGTTCATTTGGAGCCCCGCTAGTAGGGAGGTGTTCCTGAAACTGCTGAAAGGTCTGGGAGGTAAGAGGCTAGAAAAAAAACAGGCTGTTCATAGCAGCAGTATGGTAAGAAGGGTTGCTCTGGTAGTGGGAGGACATGCGGTATCTGTGTTTAGGAATTTAGAGTATTGAAAAGAGAGAAGGCTTCCAAGACTCACACAGGCTACTCCATCATGCTGCTAGCTGTTTATTACTTTAAGGCAGAGTATTTACTGATAGTATAGAAAGTTTTTCCAAGAGATAGAATTACAAGCCATCAGTTCCTTACCTTGGCTCTTTGCAGAATATTCTAGCAAGTCTGGCCCACAATGTTGTTGCACTAAGGAGCTGATATGGTGTACTACAACCTGTTCAGATGCACATTCAAAACTGATCCAGTCTAAGCAGGTTCCTAGAGAAAAGGGGTTGGACTTTCTTTGGAAGTCTCATGTGTATCAAGCAACCTATCTGGTGAACACAACCCATGATGTAAGGACTGTGCAGTGCCTCAGAGATTATCATCCACAATTATAACTTCCTCAGCAGTACTTTATATGACATAAACCAATCTAATGCCACAACTCTGTTCAGTTGGTATCCCTCCCATCCTCTGGCCAGAAAACTATGGGTTAAAGTCCATGAGAAGCTGGCCTCATAACTAGTACTGACACTGCAGCTAAAGTGCAGAGCTTGGTCCAGTCAAATCAAATGTATTTTTATACAGGGTAAATAACACTGGGAGATTTTACCCTTCTTATGGTTGTCCTGTTAAGAACTGGATGTAGAACAAGGCCCCTGGAATTCTGCGATTCTGCGGTTGCAGAATATTCTGCAGAATTTGCACCATGCCGCAGAATTTATATAGTGCTGCAGAATTCATTGTTTTGGTGAATTTTAATTCAAATGTACAGTTTTTCTATAGTGCCAGGCTCCCGTGCACATCTTGTTTATCCTGAAGCCCCTCTCTATGCTTGGTAGGTGATGTCATCAATGACAATCATTTCATATTTAAGCCAATGGCAGAACTGCATTCTGCCACAGAAATGAATAAATCATGCCGCAGAAATCAGAAAATGCTGCTGCAGAAGCCTAGGAGCCCTGCTGCAGAATTAATAAAATTCTGCACAGAGCACTGGGGGCCTGATGTAGAATAAAAATTACAAGATATTTCCACATACAAAGCAAATAACATAATTTCATCACGAACATGTACATCAGTGCCAGCCAGGATGCATCGCAATAATTTGCAGTAAATTACATGAATTCTCCCCTTTAAGTTAACACAGTAAGTAAATGACATGTTCAAGTTCAAGTTTATTGGCAGGAAAAAAAACTCCATTGAGCAGGCTCATTTACAAGGAGGTCCTGATTAACAACAGAGACATTACAGAAGCATATACAAAGTAATATGCATTGGGCACATGAATAAACCATGAAAAGAAAATGGGACAATAATGTTTACATCATATATACATAGGCGTACTAAGGCTAGGAGTTAAATAAATGGTTAGCTCTGGGTAACAAGATAGTACCTCATGAGGGAAGTAGAGACTACAAGGCCAGCAAGGAAAGTAAAGATAGTGGCACAGGCGGGGTGGGATAAGGTCAGAGGGAAGGGGGGGGCAGAGGATGGTAGGATGGAGGTAGGAGGGGGCAGACAACAAGGTGGAGGGGGTGGGAAAAATTAATATAACAGGGTGGCTATGTTGGCTGGGGCAAGGGCACTATGGAGGTGGTGGGGAGAGGAGGTAGAGATAGAAGGTAAAGAAAGGATAGCTGTAGATAAGGGCAGGGACTGTTGAGTGATGGTAGTGTGGGATACAGACTAGGAGTAGGTTGTGTGGTGATGGTAGTGTAACATGGAGAGAGGGAGAGGGAGAGGGAGAGGAAGAAGGGGGAATGGAAGTATAATGGAAAGTGACTTGGGGTGAGGGAGGGGGTGGGCAAGAGGATAGAGCGGTCACTGCAATAGACCAGGCAGGGAGAAGGCACTTTATCAACCTCAGTCACCGAAGTCCCGTAGGTTGTCATAAACAAGTCTTTTGAAGCTATTCAGTGGGATCAGAATTTGCAGTTTGAGCCTGGATTGGGCTTTATTCCAGGCAGCTGAGAGGGCACGGCTTATAGCCATGTTTCCAAACCAGGAACGGGAGGTTGGAATGTCTAGCATAATGAAGGAGTTACTGCACAGGGGGTAGGGGCAGGTAATTCGTAGAAAAAGGTTGGAAATCTAGGGGGTAGTTTTGCCAACAGGGCTTTGTAGAGCCAGGTGATAGAGTGGAAGAGATGCCTGGTTGCTAAGGAGGTCCACCCAAGGGAGGCATACAGGTCACAATGATAAGTCTGAAAGTGAGCATTGGAAACAAAGCATATCACTCTGTGATAGAGAGTGTCCAGTTGATGTAACAGGGCATCAGAGCATCTGCAATATAGAATATCGACATAGTCGATAAGTGGTATAAAGATTGTTTGGACCAGGCACAGTCTGGAGTCAGAATTGAACAGAGATTTATTCCTATAAAAGAAGCCAATTATTTGACATAATTTCTTTGCAAGGGAGTTGACGTGAGCTGAAAAAAGCTAGGTGTCAATCTAATTCACAGCCTAGGTATTTAAAATTGTGGACTAACTCAAAATCATCGCCATGAAGAGTCCTGATGGGGGGCAGGGAAGCAAGCGAGATAGGGATGGAGGACAAGTGGTTGGAATAGAAGAACATCACTTTTGTCTTTTTAGCATTCAACAGCAGTTTGGAACGTATGAAATTGTGCTGGAAGAGGAGATCAAATTTTGCCTGTAATTCTGTGTGGGCTTCGTCTACTGAGGAACTGGATATGTATATCACTGTATCGTCTGTGAAAAGGTGTAGTTTTGCTTTGCTGGTGCCATTTCCAATGGAGTTGATGTATATCATAAATAGAAAACACTGCATGACAAAAGGACTTAATTGGCATTGAATTACACCGTTTCCTGCAGCATACTGCAGCATTTTGCAGTAATATTGAAAGGTACTGCCTTGCATCCCAGGTGTATAGGTACAGACAGAGTCATGTGTCATTGAAAAGCTATGCAAAATTTCAATAGTTCTAAATGAACTGGGACAACTGTCCCATATAATACCAGCAATAGATGTTAACGTTATCTGCCCATAGCATGACTTTTGCCCTGGGCTGGAACAAACCTCTTGAGTGAGTTCCATGATAATTATATTTTAAAACTACTGTGAATAAAATAAATAGCCGGTCAGATACCTCAGCTCATCATTGTTTAAGCACTTAAAAAGAAACATTAACCACTGTCTGTCCCTTGTTGTTGGCGGTGCTTCACTGATACAGGCATGATCTTTTGGAAGAAACATTAGACCAATGTATTTTACATTGATCTCTTGTATTAACTTAGAGGGGAGTATTCATGACTAAAGAACTATAATTATTTTATTTGAAATTTTTGACCAGGAAAGGTACGCTGTTATGATAACTTGTTTCCAGGTGCTTCCTAGAGTAGATAAGATGGACCTGTTTTATTGATGAGGAGATATTGGCCATGACCAATGAGATCAATGCAGGCACCCTCATCTGCTCAACATCAACAGCTCCCCCATAAATGACCCACTACTTATAGCGAACTCATTCAACATGGCCTTTGCTGACTTGACCTTGGTATTACCCCCAACTACCTGTTCCCTGCTGCTGATCAACTCAACTGCAAGCCACTCAAGAACACACACATCCAGATTTCTACTTCAAGAGGGTGATGGTGAAGGAGGCTCTAAAACATGTAAAAAAAGTGCTAGGCAAGACCAGAATGGGCAGTGATGGGGTGGACATGAAACTTCTATCTCTCACACTTGATGTTCTCATTGTGCCGATAACAAAGCTATTTAATAAGTCACTGGCTTTTGATAAATTCCCGGAGATCTGGAAGCAGGCGCTTGAGACACCTGTGCATAAAAATGGAGACAAGACATGTACAGCCAGTTATAGACCAATCTCCATCCTCTTCCCCCTATCCAAGGCATTGGAAAAGATAGTGACAGCACAACTCACCGAATACCTCAACAAATACCAACTATTATGCCCTAACCAGCACGGCTTCAGACAGAACCACAGTACCACCACTGCCCTGTTGGAGTATATGGACAATGTGCACAAGGCACTGGACAAAGGCAAGTTGGTGGGGTCTGTGTTCATTGACCTCACCAAAGCCTTCGGCACTGTTAACCATTCCCTTCTCCTGGCACAGCTGCAGAACCTGGGTGTGGCAGCCAATACCACATGCTGGTTTCAGGACTACCTGACTCATAGAAGCCAACGTGTCAAAGTTGGGCAAACAGTGTCTAGCTCCACAGAAGTATCATTAGGGGTCCTCCAGGGGTCAATACTTGGTCCCCTACTTTTCAGCCTTTTTTTTAAACAATCTTCCTAAAGCATGTGACACTAAACTTATTCTATCTGCCGATGATGTAGTACTTCTCAACAGCAATATATCCCATGACGCTTCCAATCTGAACTACAGAACTCTTTCAGCAAACTAGAGGACTGGTTCTACTGGCATAAACTTCTACTAAATTATAAAAAGACCAAGGCCATGCTTATATCCAGTCCCCAGCACAAAAAGAGGCTCTCCCTCGTCATCTCCAACATAGTCAGTGAACCGTTGGAACAAGTGCACTCATTCAAGTACCTGGGGGTCACCCTAGATGACACCCTCACCTTCACCCAACACATCGACTCAGTGGTTAAGGCAGTAAACACCAAGTTGGGTGTCCTCTATAGACACAGGTAATATCTCACCCCTGAGGCCCTCAGCCTCTCAGTCTCCAGCTCCATCCTATCAACCATTGATTATGGCCTGGTGGTCTATGGAGCTGCAATGGATACGGCACTTAAGAGGGTTCATATTACTCTAAATAAAGCCTGCAGGCTCACCCTGCTTGCGGGTCATCATATGCACACTTGCTCTCTGTATGAATGGACTAATTGGCTGCCTCTAAAGAACAGGATCAAGTTCCAAACCTGTCTCCTGGGTAAGAAGGCATTATTGGGCAACCCCCCCCATGTATCCAACATCCTGTTGATGATTGCTACCCTCTATGACACCAGAGGTAGGATGGTAGGATGTAGGATGAGGGGGGTCCTATCAACAACTTTCCATCAAACTGCGCTTGGACAACACACCTTCACCTATAGGGCCCCTCAGTGGCTTAACAAAATCCCTGTGCCCAATCAAACCTCCAAATGCCTATCACACTCCAAAACTGGACTAAGACAACACCTTAAATCAATCACAGCATGTGACTGCCTCTGAAGGCTAGTCCCTCCCCCTCCTTAGCCTCCCATGTTGCTCATATGGCAGCCCTGCTGCACCCCGCTCCTAAATACAGCTAGTGTCTGCTCTCCGTAGTAGCCACTCTTCCCCTCCTTCAGTATTCTCCCCCTCCATTAACCTACACCTTGCCCCCTGAACTGACACTAGGCATCCACTCTGTTTCCCCCCCCCCCTCGGTCCCTCCTGCCACCACCTCTTCTGATATGCCTAGGACCAATCCCACCACATGTGGCTTTCAGCATGCCACCCCTGCTGTTCCCCTTGAGTACCTCCCTTCATCATAACTCCATCCGCGCACCACTTCCCTTCCCATTTCCACTGTATGACCATTTAGTCAAGCACTTTTCCCCTCTGGTGCTACCTTCTCCTTTCCTCACTCCTCCCTGGCACCCCCAGCCACTATTTCACCCTCTTATTTTTAACAAAGCCCCAACATGAGGCTGCTTACCCTTCCTAAGAGTCCCGTCAACTCAAAAGGGGGTCCTCCCCTGCTTTCCCCACATAGCTCACCACTGCTTTTCTATGTCCTTTACTGATGATGTACTAATTCCATGGTACTAGTGATAACACTGTAATATTGTAACCTATGTATGTTCTATATCTGCTTGATGTAATATGTCTATTGTCTGTCAACCTGACGTGGAACCTTGTAAAAGAGCTTGTGCTCAAAGATCCTCTCCGAATCTTTAAATAAATAAAAAAATAAATAAAAATAACTCTGGAGAAACTCTCCTACACTTCAACAAGGAGCTCTGTATGCTTTCTGATGGAGAGAGTGGTGTTTGGAACTGGATGGTGACATGGCTGCCCAGGTAGATGAGAATGCCTACCTCCCCACCCAGCATATTGAGGAATTCCTGGATGTGGGAACTAAAGTTGCTGTGCCTGCATCTTCAACTGTTTTGCCTGGGCATGGAAATTCTGACAGTGACAAACCAGTAGAAAGGAACCCACCTGGACAGGTGCTCTAATCCAGAACTCAGTATACTGCTGAAAAAAAAAAGCTAGAAGCAGCATATATGCAGAAAAACACTAATTAATTAATCAATGAGTGCGTACAATTTATAGAACGCGCTCAGTATCAGTTCAGTTGGCCGTTGGTCACAGACGTGTGAGGAGGGCTGCGCTGTTCGCTGGCTCTGTTTCAGGATGGGAGGAGCAGGGTGGTGGGCACTACCTGCTGGGGTGGGGGTGGGGGCTACAAGACCACCAGGAAGGAGGCTTTCTTAATTATTATTATAACAGGCCACAGGATCAGGGCTGGCGTCAGGGGGGGTGCAAGGGATGCCACTGCACCAGGGCCCAGAGCGCCAGCGGGGCCCAAGGCTCCGTAAGTCAAAAATTAAAATTTTTTTTTTTACTTTTAAACTGCTCACAGAGCAAAATCAACCTGCTGCCTCCTGCCCCGGCTCCCGCCCCCCTGCCTAAGACCCGCGGCGGGCAGTCCCTTTCAGTAGAGAGAGAGAGTCCAGTCTAGTCAGTGTACATGCCGTGTCGCTGTGGGTGGACATTTAAAAATTAAATCCCCTTCCTCCTCCCTGCTGCAAATGCGCAAGCAAGTACCTCCTCGGACGTACCTGCACAGGCTGTGGTTTTGCCACAATAAATCTCCTGTGGTGGAAAAAAATCTCCAGCCAGGTTACAAGCAAGCATTTAGCTCAGCAGCCACAGAGTTTGCAGTAGCCCGTGTAAGCCAGCTTTTGTAAGTTGTGTGGTTGTCAGGGCTGCCACATCCCACGGTATTCCTTTTGCCCGCTCACAGTTTATCCACCGCAGGATCAACGTGTTGGAACATAGTTGCACAGGCATCAGGTACTACTGTGTTTGTTTTTCTGGTTTGGGTTTATGTTTGGGGCAGGGCAGGGCATCTTAATATGAAAGCAATCACCAGCAATGTAGCGATCACATCGTTATGCTAATAGGAAGGGTATGACTTGCTGGTGATTGCTATAGTTCACAAAAGGACAGCGAGCGAGTATCAGCCGATTATCACAGAAGGCAAGTGTTATTGGTATGATGCAAACATCGACAGCCACAAAGATGTGTCAGCACCTGGACCAGTGGACATTACGGATGCGGACATATTCTGGACCAAAGTATAATTATAAAAGGCATGTGAGCAACATTGCCCATTTTCATAAGCGCCCAGTGTAACAAAACAATACAGCATTTGAACAGAACTTAGCGAGCATGAAACAATACAGTTTTGGGAAAGAGTACAGAGATTTTTCTTTGTTGCAAAACAATAGGAATACATTAAAATATTAGAGTTTACAGATTATGAACAAAGGGAGACAGAAGCAGTTACATTGGGATTTGTTGAGCAGAAATGTAGTGAGATTGCTCTTAATGCACTGACAAATGTGCAGATGTTTCTTTCCTTGATGACACCTTGAATGGTGAAACCAGTCAGAGGTTTGTGCCCTCACTGGTACCCCCTCCCATTAGTTAGTGCTATTGTGAATAAATATGTTAACAATCTGAAATATTATTGTTTCCCTCTGTGTTATTTTCTGTTGGTGGGTGCTGCTTGAATTGGTGATGAGTTGGAGGAATGGGCTAGATCATTTTTATTCTCTGCTGGGCCAGTTGGAGTTTTTATTCTCTGCTGGGCCAGTTGGAGACAATTTTATTTTCTTCCCTAACAGGCAAGCTTGGGATTCGTCAAGTTTTGAGGGAGGTGATATTTTGTTACGCCTTGATGGTCTGGGTTTGGCCATGGACTTACAGTATGAGATAGTTGGGTATGTAAGCCCCTTGTGGCTGGACTTATTTCTACCCTTAGGACCCCCGCATTCTTAGGGAGTTTGCATGCTGTGGGATGTCTTTTCTGTTGCTGCCACTTGAGGTCAGCAGATTTGGTTACTATATATAGTGGGTAGATAGGCTGGAACTGGAGAGAGATCAGCGGGTTTTGCAGCAGGGCAGTTCAGAGGAGGGTTCCCCCTCCTCTTAGGTAGGTCAGCAGTTTTTGGAAGCGGTGCACCAGGACCTGGGTTTGGGGTCTCTGAGGGAGGTGGAGCAGACATGCAGTTGCGGTCATTGGGTCTACAGTTCCTTTGGGCACCGGTTGGTGAGAGCATCCATAGGAGTGGAGGAGTTGGTGGAGCAAGAAGTTAGGCCCCGGGGGCATTGGGCCCAGTCTTTGGAGGTGTTATCTTGGGTCATTGGGGGCTGTGGCGGTGGTGGCAGGGCTGTGGCAGGGGATTAGAAGGTGGTGGCAGCACCTCTTGATCCAGGTTCCCCATGTAGCACGATGGTTAGGGGGTGAGAGATGTGAGTGGGTGGTGGCCTGGACTCAATGAGGTCTGCCTGTGTCTGGGGCAGGCCATGGGGCCTACAACTGGGTAGGCCTCTAGGTCAATATAGGCTGTGGCCATCTCTGGAAACAGGATTTTTGTGTGAAATGGGGAGCCACTGTAACTGTTTGGTGTGACTGACTTCAGGAGAGCTATGGGAATGTAGTACAGAGAGTGTACCATGGACCAGGACTAATGGTAGGAATGATTATGGGAGCCCCGGGGGACTCAGGAGAATGGGGTGGGGGGCAATTTGGGTGGCCCGTGGAAGGGGGGGCCCACTACAAAGTCTTGCACCAGGGCCCAGTATATCCTAGAACCGGCCCTGCACAGGATGTCAGGGAGGGTGGCCACCTGACCACCGGGGAAGGGCACTTTCTTAATTATTATCACTATGGGAGACATCAGAGATTGAGGAGGGTGGCCACTTGACCCCCAGGGAAGGGGGCTTTAGTAATTATTTTCACTACAGGAGACATTGGGGATCGGGGGGGGGAGCACCAGACCACCAGGGAAGGGGTATATAAGTACTTATGACTACGGGGACATCGGGGATTGGAGAGGGAGGACCGCTAGACCAGCAGGTACAGATTATACCTACACCTCTGGTCACTCCTTTGCAGAGACCCAATCATCCCTGCAGGCTTCTTTCACTACTGCTGTCAAGTGGTTTGAAGCCAACTTTCTAAAGTGCATCACAAAAAAAAATGTTGCCATGGCTTCAACTCCACCCAAAAATTGCCAAGCTCCCATCCCGCCCATCTTTCAAATCCTTAGACGGCACAAGCATTGAGACTGATCAATCCTTCAAATATCTTGAGGTCTGGCTAGACCCTAAGCTAGATTTCTCTCTTTGTATGGACTCCATCTACTCTAAGCTCCACCCCAAACTGGGAGCATTGCATAGGATCAAGGACTGAATCTCTCCCTCGCCATCCTCAAAGAGCTTGTTACCAAGCTAATCCTCTCCTCGATAAACTACGCCAACATAGTCTACAGTTCTGCCCCCAAATCATCTTTAGCCAAATTTGACTCCTTTTACAATGCTTTCTGTCATTTTGCCACCAATCTCCCATTTAATACCCACCAATGCTCCCTCTATTCTGCACTATCCCTCTCTTCTCCAGAGTATTGATGCCAAGCTCTCCGTGCTGCCCTTGTTGGCAAATTTTAGTTCAATGCTCTCCCCCCATCTCTCTAACCTTGTATCCCCCCACCTCAACATCTGGCTATCACCTCCGTATCCATGACTCCTGCACCTTCTCTTCCCCCAGCCCCGCTCACAGTCAGGTAAGGCGGCTTTCTCTTACAGACTTTCTGACCTTTGGAAGCACCTTCCTCACTCTTTCCACCTTGCCCCCTCCCTAGTCACACACACAAAAAGCAATTAAAGCTTCACCCCCCAACTGCAACTGCCCACCTCCACCCCATCACGAACCCCTCCCTCCTGCACCCTCTCTCCCTTCTGCCACCTCAATCTCCTCTCTCCTTACTTTTGCCCCCCATGTCCTACTCCTCTAAACTCTTCCTTACCTGTCCCCAAATAACCCCTAAACTTGTCTTCACCACCTTCTGTGGCACGGAACCTACTGTACCTTTTTGTTTTTGCTTTGATAAGCTAACCTAGCCTGTCTACTAAAATGTTCCATGCCATAATGTGACCGCCAAATAGCAATCACTGTTACAGTGAGTGTACATTGCTGAAAAACCAAAATGGAGATGTACACTCCCAGTGAGGTAACACTGGCAAAAACAAATGTATTTATGCAGAGAGCTGTGCACTGCCCTTACTATGGATTCTGAACTCCGGGGGGGGTGGTGCATGTTGGGGAGGGGAAGAAACTTGTAAAAAAAAATTACTCCCGTGCGTAAAACACCAAAAACTGTACCCCTTCCCAGCCCTGAATCATGCACCCTCCCCATTGTAGCCAGCCATCTTCACCAACACACCACACTGCCAGCTTGACAGCCTCATGCCGCACTACCTCCCACATACCTTCCCTATCATCCCTCCTCTTCCGTTTTTCCTGCTGTTCTTCTGTTCATCCTGCTGTTCTTCTGTTTGCCCTGCTGTTCTCCCCTTGCTACCCTTTCAGGGTAGCTCACATAACGGGCACTGAAACTGAGTCGTTCATGTCCAAGTCACTCAATTTTAGTTAACCTTTTCACAGGATACCCTACTAAAAACAACCTTGGAAATGACACTTGTAACCTGTATAAAGTTGTCAGTCGCACTTCATTTGTAAAAATATTCTAATATTGTAATTGTGTAGATGCACATTGTGTTTCAATATGTCAAGCCTGTTCTTCCTAAGTTTACAAAATTGTTATCAAATTGTCTGTTGTAACTCCCATTGCCGTCTCCCCAGGTCACACCTGGAAATGAGCCCAGGTTCAGTGTGCCATTCTCGGTTACCAGCTTTTAAATAAATAAATAAATAATGAAACATGTTTACATTTACGGGCATGTGGGGAGGGGTGCTAGACCACCAGGGTCTAGAGTGGTGCACAGTCACCCTGCGGCTTGTGGCAAATCCTCCCAGTGCACTGTCTGTTTGGTGCATGGCCACGTTGGCTGCAAACTGAGGGACTTTGTCGCCAGGACCCTGCCCAATAGAGAATCATGTGTAGGGTCCCTGACTCACGGGGCTTTGACGCAAGCTGCCTTTGCTGGCAGCTTGCATCAGTCTAAGGGCTCTTTGACAATCCAGCCCGCAAACATTTAAATCATTGCACTAACTTGATAGTAACATTCCTTAACACTAAATATATGGGGTCCACTATTGTAGACAATATATTGTTTAAAATAAGAAAGTGCTATACATTCTGGTCATTTGCTCTGAATTTTCAAGGTCAGCACTATGTGCTTTAATGCTGAGAGGTTGACAGGTATGCTTCTTAAATTTGGCACTCCTCACAGGAACACAACTTGCCTACCTAATGCAGCCAGTTAGGAGATTGTTCTGAAAGTGATTTTCCCTGTCTTTGCTTATGGTTATGTTGGTGTTGCCATCAAACTCTGTTAGCAAGACTAGACTCCTTTTATCATGCTTTCTGCTGATTTGCCTCAATGGGTCACCTCACACTCACCACTGCAACCTCTCATCTGTCTTTGGGTGTCCTTCACTATAACAGTCATCATCACTTTGACGCTGCCCTTTTGATCCATAAGTACTGGTCTAATAGCCTCCATAAATACCTTTACTCTGTGATGACTCCCACCCTACCTTCAGCTTATCTCCTCAGATACTCCATCCACTGCTTATTTCTTACCCTAAAGTGTCACAGCTCACTTGGGAAAGGAACTCTCTCTTGGAGGCTCCCCTCCTTACAGAACTCCTTCCCTCCTTTCTTCAAACCTTCTCATATTGGTCACTGAGGAGCCAGTTAGGAGAGCTGGTTCCATTGCCCTGTGTTTGATCTTCTGTCATCCCCTAGGCTGGTGTCTACTCCCTATCAGATGTCCACCTTCTTAGCTTCGGTTTCCAATACTTTCTGCAATAGTCCACTGTTAGGTAATTTGTGTCTTTATCTGCAATGGTTCCCTTTATGTTGTTTGTTTGTTTGATTCATGGATATTCAGTTCTTTTTATTCTGCACTAAAGGTGGACGAAGTGGACGAAATTTGCTCCTCGAAGCAATTCGCAGAGTAGTGGGGAATCCACGAAGTGCTCCACAACGTGAAGCAGAGTACTTTGCGTCATAATGAGGATCACGAAGTCATTGATTTCAATGCACTTCGCATCACTCTGCCTCCCCCCAACCACTTCTGTGCCTATTTTTAGGCAAAGTACATTGGTTTCAATGTACTTCACATCTCTTCGCCTTGTAATTGAGCTCCAAGGCGAATTTTGCAGTGATTCATGGGATTGCAGGACACATGGGCTCTAGATTGTTCTGCACAGCCTCAGTTCTGTGTTGTGTATGTGTAGTGGTAGCTGGAGACAGTTTGCTGTCAGAGCTCTGCAATTCAAACCCTATAAAAGATGTTAAAAAGCCTTTTTGAGCCATTTTTTTGTCTTTAAACATTGTGCATCAATTGTAGGAAACCCTCCTGTACTCGTATCATCGAGTGTTTATTATTTGTGTGTGGATTTTGAATGCTAATTTTGAACATTCAGTCTGTGTACTGAAAGCCACTTGAAGTGTGCTTTGGGGGAAGGGCGTATATGCGTGGTGTTGGTAGATTAACTGGGAGAAAAATGTAAGTCTTTCTGTTTTGGTTATATTTTTCTTGTATAACTGTGTTAATGTACACACAGTAATATTTTAATTATTTTTTTACATTTTTTTGCTGATTGTTGTGGTGCAGCAGTGCATAATTTCAGTGTGTTTGAAAGAGCTGGTTATATTAATGAAGTTTTCAATTTGCTGTGCATTACTTGTAGTGTGTGTGTGAGTGTGTGTGCAACATGTGCTATCAAATCAGACACATTTTATTCTGCCACACAGTAACTGCAGCAGTACGAACCTGCTAGCCACTGCAACTGCATAATTTTTTTGTACTGCTTTGTGGTATCTTTACTGGTAGTGGACTGTTACTGCAGTGCACTGCACTGCCCCCTCCCCCCACGGTCATGATTCACACCACAATCATGTCACAAATCACAGTAATAAGCTTTTTGTAGTTAGTTGCATGTAAGCCTGTTTCATAGTATCTCTCGGGTCTCGGCTTCACCATTGTACTCATTGATATGAGTTTTCAAATTGGGTAGTTTTGTGTGGTACAGGTCAGGGAAGTACAGCCGTAGGCATTCTCATTCGGATTCCCGTACAGTTTATTATCATTGGTTATCTCACACCAGACACTCATCATGACTCTGACTCTAGATCTTAGGCCTTGAAGAACTATTTACCCCGGAGGTTTGTCTTATTGGAGACTATTCCAAAATAAGGGTTAAAGTGCGTAGATACCACATAGCGTTGATTGCTCTATCACTTAAAAAAGTAATATTAAGGCATTGGATTGATGCTCAGACGATCACCTATAGTGAATGGCTTCAGGAATTGTTGAGCAATTTGAGGGTGGAGCAATATAAGCTTGAATGGGGGCACCCTTCACATAGATATCAGAAGATTTGGGCAGGTTTGCATACAATTTATATGCTGCAGGATGGTATTAGGGATAGCCAATAACTGTTCAGTTTAAAGGTGTCACTCTCATATTGTATGTTTGATTTTTTTCACCTTTCCTTGGCCTCAATCCAATGCTTTCTTTTGTATGGTATTTTGCCCTTACCGAGTATGGATTTACAAGTTGCACAGCAGCCGTTGTTCGGGGGGGGGAGGCTAGTGTAAGAATACTGGGAGTAGTAGGGGATCGGGGTGGGGGATGGGAGATCCTTAAGAGGGGGGACATGTCACTGTGATAATTGTTTACGAGTCTTTTGTATGTCAAGGTACCTTTTGGCACTCGTGTAACAGTGTCATGTCATTTATGGTTATAACTGTGAAATTAATAAAAATGATAAATTTCAAAAACAAAAAAAATGACTCCAACTCTGAGACAAATCATGTTCTTCATCTTCATGGTCATGATTCATGATCACGTCATGAATCACAAAACTTGTTTTTTTTGTAGTTAGTTGCATGTAAGCCTGTTTAGTCTGGTCTCGGCTTCTCCATTGTACTGACTGATATAAGTATTCAAATCGGGTAGTTTTGTGTGGTACAGGTTGGGGAAGAACAGCCGTAGGTATTCACATTCCCGTACAGTTTATTGTTGCTGATCATGTCACACCAGACACTCATCACGAGACAAATCACGTTCTTCATGAATCACAGCAGTTACATTTTTTTCCAGTTATGATGACATGCTGAAGACCTGTAAAGATGACCAAAACATTGATGAATGTTATTTAACTTTTTTAAAATAATGCCCCCCCCCAAAAAAAAAAATACTTTCCTGCACTGGCTTGACAGTATTCCAACGCCACAATTCCTCATCAAGCTAAGAATTGCACACCCCAAGTTCGACTATATGACCCGTGATACAAAAAAAAAGCAATGATTACATATATATATATAAATATTATATATATGTATGGATATGGATATGAACATTTAAGGTCAGGTTATGTGGAAAACCATGATGGTGCCAGGTACATTAACTTACCAAGGGTAGTATTAGAGTACACACAGAGGGCATCCTTCCTGTTGGGGGTCAGTGCAGCAGACATTGGGTAACCAACAGCATTATCACATCATCATGGACGGTTATCTCAATGGTTGGGTCATCCTTCTAGCACATCATTTGGTAAGATACTGTGCATCAGCCAAGTCAGGTCAAGAAGCATTACATGAAATTCCAACAGCAGCAGCAGGGAACATACTGTAGTTCTTATTGGAGTGTGTGCACACATGACTGAGTGTGGTATGAATTAATGGAGACTTTTCTTTCCACTTTATGCTCTCATTTCTCTTCATCTGGAATCAGAAATTTTCTGTACACAAGACAGCAGCATTTTGGGGTGCACATTAATTCTGGAGATTGAGTGGCAGCAATGCACTTCCATTAATTCATGGAGACTTTTCATTCCATGTTATGCTCTCATTTCTCTTCGTCTGGAGTAGGGAATTTTCTGGACACAAGACAGCAGCATTTTGGGGGTGCACATTAATTCTGGGAACTGTGTGGCAGCACCACACGCATGACTGAGTGTGTCATTAATGAATTCCCTTCGTTGTTATAGTCCAACTTAATAATGTCTGTTTCCAAAAATAAATTATGTTAGTAGTCTCAGTAATGTTTTATTTCTGTCTTGCTGTGTGTGTGTGTGTGTGTGTGTGTGTGTGTAAAGAAGGATTGCACAGTGCAATAATAATGTGCTAAACAGCATGTGTGCAGTGCACTGTTATGTGCACCCACTGTCCAGCTTCTTGCAAACATATATGATGACTTGTTCCACAGTTTATGGTATAAAGACTGAAGATAAGAATATATAATGTCTATTTTATTTGTACCATCATCACCAGTGGACCAAGCCAAATAATATGTTTTCAGAGGGCTCGGTGGGCAGTGTGCACCTCAGTGCACACACGCGGTTTAGCAGATCATAGCATTGCTCACTCCGGCTTTTCAACAAACCCTACCTGACAGAAATGAAATATTGCTGAGGTACCCAAAATATTTCATGGTAAACAGACATTATTAAGTCAGAATATAACAGGTCAAGTCCACTAGCACGCTACGCTAACACTGGGGCCAGGTTGGGTGCTGGTGGAGACTGGAGAGCAGCTAGCTGCAAAACGGCCACTGCAACACTAAACTATAAAGCCAGCACTCCAGATTAATAAATGAAAAGAAGAAATATTCCCTGCTGAGAATTTCTTGATGGAAAAACAAGACACAGAAAAATGACCCCTGTACTTCAGCGTTTAGGCCTTCATTATGGGGCCACCAAAAGAAGGCCTAACCACCAAAACACAAGGGTCATTTCTGTGCTTTGTTTTGCCATCAATACATTTGCAGTAGCAGACTGTGAAAATGTTTTCTTTGCATTTTTTGGTCTGGAGTGCTAGCTTTCTTGTTTAGACTGGCAATGACAGTTTTGCAGCTAGCTGCTATACACCAGCACACGACCCGGCCCCAGTGTTGGCACAGCATGGTAGTAGACTGGACCTGTTATATTCTGACTTAATAATGTCTGTTCACCATGAAATATTTTGGGAGCCACAGCAATATTTCATTTAATTTCATTTCAGGTAGGATTTGTTGAAAAGCAGGAGCGAGCAGTGCTATGATCTGCTATACCACATCTGTGCACTGTGAGGTACACACTACCCACCAAGCACTCTGAAAACATATTATATGACTTGGTCTGCTGTTGATGATGCTGTAAATACAATATACATTATATAATCTTATCTTTATTCTTTATACAATAAACAGTGGAAAAAAATCATATATATGTTTGCAAGAAGCTGGACAGAGTGTGCATATGACAGTGCACTGCACACATGCTGTTTAGCATAGTATTATTGCACTGTTCAGTCCAGCTTTTTTAACAAACACTCCATGACAGAAAGGAAACATTACTGAGGCACCAAATATATTTCAGGGTAAACAGACATCATTAAGTAGGAATATAACTGGGCCACAAGAAGCACGTTGCACTATGTGGACGACTGCTGGTACACAGTAGCTGGCTCCAAAAGTGCGAGGCAACCCCACAAAGCCACCACTCTATATCAGTACATGCCAAGAAAAACTGTTCAATGCTACTGCAACTTTATTGATGGTAAAACAAGGCCCACTCAGATGTCCACTGCGCTTTGGTGCTTAGGCCTTCATTAGGGGGCACATTAATGAAGGCCTAACCACCAAAGTGCAAGGGGTCATTACTGTGTGCCTTGTTTTGACATAAATACGTTTGCACTAGAAACACAGAAACATAGACTTTGATGGCAGATAAAGACCGCTTGGCCCACCTAGTCTGCCCATTTCCCTACCTACAGGATAGGCCGTAGATCCTAGTTAACCAACAGCCTAGTTCCAGTAGTGAAAATATTTTATTGGCATCTATTCATGTGGAGTTATGGCTTTCTGGTTTTGTTAAGTTGGAATATAATGAGGGCAAGGACAACCCTTTTTACTTAATTTTATTTCAGTTGTTTTTGGGCATGGTTATCACCATTTTCAGGAGTTAAATAAGGTTATGCAAAACAGAAACAGAACACACACTTAACATTGTTATACACATAATGGTGCACAATGGTGTGGGGGAGACAAGCAACAACAAAAATGGATAGTAAAACCTGTGTCAGATTACTTAAAGGTATGCAAGACAAATGCCAGAAAGAACTAGGGAAGGATAAGGGACAGGATATACTGGGATATATTGGGAGCCATCACATAAAAATGAAGTCAGAAAAGGGCTGTACAAAGGAGAGGAACTAAAATGCTGGAGGGTATACACCAGAATGAAGCCAGGCGAAGATACACTAAAGGACATTACATGCAAACAGAAGAAAAGGGGAAGGTGCAGGATAGAAACTATTAAGTACAAAAATGGACTCAACAACGGGGTAGACACATCCAGAAGACCAGAACAAAAGATGTGCATGAAAAAGGGAACACAATTTCAAGATAGAGGGCAGAAGGATCGGGGCAAGATCTGGATATATTTTTTCACACAGAAGGTGGTGGTGGGGGGGTACAAGCCAGGACAAACTAAAAAAACTAATGGTCAATATTATGGTGGGACAGCAGCAGTTGGAGCATCCCCATTATTTGAAGTTGGTGCCCCTCGATGCGTTTCAACTGCTGCTCAACATTAGTGAGCCAGTGGTTTGCAGCATCCACCACGCTCCACAGCACAGCCAAATCAGCCTGAGTGGCAGACAGTTTAAAAGAGTTACCACCCTCAGTGGGAGGTGCTGCAGATTGTGGTGGAGCAGCAGGTTCTGCCGTGGCCCTCCCCGGCTTCACGCCATGTGCAGGTGGACGTCGTTCTTCCCCCTCTGCCACAGCAGGGCCAACAGGTGCATTGCTGACTTGTTCAGCAACTGCAGCCTACCACTCTTGGTGGTGATGATTCTGCATATGGGTGTGCTGACCCCCTGTACCTAGGTGACTTCCTAGGGGACCAAAGTGCACCTCAACACCACAAAGCTTGCATCTCACTATGCTGCTGTCCCCCTACAATGTATCAAAAAAAGACCAAACTAAGGAGGTGTGGGGAGGACCAGGCACAGGTGGGGGGACCCAGATGGTGTGGGAGCCAGGGGCACCTGCTGCTGCATTTCCTGCTGTGGTTCCTCCTCCTCCATCACTTCCTGCTGCAGCTCACCTGCTGCCTCAGGGGACATGGGTGGTGCTGCTGGCACTGGTGGGGCACTGGTAGGTGGTGCCAAAGGAGGTGGTGGTTCCATGGCAGTAGCACCAACTCCCATATGTCTTGCTTCAGGGGGGGCCCTCAAGATGTTACTCCAGTCCAGATGAATCTGGTCACCACACCTGTGAACGCCCACCTGATCGCCGCCACTTCCAACAAAACCCCAGAGCATCTCTCACCCTCCATTGTGGGATGAGAAAAACTGTCCTCTACACCACAACAACACACACACACACACACACACGCGCGCACACACACACACACACACACACACACACACACAGAGACAATTAATAAAATAAATACTACTAAACACAAATACTGCAAAAACACAAATCCAGGCAACAAATGAAATACTCAAACAAAATCACCTATATAGCTAAAAAAAATAAGATTCCAAGTGTTTTTTTTCTAAAACTTCCCTTCTCTCACTAGAAGTTCTCCTACACACACCTTCTTTCTCCTCATGCAAGGCAAAAAGTGAAACTCTCTTTTAGAAATGAGTCACTTCTGCATGCCTGGCTAAAGCATGTGATTTAGACTAGTGTAACCCCTAGATGGTGCTATCCCAGGGGCTACTACCCCTGCCTGATTTGCCACTAACAGGTTGAGGGGCCTGGATCCAATGGCGGGTGCCTCCACCCAGAGGTCAGGGTTTGCAATAGTTAAACTTACTTGGTCACAGCCCTCTGGGACACTGCAACCCCCCTTTCTTCCCACTAGTGGCCCACACAATATATCAGAATTACCTTCACAGTATACACTTACCTCCAGGACTAGTTCCGGCACTGGGACCTCCTGTGAAATAAGATACAGTGCAACAATCACAGTACAGTACTTTAACATAGACAAATACCTCAGGCAGTATAACTTTGCTGAAACAAGCAGCTCTGATTTATTTAGGGGGGATATAACAAGGACAGGGGGAAATCAGGTTAATTAGCTTATCACTTTACTATCTACCTATGGCTCTGTGCACAGGCCTATCCCTACCAGTTACTGTCCCTGGGTACCCAAGCCCTAGTGGCTAGTCCAAACCGTGGCAGCTGGTAGGGGCCCTTTCACACAGTGAAAAGAAAAATTAGTTTAAACAGTCAGCAGTACAGTGATTCCATTTGGATTTAATGTGGCAATTCAACAGGGAGCGACCCTGAATTAGTACTCATGACCTCCAAACAAGATAGGGTCCTTCAACGTCAGCAGGGCTACTCTGAGCTCCACGAGACTCTTCACATTTATATGGTAAAAAGAAAGTACTATACCAGGCAGGCTGCTTCTATCCCGATCGCAATTACTGCACAATACCCGGGAGAACACACAGCAGATTCAGTTCCTGACAGACCGAGTGCAATTCAACAATTTCTCCAGTCTTCTACAGGGTGAGCCTGGTTTCTACTCTTCAGAGATCCTTTGATTCTTTTCAC
Organism: Neoceratodus forsteri; assembly: GCA_016271365.2. Classification (NCBI taxonomy): domain Eukaryota; kingdom Metazoa; phylum Chordata; order Ceratodontiformes; family Ceratodontidae; genus Neoceratodus; species Neoceratodus forsteri. Next base: position 1,628,937,955 of record CM057449.1, on the reverse strand, counting down.
AGGATGGATTCAGTCCTAACAAGCAGTTACACAAGCTGCAGACCGGAACTCTGGGCCTTACACGTTTTTGACTGAAACTGTGCACTGAAGGACACAGGGTTTCTTTCCTTCACTGCCAGATCTAAACTGAAACTCCAACAGACAAAACGGGCACTTCCTTTGAGTTCCTCCCAGTTCTTGACTGGATTGGCTGTCACTCACAATAGACTGCTGCTGTTGGTCCAAAAAGCGCCAAGTCTAAACTACATCTCCCAGAGTCACTGCCCATACAATCCTCTTGTGGCTGGCTCAGATTATGAGTCCAAGTTCTGATTCGCCCAAGGCACCATTTTAGAGCTAGCTTACCCCACACTGATTGGTCCAGTTCAGCAGTTCAAAACTAGAATGGGGAACTAGGCAAACACAGTTCTGACTGCAAAGAAAGCAGGTTAGACAAACTGTATTTTCATTATTACTCTAAATTATTTCTGGCAAACAGTTACATCTTTCAGATAGGTTCCTTTGCACTCCTAGTGACTGCAAAATGGAGTGAATTGGCAGCAGCTCGAGTGGTACTCAATCAAAGAAACACACAGTCCCCCATACAAACTAATTATGTCTGCAAGCAGACAGCTCTTAAAGAGACAGTACCAGAGGTTCTAAAAACACTCACTGATAAATGGCTTAAACGCCAAACACCATTCAGGCTTGGAGCATTCAAGCAAGCTCCTGGAAGTCTTTTGGGAATCCCCCTTTTGCAGGGGGGTTACACTAGTGTAAGCCATGTGATATGTGTGGGGGCTGTCAATAGACTTCTCACTCAGCCTTAAAGTGAATTAAAGTGGAGGGGACAACGCAAAGTCATAATCACAACGTGAAGTGGCGAAGCGAGGCTTTAAAATGGTGACTTTGCGTTGCGGAATGCTAATGCGAAGTAGGCACTTCGCGGCCACTTCACGGGCAGAATTTTACTTCGCTGCATCTCTAGTCTGCACCAGTTTGACTTGTTACTGTTAAGACACATTATGGTTTTATTGTTATTGTTACAGTTTTCTGAACTGTCGTGTGTATTGGTATTATTCCATTATCCCCTTTCCCCACAACTCAAATGGAAATGAGCTGTATAGCTCAGTGTGCTTTCCTGGTCAAATCTTTTAAATCAATCAATCAATCCTATATTCACACTGATATTTACACGAGAATCACAGTTCACTTTATTTCATTTCATTCCACTGAAGAAAGATATGCTGGTATCACGCAATCTTCTGAACTTGATGTTGTCGGTTTTTAGCACAGCCAGAGAGTTAACAAAGGAAAAGGCAAAAAAAAGTTCACTTAAAGAAGTAGCTAAGCACATTTCTTACTGGGAAATGTTAACAACATTTCACACCCAGCAAACAGATCTGCATTTTGCAGTTGAATAAGGCTTTATTTGTGCACAATCTGTAAGTGGCAGCTCAGTAAAAAATTATTACAGAAATGCTAGTGAGGGAATAGAGGTCTTGAGCCCAATTTCTGTCACTGTTTATTTTTTCTTAAATAAAGTCTGCAGATGCAGTGATTGCAATTATGGAGTCCCCAAAGTCTCATAAAGATGGGTAATGTGAGAAACACTTTGTTTTTTCCTAGGCTTGGTGTGGGGATTTTGCTATTACCTAATGTTTCCATCCTAGGTGGCTTTTGAACTTTTCTCAATGGTACGTTTTATGTCAAACTTTGCTGAGACTAGCAGGCTATTTCTATAGCATGCTGGAGGATTGCCTTTATTTTTAAAGCATACCCTGACTGTCTTTTCATGAAAGCTTCATACAGAAGCAGAACTGTTCCCCTTTTATCTTCACATGTGATGGCCATTTTAGTCCAGGGTATCCATTATGAGGAAAGCGAGACACAGTTGCATCAGTTCACACAAAATGTCCTCATATTGCAATATGAAAATATAACTTGCTATTTATTATTCCTTGCTAAATGGGCAATGTATGACAATGCTCAAACAGCAGCTCAAAGGAGGTTTCTTGTCGCCTTCATAGAAAATGAATTATAATTAAAAGGGCCCAAAGTTCAACTGCATTTTCCACAGGGCTGTGATTTAAAATGACAACATTTTAGCATTTGTTTGCAAAAAGATAATCATTGTGACACTATTGAGTGCAGGTAAAAGCAAAGGCTATACCTAGTTTTAACCCTTGCATGGCCACGGACTGATATAGCAGTCCAAAATTCCTATATGTTCTAATTATGTCAGCAGCCTAAGGATTAAATTACATAATTCTAGTATATAATATTTTTTTAACTCTCTTTATGCCACTCAGGCTTGGGTGAGGATGTACCCCCTCTACTGGTGCCTGGACCTATAACCCAGCAGCCCGCCCAGGCTGCCCAGTCTGGGAGGCCTGCAGCTTTCCCCCTACGGAGGGCTCCCCAAATGAAGAGTTCAAGATCCACCTGAGACCCCAGCTGAGGCTTACACCTGAGGAATCATTCAGTTGGAGGTCCAGGGATGTCACTAAGCTGCTGGCCCAAGGGATTTTCACTTGAGTTTCCATCAGGAGGTGTGGATGTGTAATGACGCCAGTGCCAGTCATGCGCACTTCTGCACACATTCTGCAGATGTCTGACTTTGCCTCCACCCAGTTGTGTATGGTTCCAATTGGTGTACACCCAGTCTCCATTGGATGTCACTCACATGCTGGAAAACCACAACCCTCCACCTGGAGGAGGAGAGCTGTCCATGGGATGCTCATCCTACCCCCCCAAACCTCTGATGCCCTGTACTTGTTCCCGAACACGGGTGGTCAGCACCACAAGCAGTAACCCTACTGCTACGCTGGAGGGCTGGCCCAAGTATATAATTTAAATGCATAACTAAAGTTGGAGTACAGTATGATCCAATACCTGCACACCAACTTAGACGCAAATCCACCCTCTGAAAATTCTGTGTTGTACAAACATAATTATGAACTGAACAACAGACCTTAACCAATTGAGCAGTTTTATACTGCAAGCCTTTTATGCACTTGTATTATTACTGTATACTGTAGCTTTGTTATGAATGGTAGATAGTGGAATTCATAATCAAAGATCTCTATCAAAAGAGCCAAAGGATTACCTTTCCTTGCTTTAAACCTGATTCTGAAAGATAGGCAGGAAAAGCTTCCACATTGCTAAGTGACAATTTACAGTCTGTGCTTTGTTCTAGAATTACACACATCCATAATTTGAGAAGTGCTCTGTGTCTCAGGGGTGCATAAGTGTGCACACAGGCCTACCTAACAAATGTGTTGCATATGGATAGGCATCCCCTCCATTTTGTAGATACCTTCTGAACCCACCATAGTTCTGGTTTACTATACTGTACAACCCTGATACATGTATTTGAACTACAATGACCTTATTAAGGGGTACATAAGCAATAAATCACCACAGTCAGCTTGTCAGAGAGGTTCTCACAGAATGGCATAAATATAGAGAACAGACAGTCCAAGATACTTAGACTGTTGTGGTGTGAGCATCCTGAAAGTTTAGTTATGTGAAACATGAGATTATGCTGATTTCGTATTCAAGCGCCATTTATATGCTAAATTAATTATTCTTGCTGCTTGGATAGGATAGATATTCACCATACCAATATGATGCAGTTAAACTAGTGAAAGTCTCAGGCATTTCACATAACTACCACACACTGTTCGATGCTGGTTCTCTTAAGGGCTAGGCAAATCAAGCAAGTTATCTTGAAGGAGATCCAGACTTCACTACACAAAGAGGGTATCTGTGTGCAGGAGTCTAGAGAGGTGAAACACAAAAGATGTGACTTGTAGATAGTGGTCAGGAAAAAGGTCATCCAGAGAAGGGCAGCTGTGGTATGCATTAGATGGGATATCTGTAAAGTTCTGGCGCTCATGTCTGTGGAGGAGATTATGATGAATAACAAGCAACAGGTGGCCACTAACATTCAGGAGGATGATTTAATGGCCTTGAAAGTAAGACAGGAACTTTGTTACCTTACTCCCATGTTAACCACAAGCTTTACAGACCATACATGTATGCCACAGTGCCAACTGACTCCCACCTTCCCCCTGCAACAGATGCCTCGATGTTTGACCTGGCTAGTTCCACCAGTGGGCAGGATAGTGCTAATGTAGAAAATAGCACCATCCAGAGTACAACTGTAATGTTGAGGCATGTGCCATCAGCACAATCAGCCATCCCTCTAGGTCATGAGAGAAGATAGGAGGTGGATGCCGATAAGATAGTGCAGGATGATGGGGAGTCCTTCCTGCAGTTGGAACAGCAAGCACCATACCACCAGAGGGATGACTGGTGAGTCCCTCCAAGAATGATGTGTCCTATACTCCTGATCCCAAACCATCTGCACTGCTATAGAGGTCACCCCACTCAATGACCCCCCCAACAAGAACACACTTAGGGGTGGCTCCAGAATCTACTGGCCAGACATATGGCCTCCTTGACCCATTATAGCAGTAAATAAATGTGAAGACACACCTGCAGTCAATCCTGCCTATAGCATCCAGTGTGACAACTACAGCTGGGGACAGTGCGCCTTAACCTAGTAGTTTAATAATTTTCAGGGAAGCAAGAAAAAAGGATGACAGAATCATAAAGGTCTAGCTATGGTCACATACTAACAAGAGAATGCAATTACTATCACCCTAGAACAAAAGAGACTTCAGATAATGAAGGACATCAGTATACATCTGACCATGAAGAGAGGCAATGTGAAACATTCCTATAATGGGATGGCTTCCATCAAGGCCCATTTGAAAAAAACATCTGGAGGACACCCAATCCCAAGACTTTGTGCACATGGGGTGATATTCTGTCCTAAGTGATGGACAGTTTAGGGAACATCCAGTCTCAGGAAATGAGGGATACTCCACCAGTCCCTCGTGAAACAGGAGACTAAAACATGCACACCGTTCTGCTACACTGAGCCCAAGTCACAACTAGAGTTCTATGCCACCTGTTCACTAATGTCATGTTGAGAATACAGCACACTCTTTGGCCTGATTACTAGCCTAGATGACATCAGGAAACCAGACTCTGCAGTGCTAGACAGGGAACAGGCTTCAGATTCTGACATCAAACAACACCTACGACAACTTACACCTAGACCAAAAGACACTAGCCAGCACCTGTGGCATTAGGCAATATAAAGCAAGGCAAGGCAACCCTAGACTTTAGAAGAGTAGATTATAGCAAGATGGGAGATTTCATGAGGGCAGCCATTGGAGGAGCTACCGTTATGTCAACAGTGGGGGAGCTGTGGGAATAAATGAAGGCAGCCATTGAGGATGCAACAAAACTCTTTGTCAGGCAGATAACAAAAGGGAAGAGAAGAAGGAGGCTGCTATGGTTCTCTGGAGAAGTGACTGGAAAGGTTAGGGCTAAGAGGTTGGTCTTCAGGCCTTACAAGCAGTCTCAGAAAGAAGAAGACAGGGAGAGATACTAGATAAAACAGAGAGAAGCAGGGAAGGCAGTGAGGTTGGCAAAAGCACAAATGGAAGAAAAGTTGGCAATCTCAATAAAAAGCGGTAATAAAACTTTCTTTAGATACATATGTGATAGGAAAAATTCTGGAAAGGGTATTGTCAGGTTGAAAATTAGGGAAGGAGTGTCATGGAGGAAGATGCACTCAAGGCAGAAGTACTGAATGATTATTTCTGTTCAGTATTCACTGAGGAGATGTAAGGAAATGGACCATCTCTAAAGGTGAGGGACACAAAGGGAAGTGAGGCGAATACTAGTCCATTCTCAGAGGAAATGATCCTTCAGGAACTATCAGCCATGAAAATAGGTAAGGTAATGGGTCCAGATGGAATACATCCTGGGGTACTGAGGGAGCTGAGAGAGAGGTGTTGCAGCACCACTGGCAGTTTTGTTCAGTTTATCATTGGAGATGGGAGAGATGCCAGAAGACTGGAAGAGGACTGGTGTAGTCCAACTACATAAGAGTGGTAGTAAGGAAGAGGGAGATAACTACAGGCCAGTAAGCCTGACCTCAGTGGTATGTAAATTAATGGAAAAACTGCTGAAGGAAAGGATAGTGGCCACCTGGCAGTGAACAGTCTCCAAGACCCGAGGCAACATGGTTTCACTGAGGGAAAGTCATACCAAACTAACCTCACAGAGTTCTTCAACTGGGTAACCAGGGAGGTGGATCAAGGTAGAGTGGTGGATGTAGCATCTCTAGATTTTAGTAAAGCATTCAATATGGTACCACATAGAAGGCTGCTAGATACACTAGGGAGTCTGGGTGTAGGGTGCAAGATACTGAAATGAGTGGGGAACTGGCTAATCAATAGAACTCAGAGGGTGGTGGTAAATGACATGTGTTCTGCAAAGGGAAGGATGACCAGTGGAGTTCCCCAGGGATCAGTGTTGGGCCCAGTCCTCTTCAATGTCTATATCAGTGACAGTGCTGAGGGTCTGGAAAGGCAAGATTGTCTGTTTGCAGATGACACAAAAATCTGCAACAGGGTGGACACTCCGGACGGGGGGGGGGGGATAAAATGCAAAGGGACCTAATACGATTGGAGGACTGGCCTAGGGAGTGGCAGCTAGGGTTCAATGCTAAAAAATGCAAGATTATGCATATGGGTAACAATAACCCAAGCACAATATACAACCTAGCGGGAGAGAAAATGTCAGGTTCCAAGCAGGAGCAGGATCTGGATGTCATCATTTCAGATGACCTGAAGTTGGCCAAACAGTGCAACAAGGCAACAGCATGAGATAACAAGATGCTGCAGTGCATATGTAGGGATATAACCAGCAGAAGGCGGGAGGTTTTACTTCCACTGAATAGATCATTTGTGAGGCCTCATCTCGAGTATTGCATCCAATTCTGGAGACCCCATCTCCAGAAGGACGTAGACAGAGTGGAGGCTATACAGAAGAGGGCAACCAAGATGGTGGGAGGCCTATACAATAAACCCTATGAAGACAGGTTGACAGAGCTAAATATGTATGCATTGGAGGAGAGGAGGGAAGGGGATATGACTGAAACATAAATACCTCACGGGAAGAAACAGAGTGCAAGGTGATGACATTTTCCAAAATAAAGAAGTGCTCAAGGACTAGAGGCCAAAACATGAAACTAGACTGGGGGAGGCTCAGAGGAAACATGAGGAAGTACTTTTACACAGAGGTGGTGGTGGTTAGATGGAACAGTCTGCTGGCTGAGATAGTGGAGGCAGAAATGGTCACAGGTTTCTGGGGGGGCATGGGACAGGCACATAGAAACATAGAATTTGCCTGCAGATAAGGACCGCTTGGCCCACCCAGTCTGCCCATTTCCCTACCTGATGGATAAGTTGCAGATCCTAGTTAACCAGCAGCCTACTTCTTCCTACCCCCGACCCCTAGAATTGCCTTATGACTGTCCCATGCATGCTTGAATTCCACCACTGTTTTTGACTCCACAACCTCCTCTGGAAGGCCGTTCCATACATGCACAACCCTCTCTGTGAAAAAATACTTCCTTAAATTACCTTTGAGCCGCCCCCCTTCTATCTTCAAATTGTGTCCCCTTGTTCTTGCACACCTCTTTTTGAAAGATGCTACCCTCTTGGACTTTGTTGATTCCTTGAGGTACTTGAAAGTTTCTATCATGTCCCCTCTCCTCCTTTCCTCGGAGGCTATACATATTAAGCTCCTTAAGTCTCTCTTCATATCTTCGGCAGACCCTGCACCATTTTAGTTGCCCTCCTCTGGACAGCTTCCATCCTGTCTATGTCTTTGCTGAGATTGGGTCTCCAGAACTGCACACAGTACTCCAGTCGTGGTCTCACCAGCTGTCTGTACAGAGGGGTAATAACTTCTTGTTTTCTACTGGTGATGCCTCTCCCTATGCATCCCAGTATTCCCCCAGCCCTACTTGCTGCCCTCTCACATTGCTTGCCCACCTTTAGGTCATCTGATATGACTACCCCCAGGTCCCTTTCCATTTTTGTTGTTGTTAGTATCTCACCCCCCATTGTGTACTCTTCCCCTGGGTTTTTGTTTCCCAGGTGCATTACCTTGCACTTCTTAGCATTGAATCTAAGCTGCCATACATTTGACCATTCCTCTAACCTTGCCAAGTCCCTTCTCATCCTTTCCACCCCACCTTGTGCATCAACTCTTTTGCAGATCTTTGTGTCATCTGCAAGAGACATACTTTTCTTCCAGTCCCTCTGCAATGTCGCTTATAAGACATTGAAGAGGACCGATCCTAATACTGAACCTCAGCGTACCCCACTACTAACCCCTTTTTCTCAGAGTGGACCCATTTACTATTACTCTGTGTCCTATTCTCCAGCCAATTCTTTACCCAGGCTGTCATCTTGGGACCCACTCCCAGGCTGGCTAACTTGTATATTAATCTTTTGTGTGGGACTGTGTCAAATGCCTTGCTAAAGTCTAGGTAGACCATGTCCACAGCCCCTTCCTGATCAACTACTTTGGTCACCCAGTCAAAGAAATCTATCAGATTTGTCTGGCATGACCTTCCCGCTGTGAATCCATGCTGCCTTGGGTCCTGTGCCCCACTGGCCTCTAGATACTCAACAGTTCTTTCCTTCAGAAGTGATTCCATCATTTTCCCTACCACTGAGGTTAAACTAACAGGTCTGTAGTTTCCTGCGCCTCCTTGCTCCCACTTTTGTGAAGGGGAATCACATCTGCCCTCCTCCAGTCCTCAGGTACCACCCCATCCTCCCATGATTTGTTAGAGGGTAGTCAGTGGTGTCACTAGTTCTACCCTTAGTTCTTTTAGAATTCTGGGATGAATCCCATCAGGCCCCATTGCTTTGAATACCTTAAGTTTTAAGAGCTCTTTCAGAACCCTTTCTTCTATAAATGGGCTGGTATCAACTTCTGTATCCAGAGTGTTTCTACTGTTTGTTTTAGGTACCTCCCCCTCTTCCTTTGTAAATACTGAGCAAAAATATTTGTTTAGTATCTCTGCCTTTTCACAGTCACCTCTGCCCACCCTCCCTCCCTTTATTAAGCCTCACTATCCTCCCTTGGTCTTCCTTCGCTCCTGATGTACCTATAAGAGGTTTTATCCCCTTCTTAACTGATTTGGCTATCTTTCCTCGGTTTGGGCCTTTGCTGTTCTGACTGCCTTCCAGCTTCCTTTTGCTTTTAACTGATACAGTTCTCTGTCCTGTTCCTTCTGTGATTCCTTGTACTTCCTGAATGCTTTATTTTTCTCTTGAACCTTCACTGCCACTTCCTTTGAGAACCATAGTGGTTTCTTACCTTGTTTCATTTTGTTTATTTGCTTTACACAAAGGCTTGTTACCTCTGTGATGGCAGTTTTTATTATTCCCCATTGTTCTTCCACCCCTCCTTCCTGCCCATTTGCTAGTGCATTCCTTAGGCACTCACCCATTTTGGCAACGTCAGCCCTCCTAAAATCCAGTACCTTTGTCTTTATATGGCTTGGCTTCTATTGTTGTGTTTATTGTGAACCATACTGTTCGATGGTCGCTAGTTCCCAGATGGCTACCCACTTCTACATCTGTGATCCTCTCTTCATCTCCATTTGAGAGAACCAGATCTAAGATTGCTCCTCTCAAGTGGGCTCCAATACTAGTTGTCTAAGGCATGCCCCTGTAGGGCATCTAGAATAACCCCACTCTTAGAAGTGGCTGCTGCAACTGCACTCCAGTTAACATCTGGCATATTCAGATCACCCATCAGCAATATCTCCCCTTTATCTGCCATTCTAAGTATACTTTCTATCATTTCCTCATCCATTCCTCCCCTGAGAGGGGTCTGTCTCTAACCCTGTGCGGACTGTGGTGCCATTGCTTGCCTCCAAATTGACCCACAGTGCTTCTTCTCCTCCTGTTTACCCTTTTGTTCTGTTGCTTTGATTTCTTCTCTTATGTAGAGAGCTACCTCCTCCCCTTTTACCCTCCCCTGTCCTCCTATAGATAGTGTATCCTGGTATGTTTACGTCCCAGTCATGGTTCTGTGTGTACCATGTTTCTGTGACTGCCACGATATCCAGATCTTCCTCCTCCATCAAGGCCACTAATTCAGGAAGCTTGTTACCCAGACTATGGGCATTGGTACTCATTGCTCTCCATTTTTTGATGGCTTTACCTTCTGTAGCGGCATCCCCCACTGACCTTTCTACCTTGGTCTTTTTCTCATTTAGTACCCTGTTTTGTATGGGGAGGCTGGGATTTTCCTGCTGCTTATCAGTGCCTCCCCCCTTGACTAGTTTAAAGGCTTGCCAATGAAGCATTTAAACCGATTGCCCAAAAGACTTGTTCCCTTCCTGGACAGATGCAGACCATCCTGCCAGTATAGGCTGGTGTCCCTCCAGGTGGAACCCCAGTCCCCAATGAAGCCAAACCCCTGTGCTCCACACCATTTTTTCAACCATTTGTTAAACTGCATGGTGCAAGTACCTCGCCTCTACCCATGCCACTGACAGGCAGTACCTCTGAGAAGGATACTGTGTGTGCTACTTGTCTTAAGCTCCTCCCCAACTCTACAAAGTCCTTCTGCACTGCTCTAATCTCATGATGAGCTAAGTCATTTGTCCTAGGTGCACAATGATGTCCAGCTCAGACTCCCGTGCAACTGTTCTCATGATCCTAAGGATGCGCTTCCTGTCCCTCCAAGCCATGGCACCAGGCAGGCACCTTACTTCAGTTTTCCCTGCTTCCCCCAGTTCTATCCCCCTAATAATTGAGTCCCCCACCAGGAGCTGCTTTCTTTCCCTGTGGTGCCCTCTGCCTCCTTTCTGAGGGCCTCCCTTGTGACAGTTGTCCGCACCCTCCTTAGGCAGCCTAAAATCATTAAGAGAGTGACCATTACTCTAATTAGGGACTCACTGTATCATGATAGCTAGAAAATAGGGCAGACGTGGTGGGCCTGAGTGCCCGTATCTGCCGTCAACTTCTGTTTCTATGTTTAATTTTATTTGTTTGGTGACCTATCTAATGGCTCAGAACACCTTGCAAAAATAAAAGCAGCAAACAGTAAGCAATTTTAGTAAACTACCTGGGTAGGCATGTGCAAACAAATGCATCTTTAATTGGTATTTAAAGGCCCCCACTGTGCGAGCAGATCTAATTATCTCTGGCAGAGAGTTCCAGAGATGTGGTACAGCAACCCCAAAAGCCCTGTCCCCAGATTGCTTAACACAGGAATGAGGGAAATAACACAAGCCTGCATCAGTGGATTGGAGGGGGTGAGTAGGTGTGTAGGTCATCTGAAGCTCTTTCAGGTAGCTTGCACCCAATTCATGTATGCCCATGAATGTTAACAAGCATATCTTAAAGGTGATACACTGCCCCACAAGCAGCCAGTGCAGACCGTGAAGTACCAGCATGATGGGGTCCCTCTGAGAAGTTCCCATCACCAGTCTGGCCAGCTGCTGGCAGCGCATCAAGCTTCCAGATAACCCTAAGTAAAGAGCACTGCGGTAATCCAATGTGGTGGTGACAAAAATGTGGACTATCATCACCAAGTCAGCTGGCACTACATGCCTCTTGATCGGAGCAATATTACAATGATGGTAGTAACCATTCCTTTCAACTGCTAATACCTGTTGTTCTAATTTCAGCATGCAGTCCAGAATGACAATCTGATTCTTCACCACAACCAGCACAAAAAAATGCTGGCGAGTCTGTAATATTTCTTTAGACAATCAATCAGCACACCATAATCCACCATGCCAAATGCCAATGAGAGATCAAGGACCAAGACAGAACAAATCGCCCTGACTCTCGCCATGAGGAGATCATGTATCACTCTGATGAGAGTTGTCTCAGTACTGTGACAAAGCCTAAATTCCAACTGCAGAGGCTTGTAGATGTTATACAGCTCTAGGTGAACTTCAAGCTGTGCTGCAACTGCCTTTTCGATCACCTTCTCTAAAAAGGGAAGGTTTGAGACAGGTCTGTAATTAACCAGATTGTCAGAGTGCAAAGATGGTTTCTTAATGAGGGGCTTCACCACTTGCCATTTTCAGAGATTATGAGAAAACACTGTCCCTCAATGAGCACCCAACAATCGCAGTATATACTGGCCTAGTGATTCAACGCTACTGATAAGCAGCCAAGTAGGCCTAGGATACAGCACACAGTAAGTGGGACATACCCCTGAGATCACCTGGACCACCTCATCTTCTGAAACTGGCAAGAACCCAGCCCAGGATGGCAGAGTAACATTGCCCCTCCCACTCTGGATATCACTGGCCTATGAAAGGCCACTTGAGGCTGTACTGGTCCGAATGGAGGACACCTTATTAAGGAAGAAATGACTAAACTCTTCTTGCTTCTCTGCAGAAAAAGCTAATCTGGGATGCAGACAGGAAATATTTAACAATCTGTCTAGGGTGCAAAAGAAAGCTAAGCTGGCCAATTCATATTTGCAGCCATAGATCTTGACAGGAACTCTGTCTCTTCCAAGGAAATTACCATCTGGTATTCACCATAGTGAGTTCTCAGACACAAGCCATCATCATGACAGAGACGTCCAGCACCATCTGGGGTTTGCAAGGCTCCACATTAAATTTCTGGCAGTACTGGACAATCTCCACCAGAGTGGTGTTAATATATGGAGCCCCACAAAGGAAAGACATGATGTGTTGATCTGACCAAATAACCAGATCAGCCAGGACCGCACCTTCATCAAAGCCCAATGAGAAGACCAGTTCCTGCTTGTGACCATGTAAGTGGGTCACAAAGGCAACAGTCTGTGTAAGGACCAGTGATGATATCAACAGGAGGAGATGCTGACCAAGAGGGGAGGTTTCATCGTCAACCCAGGTGCTGAAGTCCCCCAACACTAAAAGCTTGAGGGCATCCAACACCTAGTCGGCAATTAAATCCAGCAACTCCTGTAGGAAATCACCCCCAACACCCTAGAGGCCAGTATATGATGATGACCGTACAGCCTGCACCTCCTCCACTTGTAACAGTCATACTCTAAAAAAACCTGGAAATTTCTATGGGGTACACTGTGAATCCCAAGGCAGTTCTTTCTAAAACAGATGGCCACCCAAACTCCCCTCTGATCCCACATTGGGCAATGCATCATGAAATACCTGACCAGAATAGATGCCTCAAACATGGGGCTAGAGTCAACTCTGAGCCAGGTCGCCATGATACAAACAAGTTCAGTTGAGGAATCAGCGATGAAACCCTCCAACACTACCATCTTGTAACTCATCAATCTTGTGTTACAAAGAATGGCCCAAAGGGGAGGAGCAGAGTCAGCAGGCCTGCTAACCTCTTGCCCCCTACTATTTGGCATAGCCCTAGGAAGAGGAACAAAGCAGGGGGGACCTCTGTCATTATTCCATCTCCTCCGTCTGTGCCGCTGAGTCCTTACTAACCTTATACAACCCACCCTCCCATCACCCAACTCAGATCCTCCACCATGGCCATTGCTCCCCCTTCTGAAGATCTCCAGTCCTGCACAGTGGCTTAAACAAAGACGCAACAAAAGAGGGGCAATTTGTGGATCATGCAGGCAAGAAGCAAGGATTCAGTATCATACTTCTCTGACCCCATTTGTCAACTGGCACACAATCCAAGACATACCCAAAGAACAGCTTAAGGGAAAACCAGCACTTTTCTGAAAATAAGACATGCGATCTCTTTTGTGAAACAATGCAGAACACAGCATTCATGCCTTACTTTTCTTTTGGTTCATACTAAATTGTTTGAACTAGATAAATAGATAGTTTAGGACAGTTGGGGACCTTCATCCATTTAGTAGGGTCCTGTTATTCAACTTGGTTTTATTAATCATCCCACTCCACTGATACTTCATAATCCAGCTTGTTCCTTACTACCCCTTCTATGTACAAGATTGAGAAAAGTCCAGTCAAACTTGTGCATCATCTACGTGAGAAACAGTGTGTCCCAAAACTTAGAATTTTTTTACAAAGATGCTCTCTCTCACTGTGGTGGTCTTGAGCCTCCCAGCATCCAAAAGTAGATCTTTAGTTTCCACTGAAGACAGAGTTTGGGCCAAATAGTTCTCTCAGCTAATTCAATAGCTAACTCATAAATATTTATTGTTTTACAAAGTTTAAAATTAATTTAGTTAATATATGTTTGCTCTCTCCTCTCATCTAGGTTTTAGTACACATTAATGTTTCTCAGTGTTTTTACACAGCTCCCAAATGTTTCCAGAAACCATTGTCTAGACTGCAAAGATGCTGTACTCACTATGTCTGTGGTCAACTTTTGAGCTTAGTTTAACAGCCTATTGGTTTTATTTTAATGTTTTGGTTTCAATAAAACATTTTAAAGTGCTTCGGCCTGTATTTGTTTGAACGTTAGGCTGTTTTTTTAACTCACAGTGACTGTGATGAATATTGTTGAATTGGTCAACTCACAATACCTGTGGTACGTTAACAATAAAATGCATCTGCCTTGATTTGTTATAGCACTTTGATATGATTTTCAGTTCACAAGGACTGTGGTTAATAGTACTGAAAACTGGCTGGCTCACAACGACTGTAGTCGAAATAAAACTACCGGCTATCAATGACCGAAGCTGAAAATTTTTCAGTTGCCTTTTGGTGTCATGTTTGAGTCAGAATTGAAACAAAAGACTTAAAGACTTGGCCCACAGATTTCTAAAGGTCCAAAGTGAGACCACTGTTTGCCTAAGGCAGATAGGCTTACAGAATGCTAACAAGTGTTTGGGCATAGATTATGACTAGATAAACTATAATCTGTGCAAAGCGTTTTGTCCCAGGACACAGAACAAGAGATGTGCAAAAAGGCAACTGCTATCAGCTCCAACCTTTCTGTCTAGCTCTTAAGAGTGTTCTCCTTTTAAAAAGGCTGAGAACATATTGTTAATAATGTAAATGATACCACTTCTCCTACAGACCAGTCTAAAGCACAGTCTGTAAGGAAGACAATAAAAGAGCATAAATCCTTTACTGAGGAATGCTCAGAGAAAAGGGACTCCAAGAAAAGGCAGGCAGAGGAGTCATCCTATGACTCTACCCTTACGGGGAAAAAGAGAGAAAAACATTTGGAGCCCAAGAAAGAGAACGTAAATGAGCCCATTTGCCAGTCTGCTCGTGATAAACAGATTTCTTCTTTGGATGAATTCAGACACATGCGGCAATTCTTCCTCACAAACAAAGAACAGGCATCACAAATCTTCACTCAGTTCCAACTAGTGTCAGAGAGGAGGAATATTACTTTGAGGAGAAGGATAAGGAACCTATTACCTCTGAGATCATGGGTAATGAGGAAACAGGTCACCCCCATATCCTCCAGAGAACTGTTGTTTTAAGAATTGTACAGCACTCCAAGCCTCCTGGAAGGAGTGCTTTATAAATAAAGTGTCTTTCTGTCTGTCTATCTATCTATCTATCTATCTATCTATCTATCTATCTATCTATCTGTCTATCTGTCTATCTAACTGTTCTTCATGTTCTGTCTTCCTTTGGGGCACTGGAGCTATAATTAATATCCCTACTGCGGAAACTGACTCTGACATTGTGGAATCAGATTTCTTAAGCACGTTGGGACTGGTTTCAATGAAAAGGATCAATATTCCCATCCATGACATTTTTAAAAAGACAAGTAAAAAGATTTTACAATTACACGCATCAACCACTGCAACTGATAAAAAGAAAAGATACAGTATATATTAACCATGTCTAGTTTAGAATAGTTTTACCAACACCCAAACTCTGAGGCTGCTGCATGTGAAACAGCTAAGACAGCCTTCTCTACAGCACCACCTGACAAGGATTTTAGAAAATTTGACACACATAGTAAAACAACTTTTCATTTGCCAGCTTCATGATGAGGGAGGCAACATTTTTGAGCTATACTTCACATGACTAGGAAGCCCTCTGGAAATCACTTCTACCCTTTTTTTTTTGCAATTTACTGAACTTTAATGATTTTCAACAATACAACAACAAGATTCGCAGTATACACAAACCCAGCAATACAAGATTAAGTAGGATAAGCAAGAGAAGAGCAGGAGTAACCCAACCCCCACCCCAAAAACTCCAACCCCCAGAGCACACCTGAAATATTACACCTAATGAGTGACCTAATAATATACCGAACCATTATCTGTATATAGGGTACCCAGATGGGAACAGGCAGGAAAAACCTTAAGAGGATACAACAAGTTGGGGATCCTGTGGACCACCAGAGACAGATACCAGGGCATAAAGCGGATCCCAATGAGAGTGAAAAGAGGAAGGCCGATCTCGCCTACGTGCAGTCTGTTTTTCCATCTCAAGGGCCAACAGGATCTCCTGGTGTCATTCCCTAAAGGACAGGTTGGTATCATCCAGCCAGTGCTGACAGATTATTAACTTCGCCGTTATGGCAATCAAGAACATATAGGCTCTGTGGAGTCCAAAAAGCTCCTCCAGAAAAAGTCCGACCAGACAGACCTTGGGGGTATAAAAAGATTCCAACCCCAGAAGTGGGTCTAGGCAAAGCTGAATGGAATGCTAGAAGGGACGCATCCTCGGGCAGTCTCAGAGAACATGCATCAAGTGACCCTCCACTACACCACAACGGGAACAAGTTGGAAAAACACAGTTACCCATCCTGTAAAGCCTGGCAGGGGTATAATAGAGGTTATGCAGGATACAAAATTGCAACAAGCAGTATCTATCCTGCTTAATAAATGTGTAAAGAAGTTGCCATACTCCCTGCCAGACTTTAACCTCCACCTGGAGTTGTAGCACCTGCTTCCAGTAGTAGCAAATATCATCCAGGGTAGCGGGTCCTTCAGTTGAAAAAATCAATAAAAACCCAAGACAGCATGGGGTTGAACCACCAGGTGAAGCAGTTCTGTTAAGATTGCAGGTGCAGAGGGCCAGGGACAAGGGCCCAAAAGGGAAGTGAGGGCTCTAGAAAGTTGCAGGTATTTGAAGGGTTGGAACACTGGGATGGCAAACCTGTGCTGAACAACAGGGAATGGGGCCATCACACCACTAACAATAAAAGACGAGAGAGGGGCGAGGCAGAGTTGAGGGCAAAACTGAATAGGAATGGGATGGTGTGTAATCTGAAAGTTGGAGGTTTCCCAAAATTGGCTGAGACAGGTCCTTGCCCCAGTCCCAGCTCACATAACCACAGAGTTGTCTCAGAGCTTTTAGAGACCATCCCATGGGCATACCACGAAGCTTAGAAGGCAACTGGGATGGTTTTAGGTATAAGAGGCTGGGGAGCTGGAGACCAGCTTGTGTACAGAGGCATTGTTCCAGAGACAACCACAGCGGCCAGTAGTCCACAGCATCCGGAGGGAGTGGGGAAGGGGCCCAAAGGAAATATTTAGAACTGTGCAGGGTGCAATAATATAAGAAAAGATTAGGAAGTCGGAGGCCACCCCTCTCTCTAGACAAGGTAAGTTTGTAACAGGCTCTTCAGGCGGCCCCCTGCTTCCAAGGAAAAGTGGAAATGGATGAATAAAGCCTGGCAAACCAAATCCTAGGAAGGAAGAGTCCCAGCATTCCCAAGGGGTATAAGATACATGGTAAAATATTCATTTTAATAACATTCACCCTTCCCCATAAGGAGAGGGGGAGATGCAACCATCTTTGGGGGTCAGCCAAAATCTCCTCCAAAAGGAAGGAAGAGCCTCTTTACCCAGAGCAGTCAGAAAGTAACCCTGATACACAAGTAGGTAAGAACATTGGTTCCCAAAGCAGGCCCAAATCCAGAATCTGCTGACGGGAGACATAAGCATTAAGTTGCATAACCTTAGTTTTATCTAAATTAAGTCTGTAACTGGGGCACCTCAGAAAACCTGCAGATTTCATCAAACGCAGCAGGAAGAGAAAACCGGGGGTTTGCTAAATGAAGGGGCAAATCATCGCTGTAAGCTGAGAGTTTGCAACTTATACCACCCACCTGACTACCCTCAACAGCAGGATTGCTCTGCAAATTATGTAGCAAAGATTTAAGGTAAAGATTAAACAAAAATGGGGATAAAGGACATCCCTGCCATGTTCTGCACTGCAAGGTAAATGGGGAAAACAAGATCTCGTTATAGTGGATCCTAGTAGTAGGGTTGGAGTATAATACATGCGACCATTCACAGAAGCCTTCAGGGAAGCCAAATGTTTGAAGTGTAGTGAACAGAAAGGGTCAAGAGACCCAAAGAAAAGCTTTCTCTGCATTGAGTGAGACCAAAGACGCAGGAACCTTGCTTTCACTTGATGCGGAGATAAAATACCAGAACTTCCGGAGATGGCCGATGAGGATCAGCCAGCCATGAATCCAACCTGCGTTGGACTGATAAGGCCCAACCAAACCTGAAGCAGACGGGAAGCCAAGACTTTTGCCATAATTTTGAGATCCGAATTGAGCAGGGAAATGGGCCTGTAGCTACTTTCCCAGTAGCATGGGTTTCTACCCAACTTGGGGATCAGGAAGATCCAAGCCTGGGAGAATGAGAAATCAGAAAAACCTGAGGATCACAAATAATTAAACACACGCATAAAGACGGGGGTCACCAATTCACTCCACTCCACATAGAAATTATTAAGAAAATCATTGGGGCCTGGGAGGGACTGAATATCTGCCTTAACTTCCTCCTCTGTGATGGGGGAGTCCAGAAATTCTTGCTGAGGAGGGTAAAGCTGTGGAAGGTGTAGTGCCTCCAAATATTCAGCAGTTTGGGTGGAGAGATCAGATGAGGAGGAGGAGGAGTCAGCAGCATATAGGAACTGATAATACTGGCAGAAAGCATCAGCTATCTCCCGAGGCCTAGTGAGGATCTGCCCCTTTGGATCCTGCTGAAGAGTGTGTATGGCTATCTTTGCCTCAGACTGACAGAGACGAAGGGCCAGAAGCCTCCTGGCTCTTTCCCTGGATTCCAGATAGCACAGTATTGTGCATTGAAGAGCAAGATCGACGTGTTCTGAAAAAAGACCAAAATAGTGGGCCTCAACTGGCACCAGGAGTCAGAGTCCTTGGAGGTGGAGAGAGAACCCTCAAGAACTCTAATCTGCTGGAGCAGACTATCCATCTTACCCACCCTCTCTTTCTTCCGGATTGTAGCGAGTCTGATGAATTCTCCCATACTGCACATTTCACAGCACCCACAACATATCCATAGCAGAAACTGAACCCTCATTAGCCATAGGAAAATTCCAAAGGAAGGTTTTGACTGCTGCCAGAGCTCCCTAAGCAAAGTAGCGTTGAGCCGCCATGTGGTGTCCCGCTCTTCCAGCCCATGCAGAGTGTGATCTAAAGACACTGCAGCATGGTCAGAGATCACCATGGGCTGTATATCACAGGCCTGCAAATGTACTGATAAGGAAATAATCGATTTTGGACTGCGAGGCATGCGGTGCAGAGTAAAAGGTGTATTGTTGCACAGAAGGGTGTAAAAGGTACCAGGGGTCTACCAGACTGACAACATCGAGCAGTTCTCTCACACCCCACTGTCCTGGGGAAAGGCCCCTCCTGGAGGCCCCAGACCGGTCAAGGTCCAATCACAGACCAAATTCCAATCACCACCCCCCCAGTACCAGTGGTAGAAGCATAAATGAAGAAAGCTGGGACAGGAGGTTGGCAAAAAACTGAGGCGAGTCAGCATTAGGACCATACACTGAGCCTAATACCAGCTCCAATAGTCCCAACCTACAGTGCAAAAAAACAAAGTGGCCCTCTGGGTCCCAAATCTCCTGCAGCAGATCAAAAGAAACCCCCCTGTCTATTAGAATAATCACACCCCATCTTTTGTTACTGATTCCCACTCCAAACACATGGCCCACCCATTCTCTTTGAAAATAGTGTCATCCCTGCGCAAGTGTGTTTCTTGTAACAGGGCAACACTAGGCAGGAACTTCTTAAGATGCCTTAGAATCATATAATGTTTCTTCTTTTCTTGGGCACCCTTAATGTTCCAAGAGACAAATCTATAATTATACATCATAAGTACAATACATCTAATCATATAGATCCAAGTAACATAAACCCCAAAACTTAGAAGGAGCCAAACCCCATGGTGCACTCTGGGCCCCCCCCACCAAAGCAGCCCCAACAGTG
The DNA here is from genome assembly GCA_016271365.2 of Neoceratodus forsteri. NCBI lineage: Eukaryota > Metazoa > Chordata > Ceratodontiformes > Ceratodontidae > Neoceratodus > Neoceratodus forsteri. The sequence continues at coordinate 1,628,917,943 of CM057449.1, read as the reverse complement.
CAAATGTACACCTGCCCAATACAACTATATATACAACCCCCCCCACACACACACATAACCCCAAAGACCCCACAGAAAAAGCAACTCCTCCCAATAACAAACCCCAGTTCCAAAATACAGAGCCTAATAAAGAATCCTGGAAACTGAAACCAGACCCCGGTCCCAGAGACTGACCTCTCACAGTATACCTGCCTATGATGTGTGCACTGATCCTGAACAGAACCCCAACCCCCTGCTCTCCTGCCAGCATGCGTGAAGAACGTGTCTAATTTAAAATCCAAACCCTCCCCCAAAGACCCACAACAAGTACATTTTAACTCCCCCAATAATGTCAAAAAGATAATAAGCTAGCAAATGTAAAACATGCAGTCCCCAAACAAACAGTCCTGCAATGAGATCAGCAGAGTGAAATAAAGTCCATACCCCAAATATGGAAGGAACTCGAAAATAAGAAGGCACAGACAGAGTCCACAGTCTGTAGTAGGCACTCTGAAAAAATGAAGTTCTGGATTTTAGTCCTCCTGGATGCTATATATAAAGGGGACTGGAGAGGGCTGAAGGACCAATTATCTCAGTAAAAGCTGATCTTCAAACCACCATAGTACAGGAGATTGGGGTAGGATAGGAGACCACAGAAAGGTTCACTTTACAGATCCGAACACCCCCATGCTCCTTCCCCTTTAGCTACAGTAGAACAAAACCAGCACTGAAAACACAAGCTGGGAACTCCATTATGATGAATAAAAACTCCTCCCTTCTTGCACTAAATAGCGAACAAAGATGATGCAGAGTGCAGACATAAGGCTTCTTGCTGGTCGCAATGAAAGTCGAGGCAGAGGTCAGAAGTCCCAGATATCCCAAGCCAGCGTGTCCACTGATGTGGTGCAGCTCTAACAAGGGACAGGGGCAGTTTAGCATAAAACGTGCCAAACCCAACTCAGGGGAAGATAAATCTAAGTAAACAGTAGGACCCCCCCAGGCCATCAAATGCCCAGTTGCAGAAGAACAACAATCAGCGTGCAGGTCTAACCAAAACACAGGGCCCCTCAGACCCCCAAGCCCCCTCCAGTTGCCAGCAGTCCCCACAGAAAAAGTCCAAAAGCATGTGAAAATTCACTCAGTCCCCTGGGAAACGCATCTTTCCAAGTCTGGAAAACTTCACTTAAACAAATCAGGGAAGAGATGCTTAAGGTCCACTGCTGCTTGCTCTGGAGTGTCCAGAAAGCACCACTGACCTTCATATTGAACTTGAAGAGTGGCAGGATAGTGAACCCTGAAGGGGTGACCTGCAGCAATCAGCTTAGTCACAAAGAGATGGTAGGCTACCCTCTTCAGACACACCAAATGGGGCAGATCTTGAGCTATGCGGACCTTATGCCCTTCCCAGAAAAAGGCTTTAACATCCCTTAGTTTTTGAAGGATCTGAGTTTTGTCCAAATAATTCAGCAGCTTGAAAATCAGTGGTCTTGGAGGAGCATCCGGGGGGGGGCATGGGGCAAAGTGAGTGGTGCGCCATCTCCACCACATAAACTGCTCCATTTGGAGAGGGCCCCCGCAAGCTTCTCACAGAATTTTTGCACAAATGTAATGGTCTCAGTGCCCTCTTCCTTCTCAGACAGGTCAAAGATGACAAAATTATTACTCTGGCTGCACCCCTCTAAGTCTTCCAGCTGGTCTTCAGCTTTGTGAAGCCTTTGTCGGAGCGAGATAACCTCTGGGTCCAATTTGGTATGCCAATCATTCAATGATGAGCTTTGGGCCTCTGAATCCGAGACTCAAGTGGTTAGGGAGTCCATGGAGGTTTGTAGGTGCTGGAGCCCTCCAGAAAACATAAATAGCACATCCTTGATGGAAGTGATTTCCTCCAAAAGTTTCTCTTCTGTGAGCATGGAGCCCGACTGTGAGCTTTTCAATGCCAATGTGGCCTGCGGCTTAGACAACTTTGTGGACTTCTCTCTCTCTCTCTCTCGGGCATCGGTGGTGAGGTATGTCATGGCGGGGACTTCCTCATGTCTGACTCCATATGCATTTTTAAATTTGTGGTAAAATTCCGTAGAGCTGACAATGAAGAAATTCCCAAATGGTAAGGACTCTTTGGGGGATAGAAAAAGAGAGAGAAAGTAGCTAAAGAATTGAAAATAGGCGTTAGCAGGAGATAGGGAGCACTCGGGAGCTGTTGCTCTTCAGGTAGCCATCACGTGACCCACTTCTACCTTTTTGAGACAGTTTGCCCTCTTAGGAGGGGTCAGAGTTGTTGCACCATGTAAGAGTTTGTCTGTGTATAGCCAAGCATCAATTGAAAATGGATGTGGACATTAATGATACAGCAACTAGAGGACCAACAAATGCAATTCCTGCCAAACGGTATATACAGTATATAACTTAAGAGCCACAGGGTTATCTGTTGATCTACATAATAAAGTTGTTGACTTCACCTTTGTCGGATCTACAAAGAGTTATGTTCAGAGAACTACATTATAGGGTTGATAAAAACAAAACTACTTTGAAACACCTTTTAAAAAAATAAATAGCAAAATGGTACTTTTGATTCTATAATAGAAGCATGAAAACAGAATACTATCACAGGCAGTACAATCCTCAACCATATAGTGGTTTCAATAGAGTTATATGTGGAAGAAGCAAAAGGCAAGCATCTGTTCCATCTCATCTACCGCAAGCAAAAACTAGTCTCTGACACGCTATAGGTTGCTATAGTTCAAATCTCAGTAGGGGGTCCTCTCTCACTACCTCCAGCACTAGCAGTCTGTCACAACAGACAAATGGGTACTGTACTTTCTTTAAACAAACAAAAAAACAGGAGAGTACAACCAATATTAGACCTAAGGGGTCTACATCTACACATGGAAAGGGAAAGGTTTAACATGTTCACTTTATGAACAGTAATTCCATATTTACAGCAAGGAGACTGGCTTTGCTCGCTGGATCTAAAGGATGCTTATTTTCACATTCCAATTAGAGCAAGCTACAAAAAAATCTTTGCTTCAGAGTACGTCCGGGTCACTGTTAATACAAGGCAATTCATTTTGGACTGACCTCTGCCCTAAGAGAATTCATGAAGAGCATGACTAGTAGCAGCAGCACTTTGAAGGAATTGAGTGACAATCTGTTCATGCCTAAGTGATGGGCTGGTGTTTGGGAGAGCCAGAGAAGAGTCCTTGTCATCAATGAAGCAAGCAATGCTCATTATGCACCATCTGGTTTCATTCTGAATATAGAAATATCAAATCTGGAACCCCCACAGAACCTGCATTTCATTGGTGCTTAGCAGGACATTCTCCAATGAAAGGGCCTTTTTTATCACAGGAAAGGGCCCAAACACGGATTCTCTAGGCAGCCTTCTTCCACTTGGGGACAAGGAAGACTGTATAAGATTTCCTCTGTTTGTTAGATCTTATGTAAGCCACAATCTATGTGGTACCATGGCCAAGGTAGCACTTAAGAGGATTTCAGTGGTACCTGAAAGAATACTGATCACAACTAATGCATTCCATGACTAACTTGATACCAATACAAACTAGCATTTGTCAATGCCGATTGTTTGCTTGCTGGCATTAGCAGTGGAAGTGCTGGAGTTAGACACATGCAGTATAGGAATGGCAGTGATTTACTGAACTGATGCCAACTCCACCCCCACCCTGCAGAGATGGACAGGCATTTGGGTATGCCTTTGGGTCATCACCCATAACGGTCACAACATTTCACCTCATCCTACCCTGCAGACACTGACAAGTGTTGAGGTGTGCCTTGGGGTGTTCGGGCTTTACACTCACCTCATTCCATAAAGAAATATGCTGAAATGGGTGCAGTATAGGAGAATGGTGTGAACTCTGGGGCCAAAGAGTCCTAGGTGCACCTTGATGCCTGTCACTGGCTGCAGGGTGGGGGTGGAATGGCATGAGCATTACTGTCGACAGTCCCAAGTCACACCCCTGATGCCTGTCAGACCCTACAGGCCCTGAGTGTATCTTGGTATTTTTACTCTAAGTTTTCAACATGGGCTTTTTGTGACCCCAACGCATGAACAGTGACACTATCAGTTTGTTAGCCGAAAGGTGATTTTGCACAGTGACTGTGCCATTTAGCGCCACAGGTGCAAAAACACATTTCCAACATGATGTGAAAAATGATAGCTGTACTGTTCATGAGGAGGTGTAAAAAAATTGTAATGTTGAAAATCTGGAACGAAAATATAAAATAACTGGTGAAGTCACGAGTGTGCATAGAAACTGCGCAACGCACACCCATAATGCAATTATTTGGAGGATTTTTTGCACCAGATTTTCAACATAGGCATTTAGAAAAATGACAGCTATACTGTTCATAAGGATGTGTCAAAAAATGCCAATGTTGAAAATCTGGAATGAAAATATTACAAATCTGTGAAGTTACGAGGGTGCGTAGAAACTGCGCAATGCACGTTCATAACACAGTCATTTTATGGACATTTGAGACCACATTTTCAACATAGGCATTTTAGGACCTCTGTTCATAAACAGTGTCACTGTGATTTTCTTAATCTGTCCCAAACACTGATTTCCCACAATGACTGCGCCATTCTGCACAGGAAGTGCGAAAACATATTTTGGCCAGGATGTAAAAAATGACAGCTGTACTGTTTATAAGGTGGTGTAAAAAAATGGCAATGTTGAAAACCTGGAGTGGAAATATTACAAATTCATGAATGTGTGAGTGTGCATGGAAACTGCGCAATGCACGCTCGTAACACATTCATTTTTGGGAACTGTTTCACCAAATTTGCAACATAGACTTTTTGAGAGCCCACCTCATGAACAGTGACACTGTTGTTTCATTACTCGGTCCCGAAAGGTGATTCCACCCAATGACCATGAAATCACCTTTCAGGACTGAATAAGCAAATGACAGTCACTGAATTCATGAGGTGGGGTCCCAAGAACCCCATGTTGAAAATTTGGTGCAAAAATTCAAAAAAATTACTGAGATATGCACCAAAGTTGAAAAAACCCTATTTATGCCATTATACAGTTTACCAGCATTTCTTTAGTTCATGGTCGGCTTTGAAGAGAGAAGACATGTTCCCGGTCCACCAAAGATCATCGTGCTGAACTCCGGAGGTAAGTATGGGGTGAGAGGCGGTGGGGAGGTGGGGTATGCAGAGGGTGGGGGGGCAAGAGAGCCAACGAGGGACCATTTTCTTTTGTTACAGGATTTTTTTAATTTTACAGAGATGACGTGGGAATTTTGCCATGCTGGGGTGAGCTCCCATCGTGGCACCTGGAAGTTTTGGAAGGGCAGTGGAGCCAATGGGTGACTGGGCACCCTTATTGGCCATACAGTGTTGGGGGCACCATGAGGACACTGGACTTATGCCATGCTGGGGTGGGCTTCAGTGGCACCCTGGAAGTTGTGTGTTTTTGGGGAGCCACTGGAGCCAACTGGGATTGATTACCCCTGTTGGACATACAGTGTGCTTGGGGAGTGCATGAACCGAGGGGATTGGGCACCTCGACACACAACAAATTGGGGCAGGCATGCATACAACCACCGCCTTACAATCAACGGTGGTGACGTAGGTCAATTTGCATACTGCTGACGGCACGGCAGTATGCTAATTGCCTACATGTTACCACCACTGATTGCAGCAGTCATTTTCTTTCAACTGTAAGCCGCTGCATCTGAACTGCTGTCATAGACAGCTGGGACATTCATTGGTGCAGTGGGGCCATGCCTGCAAAAACCCTCAGGGCATTGGAAGCGGGGGTGCCACACCTACGAAAACTCCTATGGTAGCACTATGTTTCTTGCACATACATGCAAACAAACATAAAATGACTCCTAATTTCCCTCAGGACTACAGATGCCTTCCTCCTGGGATGGGAAGGAGAAATTTCACATCACACAGTAAAGGGAGTATGGAGCCCTGCAGAAAAATAGGAACATATCGGTCTACTGAAGCTCAACACAATCTTTCTCTCCCTGTAGTCCTTCTCAGCATTAGTCAGGGACCACATTCTTCAACTCAGAAAAGACAATACTACAACAGTGTATTACATCAATAAGCAGGATGGTGCAATATCCTTCAAACTGTATAGAAACATAGAAGTATAGAACTGCTGCTGTTTTTAACAGAGGAGAACTTTGGTTTCAGAGCAAGAAGCAGCAGTCTAGATCTACAGATTTTTTACTGATAAATCACTTCTATCTCAGCAGGAGTCAGTACCTGTTTGGATTAAGAAAAGATATACTTTATTAGAAGAAGGGGTCTCATTTAAGTAAAAAAAAAAAAGAAGAAAGTAACTGTGTGTTTCTCTGAGGAAGGGGGCTGTATCAGCTTAATTTACTGAGTCAGTGCAGAGGGTGAATCTAATTGGGAGTGTGGCTTAGCAGCTAAGGAGTACTAAAGCAGGTAGCTCCAATTACTGCTTTCTGCTGTTTTTAACAGAAAGGGACTTTGGTTTCAGAGCAAGAAGCAGCAGTCTAGATCTAAAGATTTTTTTACTAATTGCCCTCCTTCCCATGCACCCGGAGCCAGTTCTAGTTTTATAGCCACTGGATTTGACTGACAACAGGAACTTCCTGTTTGGCAGTAGGAAGGGAAGGGAAGGATCACTGAGACACATTAGTTTCATCAACCTTGAAGGAACCTAAAAAATAACTTTTCTCCCCCTCTAGCTGCTGGAGGTCTGAATCCAAGCATGGAAGAAGGAGACTACTGCAGACTACAGGAAGTTCCTGTCCCAGAACAGGAAGGGTGAGAGTTGTAAGGGCACATAGGCAGTAGGAAAGTAAGTGTAAAAATACATAGAGGGAGGAGACAGTAAGCATACAAAGCAACAGGAGAGGGGACAGAAAATAAGTCAAGATGGGAGTGATGCAGTGCAATGCCTGTGGGGCAGCAGTGTTCCGGGAGACATTCTGGAAGCTGAGATGCTGCCCTCTTTACAGGCACCTCTCTGGTCTGAGGGAGGCAGTTGCCTGTCTCCAGGCTGACCTGGCTAGGATTCATGAAACCTCTTCCCCCTGCCCAGGGACCACAAGGGCCACCACTGTTACCTCAGAGGTTACCAAGAAAGAGGAGCGGTTGGACCAAGGTGGGCTCAGGGAGGGAGAGGGTGGTGAAACAGAGGTGCATCCATCCAGTTGAACCTCTCCACAATTCATATGCTGTTCTGGCAAAGAGTGGTTCCTCTATGGAGGCACCTGCAGTGGATGCTGGGAACTTCCACAAAGGAGACCCACAGGAGGGTGGCATGAGATCCCACAGGGGAAGGAAACAACTCCTGATGGGGGACTCAATCATTAGGGGGGTAGAAGTGGGGGAGGAAGGGGATAGGGAGGTAAGGTGCCTGCCTGGCACCACGGCTCGGAGGGACAGGAAGCGAATCCTCAGGATCGTGGGAGCAGCTACACGAGGGAGGGAGCTGGATGTCATTGTCCACCTAGGGACAAATGACCTGGCTGTGAATGGAATCAGAGCAGTGCAAGAGAAGTTTGTGGAGTTGGGGAGGGGCCTTAGACAAGTAGCATGTATGGTAACCTTCTCAGAGGTGCTGCCTGTTTATGGCAAGGATGATGTTAAGGTATTCAGCAGCATGGGATTCAATGAATGGTTGAAAAACTGGTGTGGAGCTTGGGGTTTTGGCTTCATTGGGGACTGGGGTGCCACCTGGAGGGATGCAGGCTTATACTGGTGCGATGGTCTGCATCTGTCCTGGGGGGAACTAGGATCCTAGGTGACAGGTTTAAATGCTTCATTGGCAAGCATTTCAACTAGTCAAGGGGAGAGGCACTGAAAAGGAGCAGGGAAATCACAGCCTCTTCCCACAAAACACAGTAGTTAGAAAGGTAAACACCAAGGTAGAGAAGTCAAAAGAGAGCAGGACAGGGATAAATGCAGAAAAAGGCAGTAAGGCCAGGGATGGGGCTAAAAGGGGTAAGGCCATAAAAAATAAATGGAAGGTGATAAGTGCCAATGCACACAGTCTGTGCAACAAGCTCCCTGAACTAGTGGCCTTATTGGAAGAGGGATGCCTGAATATTGTGGCAGTCACTGAAACATGGTATACAGAGAACCATGACTGGGATGTCAACATACTAGGATACACAGTCTACAGGAGGGACAGGGTGGGTAAAAGAGGAGGAGGAGTAGCTCTGTCTACTGTATATAAGGGAAGGGATTAAAGCAACAGAACTAAAGAGTAAAAAGGAAGTTGATGAGTCACTATGGGTCACCCTGGAGACAGGAAATGGCACCACAATCTGCATGGGGGTTGTGTACAGACCCCCATGTCAGGGGGAGGAAACAGACAAGAAAATGATAGAAGGCATCCATAAAATGGCAGAAAAAGGGGAGATATTGTTGATGGGGGACCTGAATATATCAGATGTTAACTGGAGTACATTTGCTGGAGGCACATCCAAGAGCAGGGTCATTCTTGATGCCGTACAGGGGGCATGCCTCAGACAGCTAGTGTTGGAACCCACTCGGGAGGGAGCAATCTTAGACCTGGTACTCTCAAATAGGGAAGGAGAAAGGATCTCAGATTTAGAAGTGGGTAGCCATCTGGGAACAAGTCACCACCAAACAGTGTGGTTCACAATAATCACAGCCATAGAGTCAAGCCATACAAAAACAAGAGTATTGGACTTTAGGAAGGCTGACTTTGGGAAAATGAGAGAGTGCCTCAGAAAACCACTAGCAAATGGGCAAGAAGAAGAAGGAGTGGATGAACAATGGGGAATAATCAAAATAGCCTTCGCAGAGGCAACAAGCCTTTGTGTGAAGCAAATCAACAAACAAAACAAAGGAAAAAAAACACTATGGTTCTCAGAAGAGGTGGCAGGGACAATTAAGGAGAAAAGGATAACATTCAGTAAATATAAGGAAAGACAGAAGGAGCAGGGCAGAGAACTTTATCAGTTAAAGCAGAAGGAGGCAGGGAAGGCAGAATAGCAAAGGCACAAACTGAGGAAAAGATAGCCAACTCTTTTAAGAAGGGTGAAAAAACCCTTTACAGGTACATTAGGGAGTGAAGAAAGACCAAGGGAGGTATACAGAGACTTAATAAAAGGGAGGGAATGTGGGCAGAGGGTGGCAGCGAAAAAGCAGGGATACTGAACGAATATTTCTGCTCAGTATTCACAACATAAGAGCAGGGGGAGGTACCTAAACCAAACAAGAGAGAAACTCTGAATGGGGGGGGGGTCAATACCAGTCCATTCACAGAAGAAAGGGTTTTGAAAGAACTCTTGAAACTGAGGGTGGACAAAGCAATGGGGCCTGATGGGATTCACCCAAGAATTCTAAAAGAACTAAGCGTAGAACTAGTAACACCACTGACTACTCTCTTTAACAAATCATAGGAGGATGGGGTGGTACCTGAGGACTGGAAGAGGGCAAATGTGATTCCTCTTCACAAAAGTGGGAGCAGGGTAGAAGCAGGAAACTACAGACCAGTTAGTTTGACTTCAGTGGTAGGGAAATTGATGGAATCACTTCTGAAGGAAAGAATTGTTGAGTACGTAGAGGCCAGTGGGGCACAGGACCCAAGACAGTATGGTTTCACAGCAGGAAGGTCATGTCAGACAAACCTAATAGATTTCTTTGACTGGGTGACCAAAGTAGTTGACCAGGGAGGGGCTGTGGATATGGCCTACCTAGATTTTAGCAAGGCATTTGACACAGTCTCACACAAAAGATTAATATATAAGTTAGCTAGCTTTGGAGTGGGTTCCAAGGTGGTAGCCTGGATAAAAAACTGGCTGGACAACAGGACGCAAAGAGTAATAGTAAACAGAGTCCACAGTGAAGAAATAAGGGTAACTAGCAGGGTACCGCAGGGTTCAGTACTGGGACTGGTCCTCTTTAATGTCTTTATAAGTGACATTGGAGAGCACCTGGAAGGAAAGGTATGTGTTTTTGCAGATGACACATAGATCTGCAACAGGGTTGATACACAAGGTGGGGTGGAAAGAATGAAAAGGGACTTGGCAAGGTTGGAGGAATGGTCAAAAATGGCAGCTCAGATTTAATGTAAAGAAGTGCAAGGTAATGCACCTGGGAAACAAAAACCCAGGGGAAGAGTACACAATGGGGAGTAAGTTAATAACAACAAAAATTTGAAAGAGGCCTAGGAGTAATTATATCAGATGACCTAAAGGTGGGCAAGCAATGTGAGAAGGCAGAAAGGAGGGCTGGGGAGATACTCGGATGCATAGGGAGAGGCATCAACAGTAGAAAACAAGAAGTTGTTATCCCTCTGTACAGACAGTTAGTGAGACCCCATCTGGAGTACTGCGTGCAATTCTGGACACCCCATCTCTACAAAGACATAAGCAAAGTGGAGGCTGTTCAGAGGAGGGCAACCAAAATGGTGCAGGGTCTGCACCAGAAGATATATGAGGAGAGGCTAAAGCAGCTTAATATGTATACCCTTGAGGAAAGGAGGGAGAGGGGGAACATGATAGAAACTTTCAAGTATCTCAAGGGAATTAACAAAGTACGAGACGGTAGTATCTTTCAGAAGAAGAGGTGTGCAAGAACAAGGGGACAGAATTTGAAGATAGAGGGGGGAAGGCTCAGAGGTAATGTTAGAAAGTATTTTTTCACAGAGAGGGTTGTGAATGTGTGGAACAGCCTTCCTGATGAGGTTGTGGAGTCAGGAACAGTGGAAGAATTCAAGAATGCATGGGACAGGCATAAGGCAATTCTAGTGGGGGATAGGAGGAAGTAAGCTGTTGATTTACTAGAATCTGCAGCTTATCCATCAGGTAGGGAAATAGACAGACTAGGTGAGCGAAGTGGTCCTTATCTGCTGTCAGATTCTATGTTTCTATGTTAATTTGGTGGCAGATAAGGACTGCTTGGCCCACCTAGTCTGCCCATTTTCCCTACCTGTTTCATATACCTCAGATCCTAAATGATCTGCAGCTTACCATCTCTTTCCTATTGTTAGAGGTCCTTTATGTCTGTCCCATGCAATTTTGAATTCCACCACCATATTTGCTCCTACAGCCTCTGCCAGGAAGCTGTTCTGTGCATCCACCACCCTTTCTTTGAAAAAATACTTTCTCACGTTACCCCTAAGTCTACCCCCACTATCTTCATATCATGGCCCCTTGTTGTTCTTGAACATTGTTTTTAAAGATGCTACACTCTAGTACCTTATTGACACCCTTGAGGTATTTGAAAGTCTCTATCATACCCCCCTCTCTTCCAAGAAATACATATTGAGATCCTCCAGTCTCCCCTCATATGACTTTTGGTGCAGTCCCTGCACCATTTTTGTCACCCTTCTCTAAACTGTTTCTACTCTATGTCCTTCCAGAGATATGGACCCCAGAACTGGACACAGTACTCTAGATGAGGTCTCACCAATGTTCTATACAGTGGCATCACCACCTCCTTCCTTCTGCTGGAGATACCTCTCCATATGCACCCCAGCATTCCACTGTCTCTCCTCATAGCCTTCTCACATTGTTTGGTATCCTTTAGATCATCAGACATGATTTCTCCTAGGTCCCTTTCCTGTTTGGTGGCCGTCAGTACCCCCCCCCATCATGTACGTGTGTACATGTATGTGGAAACACAACAAATTTGGGATCTAACTTTTATTCTCAGAGTATGTATCTGTGCAGTCTATGTGGCAGATAAACAGGATGGTTCATGTCACACATGAGTGGTCCCTGAAGCAAATGTGCTATGGCCATTTTTCAGGAAACTGAGTGTTCCAGAGGTAGATATTTTTGCTTCATGAGGGAACAACGAACTGCCACTATTCTGATACTGAGTCCCTTGCCTAGGAATAGTTCCAGAAGATGCTCTCAACATGCCCTGGGGAAACAGGTTCTTTTACTCTTCTGAAAGTGAGAGTGGAATGGTTAACCATGATTCTGGTGGCATCTCACTGACCCAGTCATGGTACTCACTGTTACTCCAGATGTTTCACAAGGACTAACACTCTGCCTCTGTGTCAAAACCTTATGACAAACTCAAAAATCTAGGTGAACCATCCAAACTTTGAGTCCCTTCACCTGAAGGCATGGTTCCTGATGGGAGAGAGTTTTCTGAAATGACTTTTTCTACCCAGGTTTTATATGTCTTTAAAATGGTCAGAAAGCCAGCCTCAAGGAAAATGTACCATTTAAAATAGAAAGAATTCTCAGCCTGGTATGGAGATTGGGGAATATTTCCATTTAGCAGAGAATGCAGATATTGCATTAACTCTGGGTTACTGTATCTCTTATATTTCAAGTCCCTTGGTTTGAATCCAACATCTTTAAAGGCACAGTTGTCAACAATTTCTGGCTTTAGGCCCAAGGCCTCAACAGAATCTTTGTTTGCATATCCAGTGCTTAAAATGTTCTTTAAAGGCCTCTCACATATGTATCCTTCTGTAAAGAATCTGATACCAACTTGAGACTTGAACCCCATACTCTCTCAATTAATGTCAGTCCCTTATAGACAATGGCCACCACTGAGTTAAAATATCTCAACTGGAAAACATTATTCCTGTTGGCTAGTATATCCACTGGGAGGGTTAGTGAGATACAAACATCCTGTATTGATCCCTCATACCTGTTTTTCAACAGGAAAATTTGGTCTTGAGACTTAATGAATGGCAACTCCTCCCTAAGGTGGTGCCAGAATTCCACTTAAATCAGAGTATTACTTTGCCAATATATTTCACTAGGCCACATGCCAATAAAGGGGAGGAGGAAAAACTTGATACATTAGATGTTAGAAGAGCCCTCTGTTTCTATAAGTCTAGAAAACAAGAACATTAGGAGTGACAATAAACAATTGTCATATATAGTGAGGTGCCACATGGACAACCAGCCTCTAAGCAGTCTATATCAAGGTGGAGAGTATCTACAACATATTTCTGTTATACCAAGGTAAGAAAGTATCCTCACATGGTTTTACAGCACACTCCAATAGGAGTACAGCAGCAAAGTGACAGTAAGAAGAAATATGTCACTGGCACATCTTTTGCACTGTGTTCACGGAGGAGGACCCAGGATGCTACCCCAGAGGGAAGCACCACATCAAAGTGGCAGCAACAACAGTGACCTCCCACACAGTGACACCGGGACACCACTGCAGAGCACGCCGATGAAATACAGACTGACAGGCATAACAGCGCCGCAGCACCCGGTATAGTGCCCACGTCGGACACCATGGTGATTGGACACAGAACACCGCACCAGAGATGGACTCGACCAGTAGCGACCCGACAAAAGGAGTGCACTCCCTCATGGTGAAGGTGATACAGCCAGGCAGCAGGGCGACATGCAGGGTGGCAGCCCGACAGCATTGGTGGGCACAGTGGTGAATGGGGCCAAATGGGACCGGTGGTACACAGCCGGTGGGAACTGCAGCCCACTGCAGAAGGCCACATGGATGGACACACGGAGAGGGGTGCAGCACCAGAGTGCTACTGGGCATTGCTGTATGGGGCATGCCAGGCAGGGTGACAGTGGGCAATCGACCACAGCTGGGACTCCAGACACCGTGACTGGGACAGAGTGGACAGAGGTGGTACAGGCACGGTACCAGTGGCAGCACTGGGGGGAAACACAGTGTGCCGATGGCAGCATGCCCCTCTCCCCATGCACCCCAGTGCTCACACCTGGAGGCCGCTGTTCACTGCCAGCCCCAGCAGAGCTGGCACTGGTGGGTGAGTCACTGTGGGATGTTGCTGCTGCAACTGTCGGGCTCTTCTGCTTCGGGATTGTGGTGTCACTGTGGGGGTGTAGCTCTTACACTGTGCTTCCCTACCAGAGAGTGGTGTAAAAGCTTCTAGCAGATGATTGAGAGGAATGGAGCAAATAATCAGATAACAGGGTAAGGAAAGGGCTAGCAGCCTTTAGGGTGGACAAGGCACCAGGACCTGATGGTTTTCACCCAGGGTGCTGATGGGACTGGGACCAGAATTAGCAGCACCCTTGGCAGACCTGTTTAGGTGCTCTCCAGGAATAGGGGAAGGGCCAAGTGATTGGAGGTCTGTGGATATGGTTCTATTGCACAAGGGTGGGGACAGAAAGGACCCGGGTGACTACAGACCAGTCAGTTTGACCTCAATAATTGATGTTAATGGAGACCCTGGTCAAGGAAAGAACAGCTAAATACCTAGAGACTAATGGACTGCAGGATAGTAAGTATCATGGGTTCATGGCTGGAAGATTAACCTGATTGTATTCTTTGACTGGGTCACAAAAGCAGTGAATTGGGGACATGTGATTGATATGCTTAATTTTGATTTCAGTATGGCCAGTGATTCACAGCTACATAGGAGAGTGCCAAAGAAGCTGAAGGATCTGATAATAGGGGAAGGGCAGCTATGGTGGATTGTGAACTGGTTAGGGGAAGGAAGCAAGAGAGAGAATGGTAGTGAACAGGATTAAACCAGTGGATGAGGAGGTCATAAGAGGGATGCCATGGGGGTCAGTCCTGAGTCCTGACCTGTTCAATATTTTCATCAGTGACATTGGGGAGGGTGTCCAGGACAAGGTGTGTCTCTTTGCAGATATAGAATTAGTTGGAAACTTCACAGGCTGGTTCCCTCTTTAGTGGGGGGATGTGTGACGGGGTTTAGGCCTGTTACTAGTTTGCTTATCAGTGGTAAGCAACACTGCCAGAACAAGGCACAAAAGAAATAAAAAGGGCATTCCAAATGTTGCTAGGAACGGAAAACAAAAATAAAAAGCATGGATTTCTGTTTTTCTGTTGTGCAACGCTCTGTTGTCCTTTACTCTGCTTCTATGTGTTTTCTTTTTCTTCCCTATAGGATGGCCACCTGCAGGGGTTGTATGTCCTTACTACTTATCCTATACCTTTCTTTCTTTTCTTTCTTTCTTTCTTTCTTTCTTTCTTTCTTTCTTTCTTTCTTTCTTTCTTTCTGTCACACTGTGCTGCCTGACTTGTTCTGCTTTGTAATTGAGCAGAAACACTGGAAGTACAAGGCCCTCAGAAGGGGTATTGTTTAAACTTAAATATTAGAAGCATAATGCTAAAACTGTTTCTCACCAGGAGACAAGAAGCACACTATGCTTGTGAGCCCAACTCTAATAGAGACCTTTAGTCACAGAGCTCTTTACTTTAACACCCCCCCCATTCAGTGCTCACAGCAGGGCTGTACTGACTCATGTAGTTTTAGTTTTAGTTTAATTTGTAGTTTGTGAAATTTGTAGAAGGGGAAGTGCTCGGTACAACTGAGGTACTGTTGGAGCAAGGAGCTAGATTTGATGTCCTAGCTTTCTCATTGAAAACCCTCTGATTCCAGGACCAAGCCACATTCGCTTAGTCCCGATGAATATTTTGTGTTTGTGCTTATGACCCTGAATTTAGAGGTATATTCTGAAAATTCTGATCCCCTCTGACACCTCTCACATTTTCATTTCATTTTAGTTATTTTGCATTTTGTTATTTTTTCAATAAAACCATGCAAGCTTCAACATGTTGCACCATATATCCTGACTCCATTGTCCTCTGTATATACACTCACCCTATACAATGAACCAGGCTTTACAAATTTCTGCCAGTCCACACATTTGATGACAAGAGATGATGCAAAATTTGGCATTTCTTTACTTCAGAACCTACTCCCAAAGTAATCCTAATACTCTCCAATGAATGTACTGCTTGGGGGTTGCATAAATTTGACAGGGCTAATCTAATTGTTTTTAGATAGAAGAAAAAGATCCTTAGTAATAGCCAGCAACAGCTTTTCCTCTAAAAGATTAGAACAGCCAGTTAAATTACCATTCCCTACCTCCCTTTTTGTGATACAGTAATTAGGGTCTTTAGAATCAGTCATTGTTATTTATAGCTTGAGCTTTTAATCATTGCTGTTACTTGTGTATGCCACTAACACCCTTTTTAATCTGAAATTTCCTTTACTAAAAAAATGTAAGGTTAATGACTGATCTTGCATGATTTGAAAGAATAGCACAAGTTAATTATCTTGCGTCAAAATTACTGTAAACTCTTTGCATGGCTGTGCAAGAATTTTATCTGATACACAACCTGTCATTTTCTTGCATGGTATAAACACAAGTTTATTGCCAGTACAACAAGGTTTTTTGCAAGATCACGATTTAACTTTTAACACTAGTTAAAGAATCTGCAAGGTTGAAATGTAGTGTGGTACTAAATATTGCTACAGTATGTTACATGTATGTATATATGAATACTACAAGAAGGAAATCCTGTACTTACAATAGTCAGTAAACAAGCAAGTATAAAAGGTAGTGTTTAAGGATTATATAGAGAATAATAATAGGCAAGTGTGTATTTTTAATTTTTTTTTGCACACCCGAGGTGTGTGATGACCCATAAACCTCGAGAGCAAGCTTGAGAGGTTTATGTGATCATCACACATTGAGGATGTGCAAAAAAAATTCCATAAATACACATGTAACCCCTAGGTGGTGCTATCCTATGGGCTACTACCCCTGCCTGTGTGACTAGGCACAGGTTGAAGGGCCTGAGCTCAGTGAACGGGTGCCTCCACCTGGAGGAATGGTTTTTGTGGGTAGCATAACTGCTGTTGGTATAGCCCTCTGGGATGCTATAACCACCCACCAACCTTCTAGTGGCCTGAACAAATCAACAGGTAAACAGTCACATATACTATATGATAGCAATACTGAACTCACACTCTCTGCACTTACCACCAGGGCTGGATCCGCTGCAAGTGCCCTGGAGACCCCCAGTAAAATAAGACCAGTGATGTAACAATTCAATGGCAGTACAATATCCCCACCAAGAAGGTACACACTAGATAGATTAAATGTAGAAAAATCACAATCTGATTTATTCAGGGGGATTTGAACAATGGTGGGGCAGAAATCTAGCAGATGATTAGTAGATCTGATTAATTCAGGTTGAACATACAGTACATGCACAGGGAGCTCCTTTGTTACAGTCACACACCCTGGGTATCCAGTTGTTAAGCAGACTAGCCTGAAGCATAGCCCGGGTAGCCTGAAGCATTGCCCGGGGTAGACCGGCATTGCAGCTGTTGTTGGGGTCCTTTGGAAAGAAAACAATTAGCATGCACATCAACCCAGAATTTGTAATCTGGAGCTGGATGGCTCAGTTCGTTGTAATAAACCCAAACAAATAAATCAGATGACACACAATGATTGCAGCTTTGTTGCAGGGAACTACCCTGTTTAGTACTCACACTACCCAGACCAGGAGGCAGGACTGGCAAGATGAAGAACTCTGGATATTGTGCTGGAGTGCCAGAGGAAGCAGGGCCCACACGACTCACCATGGTGGTCGCTGTCACAACCCCACTCAGCAAGTCAGCCCTCTACTCCCAAAGTGCCAACCTCTGAGTGTAGTATTGTGAACACTTGACAGAGCAGGGTAACCCTCCTGTCTGTTTTGTGAGTTTGAGTCACCTTTTGTCCCAAGTTCTGGAGGGATTCAGACTGTTAACCTCTTGCTAGCGTATCCAATTGTCAGGCTCAGATAATCTGCTCTTTGGGGAAATGCCAGATATCTTTTGCCACTGGCACCCAACCAGATATTACAAAATTAAGCCTTAAAACTCTATGCAAGACCTCAGAGAACTCTTATCTGTTTCCCAGTTTGGTATCCCAATAAGCTTATGCAGAGTGTCAACTTTAACCATCTAAGCTTCACTTATAAAAAAAAGAAGTTTCAAGGCACACCAGGCAGTTTCTGTTTTTAAAACATATATCTTTACTTTAGAATAGATAACAATAGGTAAACAGTAAATACAGAACAAAATATCCCAATGCATACAATCTTAAAAACAAAACAGGTTTAAAAGTGCAAAATTCCTACCAACCATTAGACTTATTTATCTAAGGTATTTCTTATAATCTTTCAGTGCTCTTAGATGTTCCTTCTCTCAGTCCAAGTATATGAATGTATGTGTCTCTAAAGGTCAGCTACAGCATACTTAAAAACAGTCTTGAGCTGGCCTTCTCTCTGAGGTCACCTAGCTCCTCCTCGGTGTATTAAAATTTATATTTACAGCACAGGATGTCCTAATAAGGCATTTTAACAATAGTTGACATCAGCGAACCTCCTCTCTTCATATGACTTTCCAATCTAGTCTGTGATTTGCTAGCATCTCCTTTCATCCAGGAGCAGTCTCCTGCTTCACAAAGACATGAAAGGATCTTTGATGAATTAACTGGCTTCCTCTGAAGATGCCCAAACAAATGCGTATGGCAATTCCTTATGACACCAAGTGTCATCAGAGGAATTTTTCCTGAGGAGACGCCCAAACAAATGTATATGCCCCTTCCTCTCGACACCAAGTGCAATCAAAGGATTTTCCGAGGGCATTATAAAATGCATAGTTTAGCTACTGATTTCAAAGCAACTGACAAGTTAATTGCATTCCAGATATCTGTAGTTGAACCTACGTCCTGTCCTTTGAAATTATATCGGGGGATTTGATGTGTCATTTCAGCAAGACAGTATTTTCTCCTGACAGACAATCCCACTATATATTTCATATTGCAAAAATCATAGTGTAATCAGAACCAGCTGTCCAAGTGTCACAGTCGCTACCTGTTCAATGATGTTGAGTGGGAAGCTTAATCCCTGAGGCAGTCTTTCGTGGGAAAAGTCTCTGCAGTGAGAGCGGCAGTCTAGGCCCAGATGGCAGGGCCCAGACAGAGCAAGCAGTTTGGATTTAGTCTGTAGCGAGTGCTGGAGCAGCTTCCAGCTAGCATAACATAAACAATAGTGGGGAACCAGATCACGACCCACACTACACATTCAGCACATTTGTAAGCAACACTACTATTAGGCACATTTGGATAAAATTCGTTTGCAGTTCAACAGGGTTTCTGTGCAAACCTCTTGCTCTGGGGCTCACTTCGGTACCTGACAAGCCAATTGCTTCTGAAGCAAGTCTTCGGTCCACACACAGGCAATGATCACTCACTTTCTCTTCAGGTTTCAGATCTCAAATCAGGCCACTGGATTTAAGTCTGATGTTACTGTTATAGACTTTTTCACACTGGAAGATGGTGACAGGCAGGCCAAGCACAGCCTTCCTGTCGATTCCCTGTGCTACTATGCAGGAGCAGCTGCTCGAATCACTTGATCTGTTCACTCTCCTCCCTCCAACTCTCGACTGACTCACTGCTGCAGGCAGCTATAGGCTTTCCCAGTGATTCAAAAGGTTTGGTTGGTTGACAGAACTGTCTGTCACAGAAGGGCTCCCCCTCCAGGTCCATTTAGGCACCAAACCTTAAAAACTACATTTCCTACAAAAATTCAATCCCACAAGACCTCTGGGGACAGTCTCCATTTTAAGTCACCTGAGGTTCCAATTGGTCCAACTCGAGCAGTCCAGAACAAAAATGGTGGCTCCTATGCAAAGGTTCAAACTGCAATGGAAGGCAGGTTAGACAAACTCCTATATTATTATTATTATTAAAGCAGATAAACAGCAGATAATCACAGTTACTAAATGGGCTCCCTCTGCACACTTGCCGACTGCAAAATGGAGCAGAAATATCACCCGCCCGGCTGGTCCTGAGCCTTAAACCACTCGAACCCAGTCCAGGCTAATTTCTAATAGGGAATAATGATTCTCTTAATGAGACAGGCATGGAGGCTTACTATAGCACTCATGCAAATATAATGGGCAGACTAGGTGGGCCAAGAGGTCCTTATCTGCCGTCAAATTCTATGTTTCAAATTCTATGTTTCTAATAAATTACTGCAGACACAGGACACCATCCTGACAATGGGCGTTAGGCAAGCCCAGGAAGACATTATAGGATCCCCATTTTGTAGGGGGGGTTACACACAGTTGCCTATTCTTTGTTTTTTATAATTGCTGGTGCTGGAATTGTGGTTTTACTTGTCTGTACTTTTCCCCTGATGCCTGTAGCGCAGTGGTTCTCAAATGGTGAGAACAGCCTCCCAAGGGAGGCCCCATACTATTCCAGGGGAGGCCCAGTGAAGTCTGAGAATGTACAGTACTTAAATTTTAAGTTTTGAATGTTTTGTGTGAAGGGAACAAGCAAACTAAATATGGATAATGGCAGGTGAATTTCTTTACTTATGCATAGACTGGTGACCAGGAAAGGCCCTGAGCCAAAGCTTGTTTATACCGTAGGCGTGTATTTACATGTACATTGGTGACTAAGAAGGCACACTGAGTCGAGGCTTGTTTCTACAGTAGGTATTTATTTTATATGTAAATTGGTGTCTCGAAAAGGCACTCTGAGCCAATGCATGTTTCAGGTGTGACCTCTGTAAGGGTACAAGAAGTTGCTTAACAGGGTGAGGGGGAAGAGATGATGTGGCTAGGTTAGTTGTTCCAGATAGAGAGGAAGTAGCATAATAAGGGTCCAAGAGTCAGAATAGTGGAGTGACAAGGATAACCTGGGGTGTGGGGTTTTGGGTGGAGAACAATAAGTCAAATAAAAAGAGAATATACTCTGTCAACATTATTAGTCTCGCTAGATTCCTGGTGTACTGTGCAAAAGTATAATAATTTTTTTCTAAGGAAGGCCCAAGATTTTTTCCAAATTTGAGGGAGGCTCGAAATCTGTTCCATGGCTTGGGGGAGGCTCACTGTCACAAAGTGTGAGAACTAATGCTGTAGCGTGACCAAGCGGTGTCCGAGGTTGTAAACAATAATTTTGAATTTATTCAAAAACACCAGTGCTGAGTGTTAAAACATGTCAGGTTTAGTGGCTTACTTCACTTTTCTGAGTTTTTGAGAGAGAAAAAGCCGCCACATGTAGAAACAGCATAGTGAGTCACTTGGCGGCTTGCGAAGACTCGACACAAGCATTAGTGAGTGTTGCTATGGCTACGCTCACTAACCCTTGCATTGAAGACACCGAGTGACTCGCGCTGCTGTCTCTACAAGTGGTGGCTTTTTCTCTCTCAGAAAACTCAGAAAAGTGAAGTAAGTCACTAAACCAGACATGTTTTTTTACACTCAGTACGGTGTTTTTGAACAAATTCAACATTATTGTTTACAACCCCGGGCGCCACTCAGTCACGCAACAGGCACCGGGGAAAAGTGAACGTACTTTGGAACACTGTAATAACCGGATTTTGGATTATTACGGTTTCTTGGAGTATAATAACCTGAAATCTAGGTTATTACGGCATTTGATCAGTACCGTAATCTGGTTGAAAGTTGGGGTCCCCAGTAATTACAGTATTGTAAAGAAGAACGTTGAGATACAGTATATTCACTATACTTTTCCATTCATTCTTATTGGTAACCTTTATCTTTGTGTCTTACAGGAGCTTAAGAGATACAGGCAGCTTGCTTTTTTGTGGATCCCTGGAATTGAGTTGAAACAGACTGAAATGGGTGATCACATATTAACACCTTCATTTAGCTACTTTTTCTGATTTTCTGTCTTAAACTTCAATTTTTCAAACCTGCTTTTTTGGTGGATCGCTGGAACTGAGATGGAATTAATTTTTTTTAAATAGGGATCCCAGCAGTTCCAAATATATACTTCCCTTTTTCTATTGCCCCCTTATCCCTTATCTCTAATCTTTGACTCTCTTTCTCTCTCCCCCCTTGCCACCCAGCATATAGAACTCTCTAGTTTCTTCCACACTTTACTCTTATACTTTATCTCCTCCTTGTCTCCTGATAATTTCTCCTTCACTCTGTTTCTCTCTTTTATACATTGTGCAAAATGATTTTGTATGCTAAATCTAAGAATTTTTTTTTTCAATTTAAAGTTTATTAGAAATTTTTCAATACAGAGGAAGAAACCATAGTATACCAACATTTCCAAAACATGGACATAATAATCTGCCAGTTTCCACCTCCCACCCACCCACCCTTCCCAACCCTTAGCACAGAGGTCCTACCATAATTCAATGAATTTGATGATAAGGTACCAATACACACTATTATGAATAGTAAAGAGTGTACAAGGGGCCTAAATCTAAGAATTTTTTTTAAAAACAGCTATATAATGGAAATGATTTTGGAATTATCGTTAATTAATGTGTGTTATTGTTTAAATTATGTTGTTTTTTTATATCTTGTACTGCACTGTACTTTAACCTTTGCACTTTGGTGATGTCACTAGGATTTGTGTATGTAAATGAGTGCTGTGCATTCCCAGGCCACTTCCCCTGAGGAAGGCTTGACCGCTGAAGCACTGGAGATTTTGTATAGTTCTTGGCTGCCTTTATTACATTTTTGCATTTTTCACTGGCAATAATTTGAGGTGTTTTATTTTCACCTGAGTGCTGACTTTTCGTGATTTCTTCGTGTTTGCTGGGGCTTGCTGCCCACTGTCAGCATCAACCTCTGCAGTAGCTGTGCAGCAAAAACATTGGAACTTTTCACACACACACACACACACACACACACAGTCACACTGGGGCAAAGAATAAACTTTTTTTGTAATTTCTGTAACTATAACTTTCTCTCTCTCTCTCTCTCTCTCTCTCTCTCTCTCTTTCTCCTCTGGATGGTGGCACAAGTCAAAAACCTATTTTGCCAGCCTGCTCTTGTACACACACAGCCACACTGGGGCAAATAATAAACTTTATTTGCTATTTCTGTGGCTATAGCATTTCTCTTTGGCCCCAAGTAGTATCTCTCTCTCTCTCTCTGTTATTAGTTGCGTAGGAGCGATGGCAGAGGCAGGGGCATCAGCAATGGGGCAGGAATTTTTTGTATGCTAATTTTTGAAGATCCCTGGGGGTGGGAATGTGAAATGATGCCAGAATCTACCTCGCCCCCTTGCATGAGGTGCAGGCAGCGGTGGTACCCCCAGCCTCCACCAGAGGTGCATAATGTGCCAGACACTCTTCCCCCTTCCCCACAGAGAAGGAGAGCAGTCCCTAGGACACTCAATCCTATTGCCTCCAGCCGGCCCTCCAACTCCTGAGTCCATCTCTGAACCCAGGATGTAGGCACAGCAAGCAGATGCTTGTATGTTGCCATGATAACTTTGTCATTTTTTTCACATTTTGACCCCAAATGCTCATCATAGTCTTCTAATCACCTTATCTCATAAACCCCATAAGTGAAAATGTCTTAATCCATGGCAAAACACCATTCCGTGCCACAGATGCAGAAAGGCATTTGGGGCAGAATGTGAGAAATGTCAGCTGTAGTGTTCATGCGGTGGTGTGAAAAATCGCTATGTTGAAAATTGGGAGTAAAAATATGAGAAATTGGCAAAGTTACATGCATGCGTTGGAAAATGTCAATGGGTGCATGTAATTCGGGCATTGTTCAGTATTTTTGCTCCAGATTTTCAACATGGTCTTTTTGGGACCCCACCTCATGAACAATGGCACTGCCATCACATTACTCAGCCCCAAAAGGTGATTTCATGCAAGGATTGTGCCATTCTGTGCCACAGGTGTGCAAGCACGTTTTGGGCAGGATATGGGAAATGACAGCTGCACTGTTCATGAGGTGGTGTGAGAAAATCTGTATGTTGACAATTTGGAGTGAAAATAATAAAAATTTGCAAAGTTATACACCTGCATAGAAACTGCACAATGCACACTCATAATGCAGCCATTTTTGTGAATTTTTTCAGCACATTTTCAACATGGGCTTTTTGGGTCCCTACCTCATAAACTGTGGCACTGTCATTTTGTTACTCGGTCCTGAAAGGTGATTCCACACAGGGACCATGAAATCACCTTTCAGGACTGAGTAACAAAACAACGGTGCCAGTTTTCATGAGGTGGGGGTCCCAAAGAGGCCATGTTGAAAATTTGGTGCAAAAAGACCTAAAAATGGCCGAGATATGAACATAAGTTCAAAACACCATTGACTGCCATTATACGGCACTTACCTTAATTCTTCAGTTAGCCGTTTGGTTTTGAAGAATGCAGATGTGTCCCAATCCACAGAAGATGCCAGCTGCTGACCTCCAGAGGTAAGTATGGGATAAGGGGGGTGTGGTGAGGTGGGTGAACAGAGGAAGGGTCCGGATGGGGGAGGGGTGGGGCGATGACGAGGGACTGTTTCCTTCTTTACAGGTTTAATAAAAAACAAACATCAGGGGACTGTTTTCTTTTTTTCAGGGATAAAACATTTTTGGGGACACTGGGTGTGGGCTCCCCAGTGTTCCAGAGTAGTGGTGGTTGGGGGGGAGTAACATAACTGGGGACATGGGGGGGTGGGCTCCCAGTATCCCATGGTACAGGGGGGATCGCGGACATGAGGATTGGGTGCCCTGATGTCAGACAGTGTTGAGGGGATTGCCGACATGGGGATTGAGCACCTCGATGTCGGACAGTACTGAGGGGGATCACCGACATGGGGACTGGGCACTCCAATGTCAGACAGTACCGGGGAGATTGCTGACACAGGGATTGGGCACCCCCATGTCGGACACTATGGGGAGGGGACAGTGCTGGGGTGATCACCAACATGGGGTTTGGAACCCCAATATTGGACAGTACTGGGGGGGAATCACTGACATGGGGATTGGACACCCCGGATAGGCTGAACGGTCATGCAAATCAAAGGGCCGAAGCCCTGTCAGATTAGAACAGCTTTGGTCCTTTGAAGTGCATCACCATTCAGCCCACCCAGCAGAGAGTTGTGTCAGGACCACACCTAGTGGTCATTGTGGTAGATTGCCGAGCCCCTGGTTCTGTGAACTGCAATGGGCTCGGCAGTGACACTCCTCCAAAATCACGAATTGCCACAATACATTGGTTTGAGCAAGTGCAAGCAGTGTAAAAAAGAGTCCTGGGTAAAACTAAGGTTGGAATTGATACAATTGACATGAAGCTGGTGGCCTTAGCAGTAGAGGAACTGGCTCTTCCTCTGACCAAAAGATTTAACTTTTCCCTGCAATAGTCCCAGTTTCAGGGAATATGGGATACCTCACTAGTAACAACAGTACACAAAAGTGGCAACTGCTCTAATGTTGCCAACTATAGCCCCATATCAATTCCTTCTCCACTGTCCAAGGCCCTCGAAGGAATTATATTGGACCGATTTGTCACCTACCTTTGCATTTACAATGTTCAGTGTAAGCAGTAACACAGGTTCATGAAGCTCCATAGCACTAGTACTGCCCTTATTGAGTACACCAATTTCCTGCATGAGGCACTTGATGATGACCAGCTTGTGGGTGTCATCTGCATTGATTTCAGAAAAGCATTTGATCTAGTAAATCACACACTGTTGCTCGATAAGCTCCACACATTAGGCATCTCAACAAACACAGTAACATGGTTCCATAGCTACCTCTCTGACTGCACACAATGGGTAAAAAGTCAAGGCTCACTATCAGATGCTAAAGCATCTTGACAGGGGTGCCTCAAGGCTCAGTACTTGGCCTGCTCCTTTTTGATCTATTCATAAATAATCTTCCTGAAGCATGCCCTACTTCAAGGGTGCTTCTCTACGCAAAATATGCTATCATCTTTAACAGCAGAACATGCCAAGAGATACTGTCTTGTGACCTATGAGATAGCTTTGAGTCCTAGGGGGATTGGTTGAAACTTAATGAACTTGTCCTTAACTACAAGAAAACCAAGATTATGTTGTCCGCTGGCCCTCATGCAAAGAAAAAGGCCCTTTCCTTTGTGATCCCCAATGCTTATGGAACTATATTGGATCAGGTTGCTTCTGTTAAATACCTCAGAGTCACCCTGGATGTTACCTTTTCCGTTGCACCCCATGTGCATAACTTTGTTAGTCTTGCCAATAAAAACTAGGTGTACTGTTCGGACAATGCCATGACCTCACCTTGGAAGCAAGGTGCCTTGTGGTATCGAATATAGTCCTCCCACTATTAGACTATGGCCAACCAGTCTATGATGCATCCACTTACTCTGTCCTTAACAGAGACAAACTGGTACTAAACAAGGCCTCCCACTTTGCACTTGGAGCGGACAGGCTAACCCATAGATGCTCCCTATATTCCCTATCCAACTAGCTTCCCCTACAGGACAGAATAAGATATCAGACCTATCTGCCTGGAAAAAGAGCTAGTTTGGGCCTTAGCCGCATAAGAATACAAAACCTCCTTCACCCATTAAAGGGGACAGGAATTGTGTAAGATCAGTAACAAGTGCATATCGAGCTATGGTGATGCAATCCTTACAATGTGTCACTCCCACTGACTGTTCTGTACCGACTGACATGCGATATATGTAGATACTGTTTACATGGCAGTTCACCATAATGGCTGTTGATGGGGGTTTGAGGGATCTGCATCCTGTACGGCCGTTCACTGAGAGTCAACTCGTGCTGTAACCATGACGTCACGTCACGGTTTGCATGCCCTAGTGCCGCTGTTGAGGGCTGACAGTCTGAGTCCCATCAGAATGTATAAAAAGTAAGGTGTGTAGTACTGCGAGGTGCATGTGGGAACGACCACAAACTGCTGGTATGCCCACATTATGAGTTACTCATGGAAGTGGTACATCAGCAAGGGCTCTGCTGATATATCCATTCAAGGAACTGAGTTCCTGTACTTCTTCCCACTGACACTAAAACTGACATTCTTAAACCAGCAACATAGTGACAGTTTCTGGATCTGTGATCTGCTATCAGGGTTTCCATAGCACCATTTGACTTGTACAACAATAATATTTTCCTAGAAATACTTTAATGTCTCTAACTGAATTTGTGCCTTGACACCGCCATCCTTTAGATTGAAGATCTTCAATCTGTATTTCGTAATTGCCAGTGCCTGAGTTCCTGTATTTCTTGTCTACCACTTGCACCACTGCGTGTAATGAACTCACGTATTGCTATCACGATGGTACAGATCTGCGGTATAGGTAGAAGGAATGTTGCTGTGTTGGGAGTGCGGGAGTGGGGTACAGAGACAACGATATTAAGCGCAAGTGAGTAGATGTAGCAACATATGGCATATAAACCATCCAAGGTTGGAAACGGATCCGACAAACACTGAGCAAGCACTAACACCAGTCAACAGAATAGTGATGAATCTGCATGCAAACAACATACGTGTCTGCCGGATACAATTGTGCCAGTTGTCTCAGTTAATGTCTTCTTCTCCACGACGTCCCTGATGGCTTTATAATACGGGGAAGAATTGCACACAGTTCTGTCCATAGGATCCGATGGTGTAGTAACATGAACACTGGCTCTTGGTTAGCAAGGCTATGGGTTCACGTCCTCGGTGTGGGGAAATGCTTGTCGTGACCCAGATGGTTGATTTGTTTAGCACTAGCAGTTATAGTCAACAACTAATTCTCACATATTTATTATGTGGTAGATACGAATGCGCACATTCCACATTTACAGTCATTTATTTATTTATGTTTTTGGTGACTGGGTAGGCAGGCTAATCCATTTTCAGTTGCGACCCGGGCCATACAGTGGCAGACAATACAAGGTTGAAGTAATAGGCAAAGGTTATATTATAGAGATTCTCATGTTGCTGCAGCTTGTAAATGGACATGAGGTGAACCACATATGCTGTCAGACATTACACATCTGGGAGCTTATCACTGACAGCAGGCCCTAGTTGTGGAGTGCAGTCTGTCATATCTCCTGACATTCCTTGACCATCCGCACACTTACACTGTTCGTGTACATTCGCCTAATGACCACTCAGTCATGCTGCACATTGCTGTCTACCTGTTGCCCAACAGATGGGACGTACAATTAGTCCAAGCCCACTCAATCAGAACAGCTATGGACAAGAGGCAGACTGATGTGGATCTATGCTATGGACCTAGTGACTATACATAACTGACACCCTGCAGTCTGCGAGTTTGCGGTCAGGAAACAGACCAGAAGTCACATCTTCTTCATTTGTCTGGTTCCGACTGTTTTTTGCAGTCAGTACGGAGTCAGGTACATATACACACTGGTTCTGTAGCATTGATCCACATCAGTCTGCCTCCCATTCCTCACTGTTCTGAATGAGTGGGGTGTGGACTAATCATACTTCGGGTCTGCTGCATGACATTTAGACAGCACAGTATAGCATGGCTGAGTGGGCTAGAGGCAGTGAGACAGAGGGAATTATGAAACAGGGCATTGCTATTAGATATTATTAGTACGGGTACTGCTGCGACATGGATCACATCATTTACCTGGTGTACCAGTTTATTTACTCATCAGGACACTGGAACATGTGCTAGTGCATGCAGCAGTGAGAGGAGTACTACAGGGTTTCATAGCACATACTTTAGGTGAACAGAACAATTGGTCTACCAACCACTATCACAATTTCTAGCTATCTACCATTGGCTTCTGTGGTGATGCACTGCTATTGCACACCGTTAATGGCACAGTTATCACAGAACCGAACCATGATGTTACATCATCAGAATACTACTTGCTGCTTCAAGCGCTGATCAGCAGACAAGGGCACATGGAACATAATACACTGGTGGCTACATTAGGGCTCTACACATTTTATTCCACACGTATTTGATAGAACCCATACCTTGTCTGGTGAGCTGTAACTGCAATGCATCCCCCAGTGCCTTCCACATGCTCATATACACAATTCCTGTCCCCTTTAACCAACCAATACTCCACTAGGAATATGTCCAGGAATGCCCTGTCTACACCTTTCCATAAAACAAGCCAGACCATGCATTCCTTTACAGTCAGAACGCCCAAATGGCTAAATGATCTTCCAGAATTCCTAGTGGATCTTCCCAAATAACCCAGTTTAAGACAGAATTGAAAAAGGTGCTCACATTTGGTTGCAAATGTAATTGCTCTAATTGGCATACTCATCTATTTTAGCAGATTTTAAACTCATTGTTACTATTGTCTCTTACTAATAGGTTAATGCCATGTACTACTGTTTCTTCCTAATTACGTAATGCCATGTACTTTGTTCTAGCTGTCAATTGCCCTTGACAGCACATCACGCTATAATATGAACTTACAAATACCTGTTTGTACTGATACTTGACAGTGCTCCTCTGGAACTGGGTACCATGTTTCTTGTAGTTAATCAGTCTGTGTTCATTGTCTTTGTCCAGTGATGTGGAATCTTTGTAAAAGAGCTCCTGTGCTCAAAGGTTTATTTTTGAATGAATGAATAAATAAAAATAGCTTTTTAAAACTAGTTGTCAAGTCTCCTGGCCTCTTCAGCTCAAAGATATACCAGTGGAATGCTGGGAGTCTCAAGACCAGCACAGTGTTTGAGAGAGAGTATCTTTGAAAAAGATCCTAAGTTTTGGGCACCATATTCCCTCGTTGAGGTGATGTGCAAGTTTGTGCGACTGTTCTCATCCCTTAGAAGACAAGCTGTTACTGCAGTGAGTAACCTTTCCTTACTGTCTATCCCATTTAATCTTGAATTCTGCTATAGAGCCAGTGTTCACCACTTTCCCGGATAGTCTATCCCACTGGTATTCCACTCTCTTAATAATGAAATACTTCCTCAAGCCCTTTCTAAGCTGTCCTCCTGCTGGTTTGAGGTTTTGTCTCCCTGGTGTTTGTCCTTTAAGTCTGAATAATGCACTATAGTTAATCCTGTTATATCCCACCATATTTTTTAAGACTATCATGTTCTGTTTTTCCTCCTCTCCTCCAGTGAGTACATGTTAAGGTCTTGTAGCCTCTCCTGTTAGTTCCCACTTTGGTGTCCATGTATCATTTTAGTTGCATTCTTCTCTGTTTGTTTTTTCAAGTTTCTCCTTATCGTTTTTTAGGTGAGGGTTCCAAACATGCACACATTATTCCAGATGCAGCCTGACCAGTGGCATGTACAGGAGCATTAATACCTTTTCACTGTGGCTTGTTGTCAATGATATGCCAAGTTCATATTTTTTGGCATTACATTTCAGTTGTCATGTGCCTGACCACTGTTCAAGACGTTGTTCTACAAGTTTCTTATCCCTTCTTTTGTGCCTTCTCTCCCACACAGCTTTGTGCCATCAGCAAACAGCCACACCTTGCTCTTCAGTTTCTTCCCTACATAACTAATGAGCATGTTGAGCAAGACTGGTCTTTGCACTGACACCTGCAGGATACCAATTGCGACATTCCTTATGTCTGAGAGTTTACCAATCAGTGCCATGCTTTGAATCTCGTCTGATAAAAAACAGTTTCCTAGCCACCTTATCAGTTTCACCCCTACACCATTTGTCCGATTTCTGGATGAGCCTCCTCTGTGAGACTAAGTCAGAGGCCTTGCTAATGTGTAGGTTAAAGATGTCTATCACCTGATATTTGTCTAGCACATGTCACCATGTTGAAGAAGTCTATCAGCATAATTTAACATGATCTTTCCTTTGTAAATTGATGCTGGTTCTTGTCTGTAAATCTGTTTTGTTCCAAAAACATAGAAACATAGACCCTGATGGCAGAAAAAGATGAAAGGTCCATCTAGTCTGTCTGGAGTTCCCTATTTGCCCCAGGGCCTATTGTCCATGTAGGGTTTTAACCTTCCTGGTCCACCCCCCCCACCTCGCTCTCCTCCCTTCTGCTACCAACCTGAGCAACCTTTTCTGTAAAATAGAACTTCTTCACACCCCTCTTAATCTTTCCCCGAATAGTTTCCAGTCATCACCTTGGGTGCTTGACTCTGCACACCTGCTAAATAGTTCCCGCAGTTCACCTTGCTTGTTCCATTCAGGAACTTGGATGTCTCTATAATACCCCCACCCCACCTGGTCTTCAGTGAGTTCAGTGCCTTGAAATGATCTTCATAAAAACTGCCCTGCTGGCCCTGCACCATCTTGTTCTCCCTGCATTGCACTGGCTCCTGCCTGTCCCCATCCTTCCTTAGGCGAGGACTCCAGAACTGAGCAGAGTATTCCATGTACGGCCTCACCAATCCTGTCCTCATCCTTCCTTAGGCGAGGACTCCAGAACTGAACAGAGTATTCCATGTACGGCCTCACCAATGACCTATAAATCGGTAGCAGTACCTCCTTTTTCCTGCTCTCAGTACCACTTGTGATACACTCCAGCATCCTACTAGTCTAACTATGGGCCTTGTTACACTGCCTTGATTGTTTGAGGGAGTCAGTAATGAGAACTCCTAGGTCCCTTTTCTCTGCCATAGTTCTCAGTTTAACCCATCCCATCTAGTACTCTGTCCTATTTTTCCCCCCATAGATGCATAAGGTACACTATCATCTCCTTGATGATGGCTACCATTAGTTTCCATACAGTTTATGTTCGTCTTATTGGCTATTTTGTTGCCAGGGTTAGCATTATTCCCATTATTGTGCAGGGGACCACATTTATTATTTCTCCAGTCTACTGGCACTTCCACAGTATGAACTGAGTCTGTGAAAAGGTCTGCTAGATGTCCTGCAGTTGTCCTGCTCAGCTCCCTCAGCAACCTTGAGTGACTTTGTCTTGCCCAGGGGATTAGGCCACATTTAATACCTTAAATCCTTTCAGGAACATTTCCTCAGTAATAATCTCATGACCAATCTGTTTCTCTCTCTTCTTGGGTTACCTATTTTGATCTTAGGTAGGGGCCAACACCATTCAGCTGTGAACAGCAAGATTGAATTCATTGGGGAATGGGGGTCCTCCTGGAGTGATGCAAGCCTATACTGGCATGATGGGCTGCATCTGTCCAGGAGGGGAACCAGGATCCTAGGTGATAGGTTTAAATGCTTCATTGGCAAGCATTTAAACTAGCCAAGGGGGGAGGCACTGGAAAGGAGCAGGGAAATCCTAGCCCCCTCAAAAAAATCACAGTAGTAAGTGCGGTAAATACCAACATAAAGGTGGTGATAGGGAGAAGGGCAAGGGTAAATAGGAAAAGTGACAAAGGCAAGAAAGACAGGGATGGGGCAAAAAGGAGTAAGGCCATCAGTAAATGGAGGTTAATGAGCACCAATGCCCGTAGTCTGGGCAACAAGCTCCCTGAGCTGGTGGCCTTGATGGAAGAGGGATGCCTGGATATTGTAGCAGTCACAGAAACATGGTACACAGAGAACCATGACTGGGATGTAAACATACCAGGGTACATAACCTACAGGAGAGACAGACAGGGAGAAGAGGGGAGGAGTAGCTCTCTATGTAAAGGAAGGGGTAAAAGCAACTGAACAAAAGAGTAAACAGGGAGGAGAGGAGGCACTGTGGGTCACCTTGGAGACTGGAAAGGGCACTGCATCCGCACAGGGGTTGTGTACAGACCCCCACATCAGGTGGAGGGAATGGACAAGGATATGATAGAAGGCATTCTTAGGATGGCAGAGAAAGGGAAGATACTGTTGATGGGAGACCTGAATATGCCAGATGTTAACTGGAGCGCATTTGCTGCAGCCACATCCAAGAGCAGGGCCATTCTCGATGCCCAACAGGTGGCAGGCCTCAGACAGCTAGTTTCGGAACCCACTCATGAGGGAGCAATCTTAGACCTCGTACTCTCAAATAGGGGCAGTGAGAGGATCTCAGATCTAGAAGTGGGTTGCCATCTGGGAACAAGTGATCATTAGTGTGGTTCATGTTAAACTCAGCTACAGAGTCAAGCCATACAAAAGTGAGGGTACTGGACTTCAGGAGGGCTGACTTTGGCAAGATGGGAGAGTGCCTCAGAAAAGCACTAGCAAACAGGCTAGAAGGAGGGGTGGAGCAACAATGGGGAATCATCAAAACTGCCATCACAAAGGCAACAAGCCTTTGTGTGAAGCAAATAAACAAATCAAAATGAAAGAAAAAGCCACTATGGTTCTCAAAAGAGGTGGCTGGGAAAGTCAGGGAGAAAAAGATAGCATTTAGGAAGTATAAGGAAACACAAAAGAAGCATGACAGAGAGCTGTACCAGTTAAGGCAGAAGGAAGCAGGGAGGGAAGTCAGAATAGCAAAGGCCCAAACTGAGGAACAGATAGCCAACTCAGTTAAGAAGGGGGATAAAACCTTTTATAGGTACATAAGAGAGCGTAGAAAGACAAAGGGAGGGATAGTGAGGCTGAATAGAATGAATGGTGGGTGGGCAGAGGGGGACAGTGAAAAAGCAGGGATACTGAACAAATATTTCTGCTCAGTATTCACAAAAGAGGAGGGGGAAGTGCCTAATCTAATTAACAGAAGCACTCTTGATAGGGGGGTTGATCCCAGCCCTTTCACAGAGGAAAGGGTTCTGCAAGAACTCCTAAAACTAAAGGTGGACAAAGCAATGGGGCCTGATGGAATTCACCCAGATTAAAAGAATTAAGGGGGGAACTAGTGAAACCACTGACTACTCTTTTTAATAAATCATGGGAGGATGGTGTGGTACCCGAGGACTGGAGAAAGGCAGATGTGATTCCCCTTCACTAAAGTGGGACCAAGACAGAGGCAGGAAACTACAGACCTGTCAGTTTGACCTCTGTGGTAGGGAAAGTGATGGAGTCACTTCTGAAGGAAAGAATAGTTGTGTACCTAGAGGCCAGTGGGGCACAGGACCTAAGGCAGCATGGGTTCACAGTGGGAAGGTCATGTCAGATGAATCTAATAGATTTCTTTGACTGGGTGACCAAAGTAGTAGACCAGGGAGGGGCTGTGGACATGGCCTACCTAGACTTTAGCAAGGCATTTGACACAGTCCCACACAAAAGATTAATACTCAAATTAACCAGCCTAGGAGTGGGTCCCAGGGTGGTAGCCTGGGTAAAACATTGGCTGGACAACAGGACACAGAAGGTAATTGTAAATGGAGTCCACTCTGAAGAAAGAGGGGTTACTAGTGGGGTACCACAGGGTTCAATACTGGGTCCAGTCCTTTTTAATGTCTTTATAAGTGACATTGCAGAGGGACTGGAAGGAAAAGTATGCCTCTTTGCAGATGACACAAAGATCTGCAACAGGGTTGATACACAAGGAGGCATGGAAAGGATGAGAAGGGACTTGGCAAGGTTGGAGGAATGGTCAAAAGTATGGCAGCTTGGATTCAATGCAAAAGTGCAAAATAATGCACCTGGGAAACAAAAACCCAGGGAAGATTACACAGTGGGGGGGAGTAGTAACAACAACAAAAAGGAAAGGGACCTGGGGTTAATCATATCGGATGACCTTAAGGTTAGCAAGCAATGTGAGAAGGCAGTAGGGAGGGCTGGGGGTATACAGGGATGCATAGGGAGAGGCATCACCAGCAGAAAACAGGAAGTTGTTATGCCTCAGTACAGACAGTTGGTGAGACCCCATCTGGAGTACTGCATCCAGTTCTGGAGACCCCATCTCCACAAGGACATAGACAGGATAGAGGCAGTCCAGAGGAGGGCAACTAAAATGGTGCAGGGTCTGCAAGAGAAGCTGTACGAGGAGAGACTAAAGGAGCTTAATATGTATACCCTTGAGGAAAGAAGGGAGAGGGGGGACATGATAGAAACTTTTAAGTACCTCAGTGGAATCAACAAAGTCCAAGAGGGTAGCATCTTTCAGAAAAAGAGACGTGCAAGAACAAGGGGACACAATTTAAAGATGGGGGGCGGTTCCGGGGCAATGTGAGGAAGTATTTTTTCACAGAGAGGGTAGTGGCTGCATGGAACAGCCTTTCTGATGAGGTTGTGGGGTCTAAAACTGTGGGAGAATTCAAGAATGCATGGGACAGACATAAGACAATTCTTGTGGGGGGTAGGAAGAAATAGGCTGTTGGTTAACTAGGATCTGCGGCCTACCCTGTAGGTAGGGAAATGGGCAGACTAGGTGGGCCAAGCGGTCTATGTTTCTATGTTTCTATTGAATGATTTTTTTTCAGTATACTATCTTTGACCCCATCCTTCTCAAAGTATATGCCATCAATTATAAGCCTCTGTGCCGGCCTTAGTGTTTCTCTTCTGTTTTATGTACCTAAAGAAATAATTGCCATTGTTCTTAATTCACTCTGCAAAACTTAGTTCTGTTTCTGCTTTAGTCCTTTTAATTGTGTTTTTGCTAGTGGCCAGTTTCTCCTTGAATATGGCCATGTTACTTTTAGTTTTATCTCTCTTGTACTCCCCAAATGACTTCTCATTACTTGTCATTTTTTACCTAGTTAATAAACCATATGATTTATTTCACTTTATGCCCTTTTTATGTCACACAAAGTCAAGTGGCCTTTTGTATTGCTTCTGTTAATGTAGCCCACTATGCCCCTTCCTTCTTGTGCAATGACTGTCACTGTTTATCTACTCTAGCCCACATTTTGTTGTAGTTTACCTTCCTAATGTCTCATCATTGTGGCACTGGTTTGTGTTCACTTTCAAGCATTATTTTGAATTTAATGGACTTATAGTCATATAGTTGTATTGGTGTTTCATTTTTAATGCTCTTGATTGTCTCAGTGACCCAAATCTAGGTCACGTATTGCTCCCCCTCCCCTCCAGTTGGAGTGTGCACCCACCGTGAGTTATAACCATCCTATACTGTTTCTATAACTTTTTTGACTTTCTCAGCTGCTCACTGCATTGTTTTGCCAGTCCATGTCTGGGAATTTGAAGTCACCCATGATCACTGTTCATGCATGGCCTGCTGCCTTAGAAATCTCTCAACCTCATACCTTTCAACCTTTTGTCAATGAAATGAGGGACATGGACACTCACAATGAGGGACATGGACACTCACAATTAGGGACAATGACTCTCATAATGAGGGACACATCCTCAAATATGGAGATACAGGCTCAGAACGCTGTGGAAACCATTGCCTTTATTTGTACAAAGTTTATTTTTTATCTAGCATCTCAGCATAATATTAATTTCTGCTTTGAAGTCTGAATTTACAGCACATTCTCTGCATGTGCAGAACCTTTTCCATGAGGGACAGGGTAATTTTGAGGGGTAAAATGAGGGATGTCCCTCGTAATGAGGGACACTTGAGAGGTATGCTCAGCCTGTCACTTCACCCCTAGCCTGTTGCTGGTTGGGTGGCCAGCAGAGCACTCTGACAGTGCAGTGTACTTCCTTCCACCACTGTTTGTTACTTGTTACCAGAGTGATTCCATCCCCTTCTTCTCTGGGACTGATCTGTCCTTCATTAACTTTTTTAACCATTATTGCCACCCCCTTCCCTTGACTACCATTCTAGTCTTGCTGACTAGTCTGTACCTTCTAACTAGTGTGTAGTACAGAAACATTGGGTCCCAGTTGTGTTCCTGAGTGGCCTATTGCACAGTGAGTGGAAACAGAGAATTATTAAAAGGTATCTGGTAGTGCTGCTGCTTGTGGCACTAATGACCTGAGGTCAGGAGCGGCCTTGGGAGTTGAAGGGTTGGCCAGGAGTTAGGAGGATAGAGCATCCCAAGGACTACTCTTCTCCTTTGGGGGAGGGAGGGGATAAGTGGTCAGTGTTTGCCTGGCTCCTGGTGGTGGCTGGGGCTGGCACACCAACACTGCACAATGGGGTGGGGTGGGGCGGGGCAGAGGTAGGGCACTCGCCCGGCGTGCTGCACAGAAGTGTGCACAGCACCACCACTGAAGCCATTGAATACCACTTCCTCCATGCCAGGTGGAGAAAAGCAGAAAACACTGGTAGGATGGCATCAGTCTCCTGCAGTTTTCACACCAGGCTAGCTGGGCATGTTCTGGAAAATCTGGATCCTATTCCAGGTGGGGCTATAGAAGGCCATGCCATTCCCACCAGGGGGGCAAGCCCTAGGGGAACAGCTGGCTCAGGTAAGTCCCAGTGGATGACAGGATGACAGGGCTGGGGGGACAGGAGGATGGGGCAAGTCGGCATGAGGAGCAGAAAGCAATTAAGAAATAAAAAAGAAACATAAAAACATTGACTCTGTCATCAGAAAAGGCTGCTTGGCCTATCTTGTCTGCCCATTCCCACCTAACTGATAGTGAATGAGATGAGCCCTAGTGACTCTTCTCTCTCCCTTTCTGCCCTCTCTTTCTGGTGTGGTCTTTATAAAGCTCTTGGATTTGTGCAACTGTTGTTTGAATCTCCACGCCGATTATGCACACTTCCTTTGGCAGCTAACTGATCCCTTCCACCACCCTCTACATGAAAAAGTACTTACTTGTATCTATTGTAAATTTGCTCCCTGGATTTTCCTCTCATATTTGTGTTCTCACTCAGTCTGAACAGTTCCCTATTATCCTATTGTTTAGCCTATGGAGGTATTTGTAAGTTTTAATCATATTCCATCTCTCCTTTCTTGCCTCAAGCATGCACATGTTCAGATCTACCAGTCTCTCTTCGTATGTTCTTTCCTGCTGTTCCTGGATCATCTTGGTTACCCTACTCAGCACTGCCTCTACTCTAATCCTGACGTTCTTTAGATGTGGACTCCAGAACTACACACAGTACTCCCAGCGAGGATGAACCAGTGATCTATTCAGGGATATCAGCATCTCCTTCTCATGCTTCAAATTCCCCTTCCTAAGCACTCCAGCATCCTATTTGCCTTACCCATTGCTCAACCTCATTGAAGTGCAATGAGGTTTTGTTTTTCCTGCTGCTACTGTTGCCTGGAGTTCATCCATTTATTATAGATTCTTCATATATTAGTGTACAGTACCTTCCATGCTAGTTTTTGCCTCATTTGGATATTACTCACATGACATGTGACTTAATTGTGTCATATCTGTGGTATGCTGGCCACTAGTATTTCTTTTCCTACCCTGAGTCAGGGGGAACTCTGCAGAGTCCAAGTGGATTGTGACCCTCTGGCTCTCTTGTACCTCCATATACCTCTTCTCGAACCCTACTCTCCCTCTTACCTAATTTAAAAACTGCTTAGCTAAAATAACAGTTAATAGTTTAACTCTTGCTCCAATGTACCTAGGGCTACCGAGGGTTGATATCTGCTAATTGCAGCTTGTACAGAATATGGCAGCCAGGTTATTGACTGACTTACCAAGATCTTGCCATATCACGCCTGTACTCTGCGGCCTGCACTGGTTGCCTGTTCATTGGCAGATCACCTTCAAGGTTGGGTTACTGACCTATAATGCCCTACATGGACAGGGACCACATTACTTGCAAGATCTTCTGTGCCCCTACCACCCCCTCCACTCACTCCGTTCCTCCAATGAGGAATTGCTAGATGTTCCCAGGGTTTGACTTAAGACCTCTGGGGCCTGTTCTTTTGCTTCTATGGCCCCTACCCTGTGGAATTCTCTACCTCATTGGATTAGAGAGTGTCTGACCATTGAGAGTTTTAAATCTGCTCTTAAAACCCATCCTTGTATGGCATTTTCTGATTCTAGTGTATGTTAGCCTGATGTCATTAATTCTATTAAGGATTAAGTTTTAAACAACCATTTTTATCTATTTATCTGTTTATATGGATTTTTATATACAG
This sequence comes from Neoceratodus forsteri, assembly GCA_016271365.2. NCBI lineage: Eukaryota > Metazoa > Chordata > Ceratodontiformes > Ceratodontidae > Neoceratodus > Neoceratodus forsteri. The sequence continues at coordinate 1,628,879,783 of CM057449.1, read as the reverse complement.
TGTTTTGATCTCCATGGAATTGTGCTGGAAAAATTAAGTCTGATAAAGTCTGAGGCTCGGATATTCAGACTGCACCAGGCTGTGGTGCAAGCCTGGGTGCAGTGCAACTTGGCTGCACAGGGGTATTGACAGGGTGATATTCAACGGAGCTGCGCCATGGCACAGCATTGCTGAATATCGCACCCTGGCCACCCGCACTGCGCATGGCGCAGTGGCACTGCACCAGCGCAAGTGGCCAGAGTGGAGCAGGGGGATGCGCTAGTGCAAGTTCCATTGCGCTAGGAGCAACAACCACGATATTCAAAAGTGCACATGCAAATGGGGCCATAATGTATGCAAGGTGCAAATGGGGCCATTTGCATGTCATTATGGTGAATGGATCCATTCACATATCTGGACTGTGTAGTACGGTACAGGCTGCATGCCCATTGACTCACACTGTGGACCAATGGGCGTACAGCCCTACTGTACAGTGCCAGACAGCGGGAGGCAGGGCGGCAGGTGGGTTGGGTGCTGCCACCTGCTGCTGACCGGGGGGAGCGGGGCGGTGGGGCTCAGTGGGCAGGTGGGGAGGGGGGTACCACTGGACCACCAGGGATATTGGACTTTAGTTATATTACTTATGCCTGCAATCGGGCTGCGAGCGGTCCACTGAACCACCAGGGATATAGGGGGATCCTTTTTCTTCGTCTGCCCATGATCAGGCATGGGGGGGCACTGCTATGAAGGTGCAGCCGGAGCCCAGGTGGCCACCCACAGGTGGCAACTGCCGTGTTGTGCCCTACAATACAGCAGCTCACCTGTGGGTGGTCAGCCATTGTTCCTTTTTTTTTGGCTCACCTGTGTGTAGCGCAAGTAGGGGTTGCACATGCGTGGGCTTAGCACATCCCGGGCTGAATATCGGGATGTGCGGAGTATGCATGTGCACGCCCCCCCACCTGCGCCGCATACATTACTGATGCACTCCAGCACATTGGGATTTGTGCCAGGTGCAATTCCCGTTTGAATATTGCGCCGTGGCACATCAGTGGGTTGCACATGACGCAACTGTGTTGCACCATGCGCAACCCTTCTGAATATCCAGGCCTGAGTGTACAGTGTTGCTCCCCAACTGGCATTTATGTTGTTTGTCCCTTGTGAAAAGCTGTTAATTTTGCCAGAAGGTCCCTTAAAGAGCAACCAACACCTCAAGAAGAACTTTGAAGAATGTAGTATTTGAACACAAAGCAACTAGTATTTCTCATTCGCTCTGTATTTCTTACCGCCATTATTTATTACTCAGGTCAGATGCATGAAAACAGAAGAGTTGTTCCCTGAGGGTTCAACAGCTCCTATTGCTTCTTCCCAAACTGATATTATAATAGTGTGCTTGTGACATCACAGTTATTCCCATAGCAACAGACTGTGATGTCACAACAGAGCTCTATGATGTCAAGTAGGGAATAAGTTATAGAGGCAAATAGGCTCTAAGGGATAAAGATGCTGTTTTTGTGAGAATTTCTTCAAAAACAAATAATGAGGAAGAGAAATCTATAGGCGATATGTGAAATACAAGCTGAATTGTGTCCAACTATTATGTTTTCCGAAGTTTTTTCAATGGTGTCAGCTTCTCTTTAATCACTACTTAACTAAAGCCCCCATCCTTGCACCATCCATTTGGCCATGTGTTGAACTATTTTACCTTTCTTTGTATATTCTTACCTGCATGTGACACCAGTAGCACTTATGTTAGGGCTACTGCATATGTACTTGTCCTAAACTGCCTACTTGGTTCCATAAAGTTCTCTTTTATCTCCTCTTCACTGTGCCTAAGGGTGAGAGAATGGAGCCATTGTCAGATTTGATTCTGTTTCTATTAAGGGCCCAAGAATCCGGTTCAGCTTTGAGAAGTTTGCTGAACAGCTTTGGGTCCCAGTTTAGTAACTGGCATGGGGAAAACAGAACTATAAATAGGGGTTACAAAATTTGAGGTCAGCAATGAATATTTATTGATGTAGTAGCTTCCTTGATGTCATTGCACCTCTGCACTCCTGGGGAAAACAAAACAGGAAAACCCCTGCTCATGGAGCTCCGTGAAGCCCATGGACCATCTCCCAAATGATGCCCTAGGCATAAGCCTCAGCTGGGGCCTCTGGTAGATTTTGATCCCTCCTCCACCCCCCCCAGGGAGTTCCATCATATGACACAAGCTACGGACCACCCAGTCCGGGCACCTTGGTGGGGGATAACGGGAGAACGAGCCTGGGGCTGATTGGGAGATACATCCTCCACCTGTCAGCCGGGCACTAAACAGAGTTGAAAAAAAACTGTATATACAGTAATTTTGTGTATAGATACTGAAAAAGTATTGAAACAGTAAATAGAATAATCACTATGTATTTGCCATTTATGGATTGTATCACAGCTAAAAAACATGTATCAATAACATACTGAAAAAGCAGGTTCAGATTGTGTTAGTACATAAAGAATAGTATCAGCACATATAAACAATGCTGATAGAGTTAATTCTTACCAGCTAGATGCTAAGCTTTTATTAAAAAAATAGTTTCCAGCCCCAACAGTTGCAACAGTATACCTTTTAAAAGATGTTATTTAAAATGAAATAAGTCTGGAACCATTAGTACTAGAAACTTACGTTTTTTTAAATGAAAGATTGGAGTCAGCATAGTTGATACAGCATATCAATAAGATTTTGCTACAGTTACTATATAGTGATATACAAAAAAATGTTTACTACATTTTTACAATCCTGTTATTTTTTTTTTTTTACCTTATTTTTATTAGTTTCATATGTTTAGACAAACATAACAATTCCTTATTCAGGATATACCAATACAATCGGTACAGGCCAGGAAGAGAGAACGTAACCCCCTTCTTAATCCTAGGATGGATGTCTCCTAAATATTATGATGCCACATAGGAGGGGAAACATAAATATAAAACTACTAAACAGGTTACATCAGTATAAGGCTGTGGCAATGAGCCCATGAGTAGTATGACTAATTACAAAATGTTAGTATCTCAAGATTAAGAGTCCAAAAAACCTCATCCCATATTAGGGCTAGTAATGTCATACTGTGCAGCTGAAGAAAAATATTTCTTCCTGATTTATAAACAACCCGTCAGCAAAGATCTCGGGTCATAGATTTAAACATTAGACAATTACTAAGTAGTTTGCTAAATTGGAAGGCTAAACACTTTTGGAGCATAAAACTCCATGAAATTGTCAACATAACAACATATTTGACCCTCTGTGTAATTTAAATGAGCTTAGGAGCACAATCAGGCTAATCTGCATGCATATAAAACATAACAGTGATTAGAACCCCTCCTTTTAAACTGGCTAGAGTCTCTCTGTTCCAAGTGCCCAACAATGCAGTCTCAAGCCCATAAAATATTCAAAATAATGACCCCCTCAGAATGACTTAACTGGAGGTACATGCGTTAGCCGGAAGTCAAATCATAGGACAGTATTTGAATTGATCGGCTTTCCTCTTGATCTTTGTTATCACTGTCTTCAACTCGAGAGCTCCTGCAATGAGAAATAAAACGATTAGCCCATTTCCCTGCCTCAGAAGGATCTGCAAAGATCCAAACTTTGCCATCATGCACAGTACTCAGTCTTGCATTTTTAACAGTATATTATTATGTATTACATGTACTTTGTAGACATGTAGCAACACAGGAGAACTGAATTGTCAGGATCTATACATGTTGAACATACTCCAAGCCTTCACTAAAAAAAGTTTCTACAATTAGCAGTTAAAATGTTATTGCTTTTAAAATATAATTTCAAGCATTATAAAATGCAATAAAAGATTGTTTTGGAAATGTTCAGAAGGTAGTAGTGGTTAATCTGTTGAAAAAAAAGCACATTCTTTTTCCATTTATTTAGAATTTTTTGTTTACCAGGATAGCCTCATTTAGGTTAGACACCTATTTTTCAAGAGGGTCCTGGACACAGTTAAAGCAGCTGAGACAGTACATGAAAGCACAAAAATTTGAAGGTTGTAAATATAGCTAAATGCAGAAAGTTACAAACTGTACAGTTAAAATCCATTACATACTGTATTTATATAGTAACATAAGCACCTTTTTTAATCGTAATATGTCTAAGTCATGGAATTAGTAGAAGCAGTATTCTGTGGAGGGGATAGGAAAAAGGAATGGACTAGCTGAGAACAGAGTGAAGGAGACTATATCCTTCCAGAAAGGGTGGAGGAGGGATCATGATGAGCTAGTTGGAGATGACAATATTATAGTCATTGTATAATCCTGAGAATTTATGGTGGTGATAAGTAGTATTATGACACTATACTATAATAAGATAGTAATAGAATAATTGTATTAATTTTATTTATATTTATACTGTGATTATGTTAATACATTAATATTTCATATAAAACAATAATAGAAGTGATGGATGAAGTATACATCCATTGTAGAAAATGTGGTCTCTCTCTCTCTCTCGGGTCTGCACTGGGAGTATCAGTCTGGAATCGATAGATAAGATGTCATGATGAGCTAGCTGGTGATGATAATGTTATAGTCACTGTATTAGCCTAATAATTTATGGTGGTGATAAGTAGTACTATGACAGTATAATATAATAAGACAGTAACATGACCATTGTTAGTGATGCTCAGATAATGCTTTTGTGGATCTTATCACTATCTATCAGATAGTGCTGGTATCCTACCTAGTATCCTACCAGAAATCTTACCAAAGACAGAGGTAGGATCCAGGGTCAGATAGGGATGGATCCTATTTTTTTTAATAAAAGTTTTATTTATCCAGTTCTTACCTTACATATTTTTTCCATATAGAAATACTTCCATTTACAAAAAATTATCTATCAACACCCTTGTGCCCTTGTGAAATCGCAGAGGTAGTAATGTTACAGTAGACAACATTACTTACTGTTTTAAACCATAGACATCCTAAATCCTTCCATCAGGGTTAAATTTCTTTTTACTTATATTCTTAAAATAGGTCGTAATTTTCTTCTAATGTTCACCAGCTTTGACCAAGGAGGTCTTGTTCATCCTCTAATATGTCTCACCATAGTTTTTCATGCTTCATTGATTCAACCACCATTTCCTCTCATCAAATTCCGGAACTTGAGGAGCATTCCAAATCTCTAGTATTAGTCTTTTTGTGGCCATAGTTCCTAATGCTAATATTTTTAGTTGGTTCTTATTATTTTGAATTTCAGGTTTATAGCTAAAAAGTAGATTTACATGATCTGCTTCAATCTCTCTCTAAAATATTTGTTCCAATATATCCTTAGTTTTGATTCACCATTCATTTATTTTTTGACAACATCATACACGGTGTTCCAAGTTTGCTTTTTGTGCACGTCCATGCCAACAATACAAATTAGTGTTGTTGATTACTTTGGCTATGTTGTCTGGAGTGTTGTATGCTCTATTGATTATTTTTCTTTGGATTGATTTGTTTCATGCAGAAACATATAATAATATTTTGCAATTGTTGGTTAGTTAAATTTTTTTTGGATTCTTCATTCCACTTACATTATTTTTCTTGTTTCCTTTAGCCTCTCTATTATTTAATATTATACTGTATAATCTACTTAATATTTTTTATTGTCTTATGAATAATATTTTGTGCCTTTAGGGTTCTTTTATAGTCATCAATTTCTGTTGTACAATGTTTATTTTTGATTTCAGCATTTTTTTCTATATTAGTCAAAAAATATATATTTTTTTGTAGTTGTCTGTTACTTAGATCAATTTCCTCATAAGCTGGAATTTTTTTATTATATAACAAATTTCTCCATATCTTAATCTCTTGTTGCTTTCTAAGTTAATTTTCATTTTCTTTCTTTTTAGGCCAGCTTAGATGGTTTTCCCAAATTCTAAAATATAGCCATGGGAGTTTTTCTTTATTTATTAATTTGGCCACTTCTTTTATAGTTTTTCCACAGGATTCGAGGAGTGGACTCTGATGAAATCTTATTGGGATACTTATGAGTAAAATTTCTTTTGTATGTTTTTTGATTATTTTATTAATTATATTATTCTCCTCTTTTGTAAAAAAAAAGCCTACTTCCAAATCAATGATTCATACTGAGCTTTAGCATAAACCATAGGACCTGGACAACCTAGACCTTCTTTACATCTTGAAACTGTTATCGTTCCCCATGCTATGCATGGTTTCCCCTTGCCAGATACATTTTTTAAAACATCTTTTTAACTGGGAGAATCAATTTTCTGATGGCAATCCAAACACATTCTGCAAAGTATATGTAAAGTGAGGCATAGCCATCATTTGTATTATGCTGCTCCACAAAGATAGTGCCAAATATTGACAGTTGTTTAACTAATCTTTTATTTTGTTCAGTGGGTTATTGAAATTAATTGTAATGTTTTCTTTTTGATTATTAGGTGATATTAGACCAACATATTTTATTTTTTTCGTCAATTGTAAGTTAATTTTTAATTTGTGTTTCAAGTATATCCCCCTTTTCAGTTATTTGCATAATAACCAATTTAGTTTTGTTCAGTTTATATCCTGATATTTTTGAAAATTGTTCCAATAATTCTAAAAATTGTTTTAATGATTCAGATAGCAATGTATCCTAGTTAGGATTCAGGAATCCTAGGTCATATCCAGGGATCCTAGGTCAGATCATTAGGATCTGGGGTCAGAATCGATGGATCCTAGTTAGGATCCAGGGATCCTAGGTCAGATAGTTAGAATCCAAGCTGGATCTGTTGCTAAGATCCACAAAATCCACTTTTATTCTCAGATCCACATGATCCACAATGTTTGTAGGATCCATGCACTGGATCCTAGAAGGTAGAATCCATGGTCAGTTATTACTGTTATCCTACCACAGCAACTATCTGGCCAAATGGGAGGTATCTGTTGGTATTCTAGTTTCTAGGATACTATCTGAGCAACACTAATCATTTTATTCGTTTGTATTTATATTTGTATTGTAATTACATTAATACAGTCTTATTTCATATAAAATAATAATAGAAGTGAAGGATGAGGTATACATCCACTGTAGAAAATGTGGTCTCTCTTTTTGGGGACTGTACTGGGACAGCACTCAGGACCTTTCCCCTGCCTAGGGGTGGTACTGCTTAATGGGAAAGACCCCCCTACAGCAACATACATATATTTATTTACTATGTATTCTGAATGTTCCCAGTGCCACCTGATTTGGGCCCCTGACTCCACCGAGAATAACCATGCAGGTACTGAGCTCACACTGAGGTTTACATTGTATAAATTGTGTAAGTTCATGTCACAACCATTCAAGGTCTAAAGACCCTATTTCATTGCAAAATGGAAAGTAATTCATTACCCTGTGTCACTTATCTGTGATTGCAGGATACACCATGGGAATCAACTACTTGAGTCTCATTTTCCAACCACAGCAGGTGTGGACTCCACTGTCTATGCAAGACCTTCAGATACAGTAGCTGCAGAAGTGCATGTTTACCTTTTTGTGCTCACTAGGTCACATTATGCTTTTCCCAGAAGGTGTACAACAACCAATTTACTGTGGGATCTGGACTCTCCCTCTCTGTCAGATTCACTTTTGCTAGTGATTGTAAAGATCATTATTTTCATAAGGTTCCCCTCAGTAGACATCCTGATGTTAAAGCCATGTCAAGAAATAAAGTTAAAAGCATTCAGGCAAAGTAGCTGGGGCTGTGATGCTTCATTCACTCTGACTCTAATTCTCCTCACTGACCATGCTACCATTGGGCCAGACCACACTCATACACCACTGATGCTCTTGACTCAGTCTGGCCATAAGGGGTCACATAAATTAGGGTCCCTTTTCCTGGGACACCACAGGTTATTAGTACTGTTGCAGCATCTCCTACCAAGCCACCAGTACCTCTGCTACAAGTACTCCATCCAGTATAAATGTGAGCCTCTTCTGTGTTATGGGCACCATACCAATCATGCCCCTGCCAGTGTCTCCTCCATGGGTTAGCGGGGACTGTTCTCAGGCCTCTCTGCCATTGGAGCTTTCCTTGAAAGGAAACCATCCATGGTCCCCACACCTTCCTGGTGGTCCCACTACATGCTGTCAATTAATGGCAATCAGTGTCCTTGCACCAAGGGCCTAACTGGGCTCTGTGTTTGTCTGTAAGACTGTTTCACCATCCAGCACTGCATCTAGTCCCAGAAGTCCCAAAATGAACCTCAGGCAACTGTTGTCTGCTCCCTATTTTTATTTTTTAGTTTATATTTTTAGCCAAGAAGTGAGGCAAACACCCATTTCAAGCTCTTCCTGGTTAATTTTATCCTCTAAGCTCCCCCCGTCTCCTGTTCCCCATGATTCTTGGTGCCAAAATGGACAGTCTCAGGACTGGCACCTTAAGGTTAAAAACTGCTCACCTATTCTGGTAGGATGGGGTTATTGCATGTAATTGTGATAATAAGTAGTACAGTACTATAAAAATAATGTAATATAATTCTAAGCTAGTACATTTTTCTTTGTATTTATATGCTGAGAAAACATGAATCATGACAGAATGTTTTATTTGGGCTTGACTATTCCAGGAATCTTTGAAAACCAATGTTTTCCACCATGGAGAACAGCTGAAGATAATAGTCCACGTTCTCCCCAGTGAGTTTTGTTGTTCCAACAGGACTTGGGTGATTATGTGGGGAGGTGTACTTCTGGAAGGATTAGGCAGTGACTGCAAGATAGCTGTGTTTTGGGCTCTGTGGAATGATGCTGCTAGGGAATGGGCAGCAGGAGCATGTAGCACAGTATTATATGGCTGCTAAGGGTGCTGGAGCATGACATTACATTTCCTTAGATGAAAAAGTCTTGTTTCCTTCAGCCTCAGCTCCTCCTCTTATGGTTGTGCTTGCCCCCATCCCTTTCTCTTCTCCTCTCATGGGCAATTGTACTTTTTCCTCTTCTAATATGATTTCAGTAGTGTCCTTGCCAGAGACAGACTTGGTGTCAACTTCCTCATATGTAGTAGATTAGTGAGCAGCACAGAAAGATGGCATGTGTCATCAGAAAAGGGCCACTTGGCCCACCCAGTCTGCCTAGATGTTCCCTGCCTAATCTGTCTCTGCAGACCCTAACTGGTCTCTGAGGACCCTACCTCCTTCCTGTCTATTTTCTGATATACACCTGTGTTTATCATATGCATGGTTGAAGCCCCCCACTGTTTTCAAACCCACAACTTCTCCTGGCAGTCTGTTCCAGACATCTACCATCCTTTCAGTGAAGAAATGTTTCCTCTCATCTCTCTTAAACTCTCTTGCTCCAACTTCACAGCATGCCTCTGGTCCTGTGCGTTTTCTCATTTGAAAGAGACTATTCCTGCACCCTGTTTACTCCTCTGAGGTACTTGTAGCTCTCTATCATGTCACCTCTCACCCTCTTCTTTTCAAGGGTGTCCATGTTAAGATCCCACTGTATCTCCTCATAGGGATTCTCATGCAACCCCAGCACCATTTTAGTTGCCCTCCTTTGGACTGCCTCCACTCTGTCTATGTCCATTCTGAGGTGCAGCCCCCAAAACTGGACACAGTACTTCAAGTAGGGTCTCACCTGCTAGCAATACAGTGGCAGCACCACTTACCTCTTCCTGATGGAGATACCTCTCCCAATGCCCTCCAGCATCCCAGTAGCCCTAAACAATGCTTTGTCACACTGTTCTGATACTCTGAGTTCATCAGATGTGATAACACCAAGGTCTCTTTCCTGGTTGCTGACTGTCTGTACCTGCCCCCAGCCTATACTCAGCTCCTAGGTTTCTATGCCCTAGGTGCTTGATTTTTAAACATTTTGGCATTGAACCCCAGCTGCCATGCTGTGAGCTGATTGGTACTGCTCCATGATATGGTGGTGAGGGGGGCACCAAATACTGGTTTTCGGTGGACTGGCAATTGTTACCACCCATGCACAGGTGGCTATAGCAGCTGTTGTTAAGTTTCGTGTATGAGACAGATAGGGGGAGTGCTTGGTGTCACATTTAAGGGCAGAGATCATTTCTATCTCATCCTCATGTAGAAGTGGAACTGGCAGCACTTGGAGGAGAATGAAGCTACAGTGTGCTTCTGGAATGCTCAGAATGCTGTACTGAGATGCACTGGAAGACCGGGGTTGGCTGCTTGGAGGAGTGAAGGAGGAACCAGTGGACTTTGTGGACTACTGCACCAGGGTTTCTTTGGCCATACTATCATACTCCAGATCCTAATCCTCACAGCTCACGCCACACCCAGTCTTGTCCAACCATGACCAGCTCCACCACCACCACCACTACCATCACAAACTGCGGATGTAGTCCTTGGATTTGGCATAGTGGGACCATTATCTGTATCGTCTTTCCACCTCCATCCCTTTCTCCTCCTGTGTTTCCTTCATGTTTTCTACATGACAGAAGACACTGGCAGCAGAAGAACATGGTACAGACTATAATGTCAATAATTTATGTGTTTTATAGTAGACAAACAGATGGTTATGTGATGTGACATGACTCACAAGGCATGAAAAGGAGACAATGAGCAAAAGCAAGACCACCCCTGACACTGACAGGTACACTGAGAGACACTGACTCGAGGGACCAAGTATGATTTCAGGACTCACACAGACTACTACTTCACTTTTATTCACTGTTCACTTCAGCTACTGTCTGGCTGGCTCTTACATGGACAAAAGATACAAAGAAATGCATTTTGTAACCTGTACCATCAGCAGTAAGTAAAACAAACCGCAAAATACAACTGGAAGAACTCCTCTGACCTGTCTCTGTCTCCTGCTGTGCTTATCCTAAGTCCCTGCCTTTCTGCAGGCTGCATCTGCAGCAGGTACCCAGTGCACCACATGCACTGTTTGTGCTCCTCCCTACAGCAGCACACAGATTACTAGTGGTCTTCCTGGCACAGAATCTACAGCTAACTAGCTAACTGTGATAATAATGAATAATTATCTGATGCTTTCAAAGTCTTTTTCCACAAAAAAAAAAATACTTTTTAAAGTAACTCACACACAGTCCTCCTCTGCTGCGAGTGAGCTGGAAATAGAATTAAGACATGCACAGCATAAGGACATCACAATCTGCAGCATTACTAATTGCTGTAGCTGATGTGGTTTGGATGAGCGCAGTGCCTAATCCCTAAAAAAACTGCTACGTCATGATGCTGAAGTGCTGAAAAGCCAATGACAAGTCACAAAACATCTAACCCCCTTTGCCAAAATCAAAAGTGCCCATTTTCAGTGGGTCAGACAAACTTCACATTGGCATTGGAGTGCCCTTAACTATGTTTTGCTATGTCACTTGTACCTAAGTGCAGCACAACACCAAGCATGTCCATTTTCCCATTCAGTGACCTCTCAAGCTGTGGTGTCACCTTCTCAGTAGTGACTCCTGGGAGGCTCGCAACCTATCTGTCTACCCAGCCTGAATGGCATACTATCTTGCCCATTCCTCTAACTGTTGATTCCCCAATAATTATGTTTCTTTCTCCTCCTCGATTCCTCTTCTCCTGCTATTTCTGGCTATACAAACCCCTGGGTTTGCACCCACTGCTTCTGACTTTGTGCAGTCTTACCTACATTACTGATTCTGCTAGTGCTGAAAATCTGTTCTGGGTGCTTAACCCTGGGCTTGCTGCCCAAGTGGATCATCTTCTCTACTTCTGTCTTGCCCCCCACTGTGGTATACTCATCTCTGCTTGTAAAAGGTACATATGATGGCAACAGAGTGTCAGTCCCTATAGTGTCCCATGCTGTGGTGACTGCTGACCGCTCACATTGCCCCGAAGGAAGCTAGCTGAGTGTTGAGGCACATGAGTCTCCTGCAATGTTGCAACCTTTAGGAGAGATGGGGCCCATGATCAAGGACCCAAAGACAGAGTCTGCCAGCATTGCAAGGCCAGGAGAGAATTAAAAAAAAAACAGGCTGTGAGACAGCAAGAGAGAGCTGCTGGCAGTAAAGAACTCCAGCTCCAAGCTTCAGAAGGGCTACAGCCCACCAGCCCTGGTGGAAAGGCCCTACAAAAAGCCGAAGAAGAGAAAAGAGAGCATGCAAGATGCTGCAGGGCTTAGAAAAAACAAGCCAAGCTGCTGGAGGGAGTGTGCTGCTTGCACTCCTGTGCCCCCTCTACCAGCTAAAGCATCAGTTAGTCCATTCTAGCCCAAAATCAGAGCGCGAGTGAAAGCCCCCATTGGGAGTGAAGAAGACAGTCAGAGGATCAAGAACATCAACTTGGCCAGTACCAGCTGGCAACTGAGAAAACCACAGGTGCTGCTGAACAAAACACAGCTGGAGCTGATTTCCTGAAATCCATAACTTATTTAGGTGTCATCATGACCTGCATCCCATGATGCCCCATAATCTAGAGGACAGCCCCTTCTGATCACATATTCCCCCAGAGGGGAAGAGGACATCTACTGTGAGTACTGTGTTTAACAGGTGAGCCCCTTCAAAAGATGTAGCATAAATATAGTAATTTAGCTAGTGATAGGTTTCTGAGTAGGACTGTGTTAAGACATGTAGTCCCGGAGAGTATCTGCGGACTTCATTATTGTTTGCTTGAGAATCACCTTTGTGACCTCCTTAGTTCAGAACGTTGATTGTTGTCTTTCCTGTGGATAACAGAAAACTAGCTTAACCCAGCACTGCAAGCAACCTAAGGCCTGTGTGCCTCCAGAACTTTGCTCTGTCTGAAACAGCATACAGACTGAGGACTTTTCAGGAACATCTAGGGACTAGGGGTCAGGTATTAGTCTGGCACACCGGCTAGGTGGAACATTATTATGTTGGAGGGTGATCACACTATTTGTGTACTGTATCAATAACCCATTGCCTTTACTCCATAATTCCCTGAGCCTTTCCCCACCATCAATAAATGTGTTCCCTATAGTGCTTGCACGAGTGAGGTTTTTTTTTTTCAGTTCACGTATTGCCTATGTTATTCAGAGCACTCTGTGCACAATAAATGAGTCATTTATTCTGGGGGTGGAAGCATGCTTGTACCTCTGTGTGCATGAAGGAGTCAGGAAGTACAAAAGGCGTCTCAGAGCACTTTATGTGCAGCCAAGGCATAGACCAAAACAGACCAAATGCTGAAAGCCTGGCTTCATGTACCATAAGAAAAACAGATTTAGATAGTGAAAAAAACTCCGGGTAAAGATACGAATCTGATAAGTTCTTTTGCTCACATCACAACATCAGTGTCATACCAGGGTGGTGTATGGCACTGGTGTGGTGATGTGAGTAACATGGGGAGCTGCGCAAGCTTGAGTAAGGGTGGTGGTTTGCGTTACACACACTGATATGTGTGAGAGAGCTGTGATCAGCGTGTAAAGACTAGAATCTGAGTTAGCAGAGCTGCAAGACAAAGCACTGAGAAGCAAGGATCCTGGACTGGGAAGAGTATCAGCAACACTTTGTGAGTTTTTGGCAGGGGGGCTGTGTAAGTGGGAGGGAGGGAGGTTTAAAACGTATTTGCGAGAGTCTTCTTTTTAACTAGAATTAAAAAGAAACAAGCATTTGTCAATGCCAAGTCTTGATTGCTTATATGTGCTGCTTAGGTATCGCCCCCAAGACATCCACTGTGCCTTTCTGTTCAGTAACCACAGAAGAGGGGGAGGGGCAAGGACCACAGCAGTTGCAAAGGAGTGAAGAGATGGACAATAGTCCATTCACCGGCAGAAGAATCCTGCAGAAGGTGAGTAAACTGAAGGTGGACAAAGTGATGGGAGCAGATGGCATACACCCAAGGATATTAAAAGAACTGTGAAGGGAAATAGCAGTACCTGTGGCAGCCATGTTCACTGAGTCATTCAACACAGGGGTGGTACCAGAGAGTTGGAGGAGGGCACATGTGGTCCCTCTACACAAATCAAGCAGTAGGGAGGAGGTGGGAACTATAGGTTGGTTAGCCTCACTTCAGTAATGGGGAAGATCATGGGGACATTAGTTAAAGAAAGGATATTGGGGCATATAGAAGCCATCGGAGCCCAGGACCATAGGCAACATCGATTCACAGCGGGGAGGTCATGTCAGACAAATCTGGTTGATCTCTTTGACTGGGTGACAAAGGAAGTAAATCAGGGTGTGGCAGTGGACAACGCTTACCTTGATGTAAGCAAAGCATGTGATACCGTCCCACGTAGGAGGCTGATAAAGTAGTGAGTAGGGTGGGCATGGGGGAAAGGGTGGTAAAGTGGGTTAGAAACTGGGTAAGAGACAGGAGGCAGAGAGTGGTGGTAAATGGGGTGCAGTCTGGGGAGAGGGGATGACCAGTGGGGTGCCACAGGGATTGGTCCTGGGGCCAGTCCTGTTCAATGTCTTCATTAGTGACATTGCAGAAGGGGTGAAGGGAAAGGTCTGCCTGTTTGCAGATGATACCAAGATCTGTAACACAGTGGATACCCCAGAGGGGATGGAGGAAAGGAGGAGGGACCTGAGGAAGCTTGAGAAATGGTCTAAGGACTGGCAACTGAACTTTAATTCAAAAAAGTGAAAAATTATGCACCTGGGACACAGGAACCCTGAGGAAAGGTACAGGATGGGGGGGGTTGCTGACAGTCACAAAGAAGGAAGGGGACCTGGGGGTTCTTATCTCAGATGACCTGAAAATGTCAAAGTGGTAAGGCAGCTGGGAGGGCCAGTGACATGCTGGGGTGCATTGGCAGGGGTATCACCAGCAGAAGGAGGAAGGTAGTGATGCCATTATATAAAACCATGGTCAGGCTTCACATGGAGTCCTGTGTGCAGTTCTGGAGGTCGCACCTTTGTAAGGATATTAACAGGCTGGAGATGGTCCAGAGAAGGGAGAATGAGATGGTACAGAGCTTGCAACACAAGACTTATGAGGAGAAATTAAGGGACCTCAATATGTAGTCAGTGGAAGAGAGGAGGGAAAGAGGGGATATGATAGAAACATTCAAGTACGTCAAGGGTATAAATATAACTACTGAGAAGCAGGAGACAGCTGCTATAGGCATTGTGCCAGCTTCTGTGTGATATTCTTTTGTTCTTATAAATCTGCAATCAACAATATTTCAGAAACCACATGACCACACTGCCTTCTTTAGGCAATTTTATGCTGGTTGATGCCTGATGTCAGATAGCAGACAAAGGGCTCACCAGATTGTGTTGCCATATGAAAAACTTCATAGAGTGTTCTTTTACTGGTAAGCATTTTGGAAAGCTGGTGAAGGTTTCACAATTTTTATTATGATTTTATCTTCTTATGTCTGTCCCCTTTGGCCCCCCATCCCCACACCCCAACAGTCATCAGTGGCCACAGCTTCAGCCTTCTGTTTGCCAAGATGATGGGTGAGAAACATAGAAACATAGAATTTGAAGGCAGATAAGGACCGCTTGGCCCACCTAGTCTGCCCATTTCTCTACCTGATGGATAAGCTGCAAATTCTAGTTAATCAACAGCTTACTTCCTCCTACCCCCCCAGTAGAATTGCCTTATGTCTGCCCGTGAGCAGCTGCCTTCAGTCTGTAAAGTCTGACGTCTTTCAGGGCCGCTTATTGGTCATCTTGCAACACAGGTGAGGTGCTGCCAGTCCAAAACTAACTGAGGACAAGCAGGTTTCAAAGTGGGGAAGAAATGGAGTGAGCAAGAATCAAGTACTCATTCAGATGTCGCGTCAATTTTAAGATCAGCATACTGGTGTGGACACTGCAAATAGAGCCCCAGCTGTTTGAGCAGCCTTATGAAGAGTAAAGGCTTCTCGAAGCACTGGGGTTCTGTTTATTGTACTGTAAATGGGCTGCATCAAATTCAGTAATTTACTGTACCTTACATCTGGATGTATGGTAGGCCCAACTTTAAATAAACACTGCACCTGAGTTAACACATGATGTGATAGAAACATAGAATTTGTCAGCAGAAAAGGACCGCTCAGCCCACCCAGTCTGGCCAAGTGTTCTCTACCTACTTGTAACTCCTGTCTGTATATGTTACTGCATGTCTTATTCTGCCTGTGTCCATCAGGACCTCCTTGTGAATGAGCTTGCTTAATGGATTTTTCCTGCAATGAACTTGAGCCTACTCCACTTCCATAGCCCTATTGATCTCCCTTGACCCCCTCTTTCCCCTTTCTGTATTATACTCCTATGTTTATTCCATACATGCTTCATGCCCCCTACCATTTTAGCTTCCACCACTTCTCCTGGCAATCTGTTCAAGATGTGTACCACCCTTTCAGTAAAGAAATATTTCTTCACATCTTCCCTGAATGCCCCCCAGCTTCATTGTATGTCCCTTGGTTTGGGTGCTCATCTTCATTTGAAGGAAACTCCCCAACTGTACCCTCTTTACCCCAGTGAGGTACTTTGTAGGTCTTGATCATGTCACCTCTCACCCTCCTGTCTTCCAGAGTGTACATGTTGAGATTCTTCAGCCTTTCCTTGTAGGGATTCGTGTGAAAATTCTGAACCATTTTAGTTGGCCTCCTGTGGAAAACCTCCACCTTATGTCCTTTCTGAAGTATGGAATGTAAAACTGGACACAGTACTCCAGCTGGGGGGAATACCAGGGAGTGATACAATGGCAGCACAACTTCCTTCCTCCTCCTACTGGAGATGCCACTCCTTATGCACCCCAGAATCCAATTTGCCCTGACCATAGTCTTGTCACACTGTACTGCCATTTTGAGGTCCTCTGAGATAATAACCTGAAGGACCCTTTCATGTCTAGTGAATATCAGTACCTCCCCCAATCCTATACCCAGCATCAGGGTTCCTGTGCCCTAGGAACATGATTTTACACTTGTTGGCATTGAACCCTAAGTAAGTAACAAAATGGAATTGATTTGAATGAATTGCAGGCTGTTAAGCAGTTTTTCTGTGAGTATGTATGTGTGTGTATGTGTGGGGGGCTGTGGTACTAGCAGTACCTCCAAGAATGCCACCGATTTCTCCCCACTCCCTCACACTGCCTGCCCAAGTACTCAAACCTGCCCCTCACTACTTCCACAGTGTCCCCCGCCAAGTCGTTTGTACCTACATGCAACAGTAAATGAGGTTTCTTCCTGCCCCTCGCTGCACGCTTGAGCAGTGCCTGCCCTGCTCCTCCTGCAGTCAACCTGGGGACAGCTTCAATCCAAATATGGCTGTGCCTTTCACCCTTTCCACCACATGTCACCCATTTCAGCATAGAATCCCCCAGGATGAGTACCCCCTTACCCCATTTCCCTTCTAATGCCCTTTCCACCACCCCAGTATTCATTCTTCCCTGTCCGTTACCCCCACCAGCTGCACCCTCTGTGACTTCTATATCTGTACCCCTACTTCCTCCTCACCCCTTTTCTCTGCCTTATTCCTCCCATCCCCCTTGAACCCCTTCCCAGCCTGACTACTTCCTACTGGGCTTCCCATGTTGACATTCCCTCCTCCCTTGCTGATTTCCAACCCCTCTCCTATCCCCACTGTTGTTGATTTAGAGCCCCCATTCCCTTCTACCCAGACAGTGATGCCCCTCCCATTCTTCCCCTTCTCGTAGCCTTCTCTCCTTCAGTCACCACCCCCTCCTTCCTTACCAGCCCCCTTCTACCCTTTTGTCCTCACTGTCTCTTCTCCTACCTGTTGCCATCCCTCTCATGCCCCGCTTGTCCTCCCCCCTTCAGTATGTTCCTGCTCCGCCTCTATGTCCCATAACAGAGGTTCGAATCTATTCACAGTCGATACCTGTCCTACATCTCTTCCCCCTATCGGTTCCCTCCTCCTACTTGTTGCCCTTCGTCCCACCCCTGGTGCCTCCCTACTCGCAGCCATCTGCTCTTTCCCCGGTACTCCTCGTGGTCTCTTCCTCCCCCATCTGGAGGTAGCCCCACTCTTGCCTTGGGCACCCCTCCCTTCTCCTCTCTTTCCTGCTAGTGCCACTGATACTGGGGTCAGTTTCAGTTCCTAGTTATTCTTCCTCCGTCCCCCTTTGCCATCCCCCCCCCCCCTCAGGATGACTACCATACTCATCTGCCCTGCCACTTACACTCCTCTCTAACCTCCACAGTTCCTCCCTCAAACTAGCCAGTCATCTACAGACCATACACCCTCCCCATCCTCCAAGCCCAGTCCAGGATCATGGCACACCCACACCCTGTACACCCCTCTACCTTTCCAAAGATGCCTACCCTTTTGACGTGTAGCACCTGCCCCATTTTGGCCCTGATGTTATGTTAGGGGCTCTTACTCCCAGGTTCTGTACCCTACTACAAGTGTTAGGCCCCTATTTACTCAAATTCCTGTCCCCCCCACACTACTCCCCCTACTGACCCCTTGCCAACGGGGGTAATTCAGGCTCAAATGTCATCCATTAGATACTGTATTACTGTAGCAATGCTAAAGCCTCCTTGTCCGATTTTCACCCCTCAGCTACCATATTTTTTGTTCTCAGCTCTCATATAGTTTGACTTAGCCCAGTTAGAAATCCTATTACACTCCAAGTATTACTCAGCTCAATTAGAGAAATAAACAGAAAAAATAAATATGTATTATTACAGCAATCATAACAGTATAGCTCAGTACTTAGCTCAGTTAGAGAAATAAACAGAAGAGGTAAATCTGTATTATTACAGGAATCCTAAAGTAGTCAATCATTACTTTGTCTCCACTCCAGAGACCCTGCTGTAATAGAGAACCACAGAGGACCCTAGGTGGGAGGGTGGGCAACTGTAAAGTCCCAGCAGAGCTCCATTGAGCTCGCTCACTCCCCCTCTCTCACTCGCTCATTCAGTTTTCCCGGCGCTGCAGGCTGCACTTTTGTACTGGGCTCCTGCTTGCGTTGGCACCTTTTTCTGCCCACAAAGAAATCTACAGCAGTCCCAACACAGCTCCACTGAGCTCGCTCACTCCCCCTCTCTCACTTGCTCATTCTATTTCTCCTGGCACTGCTGGCTGCCCTTTTGTACTGGGCTCCTGCCTGTGTTGGCACCTTTTTCTGCCCACAAAGAAGTTCACAGCTGTCCTGACAGAGCTCTGTTGAGGTCTCTCACTCCCCCTCTCTCACTCGCTCATTCTGTTTCTCCTGGTGCTGAAGGCTGCCCTTTTGTACTGGGCTCCTGCCTCCGTTGACACCTTTTTCTGTCCACAAAGAAATCCGCAGCAGTCCCAACAGAGCTCCGATGAGCTCGCTCACTCCCCCTCTCTCACTTGCTCATTCCATTTCTCCCCGCGCTGCAGGCTACCCTTTTGTACTGGGCTCCTGCCTACATTGGTGCCTTTTTCTGCCCACAAAGAAATCCGCAGCAGTCTTGATAGAGCTCCATTGAGGTTGCTCAGTCCCCCTCTCTCACTCACTCGTACTGTTTCTCCAACCGCTGGAGGCTGCCCTTTTGTACTGGGCCTCTGCCTGCATTAACGCCTTTTTTTGCACACAAATAAATCTGCAGCAGTCCCGGCAGAGCTCTGTTGAGTTCGCTCACTCCCCCTCCCTCACTCACTCTGTCATTCTGTTTTTCCCAGCGCTGCAGGCTTCCCTTTTGTACTGGGCTCCTGCCTGCGTTGGGGCCTTTTTCAGGCCGCAAAGAAATCCGCAGCAGTCCTGACAGAGCTCAGTTGAGCTCGGTCGCTCTCCCCTCTCACTCGCTCGATCTTAATCTGTCCCAAACACTGATTTTCCACAGTGACTGTGCTATTCTATGGCAGAAGTGCAAAAACATATTTTGGCCAGGATGTGAAAAATGACAGCTGTACTGTTCATAAGGAGGTGTGAAAAAATGTCAGTGTTGAAAATGTGGCATGAAAATATTACAAATTTGCAAAGTTACAAGGGTGCGTGGAAACAGTTCAATGCACGATTGTAACACAGTCATTTTAAGGAGTTTCGTCACCAGATTTTCAACATAGAGAGTTTAGGACCTCTGCTCATGAACAGTGTCACTGTCATTTTCTTAATCTGTTCCAAACAGTGATTTCCCACAGTGACCGCGCAATTCTGCGCTGGAAGTATGAAAACACACTTTGGTCAGGATGTGAAAAATGACGGCTATACTGTTCATAAGGAGGTGTGAAAAAGTGCCAGTGTTGAAAATCTGGCATGACAATATTACAAATCTGCGAAGTTACAAGGGTGCATGGAAACTGCGCAACACACACTTGTAACACAGTCATTTGATGGATTATCATCACCAAATTTTCAACATAGGTATTTTAGAACCTCTGCTCATGAACAATGTCACTGTCATTTTCTTAATCTGTCCCGAACATTGATTTCCCACAGTGACTGCACTATTCTGCGCTGGAAGTGTGAAAACACATGTTGGCCAGGATGAGAAAAATGACAGCTCTACTGTTCATAAGGAGGTGTGACAAAATGCAAATGTGGAAAATCTGGCGAGAAAATATTGCAAATTCACAAAGTTACAACCGTGCGTAGCAGCTGCGCAATGCACACTCATAAAACAGTAATTTTTTGGATTTTTTTCCACCAAATTTGCAACATAGGCTTTTTCAGAGCCCACCTCATGAACACTGGCACTGTCATTTTGTTAATTGATCCCAAAAGCTGATTCCACGCAGTGACAATAAAATCACCTTTGGGAGCACTGGCCATAACAGTGCCATGCCTCCACAACCCTCTTCTGCAGCAAGCTGCCACAACATGTTTCTTGAGCATGTGCGCAATCAACATAAAAATAGCTAGTTGAGGCCAAAGATTCCAGGGCAGTCATGTCAGATGTGGGCTTTTGAGGATGGCAGTTAGGTGAATGGGTCTGGTGGCAAGTGTTGACCCTGTTTGACTGAGACTCCTTTCAGCCATGCTATTATGCTGGGACCTCAGCATGGCTGAACGTACCTCTCAACCAATCAGTCTCACAAATATGTTCTATCCATTTCATAATTAAGCAAAAATACATGAAAAGGTTGAAAAAAGGTAATAGAACAGGAAAAACAATTCTAGAATGCTTTTTCAAGTAAAGGTCTCAGTCAACCAACTCTTAAGACGCATTTTCTGGTGCAGTTTCTATAATAAGGCAAACTCCAATTGCACAGGACAGGGCTCTGTACTCACTCCGTGGAGCCCAGCAGTGGAGGAGCTCTCCTAGAAGCAGAGCAGCTCCCCCAATGCATAGCACAGGGCTCAGTACTTATTCCTTGGAGCCCAGCAGTGGAGGAGTACTCCTAGAAGCAGAGCAGCTCCCCCAATGCACAGCACAGGGCTCAGTACTTATTCCTTGGAGCCCAGCAGTGGAGGAGCTCTCCTAGAAGCAGAGCAGCTCCCCCAATGCACAGCACAGGGCTCAGTACTCACTCCGTGGAGCCCAGCAGTGGAGGAGTACTCCTAGAAGCAGAGCAGCTCCCCCAATGCACATCACAGGGCTCAGTACTTATTCCTTGGAGCCCAGCAGTGGAGGAGCTCTCCTAGAAGCAGAGCACTATCCCTGACGCACGGCACAGGTACAGATCGGATAAAATAACCAGCACAGAGTCTCCGACCTCATCTTATTTTTCATTGGCCAAATGCTACTGATTGTTTGGGACTTTAGGTATTTGTGTACTTTACGTGGTTTTACTGGCTTCTGAGATGTGCCTTAAGTGTTCTCCATGTAGTGGGGGCTTACCTTAGCTTGTTTATTGCTCCGTGTAACCTCAGTCTGTATTTCTGAACTGCAGTATTTTAAACTCTTCACATCTCCTAATCTGCTGTTTTAGTGACTGACTAGGCTACAGTTTTTGTTAGAGTCAAGAGTTGTTTTGCCTCCTACAGAATTGCTTTTTGCCTCATACCTGTGCCTTTTCTCTGTGTTTCCTCCTTGTTTCTCTGTGGGCTCCTCGTAGCTCCTCTCTGACTGTACATGCGAAGTAGCATCCACCCATCCCCCATTCTGCTCTAATCCCTTCCTGCTCCACATCTGTCTTTTGTTCTTTTCTTTCCCTCCTCCCCCAGTCCACTGAAGCCAACTCATTTTATTTTGTCTTTCTCCCCAGGGCTCAGTATTTACTCCGTGAAGCCCAGCAGTGGAGGAGCACTCCTAGAAGCAGAGCAGCTCCCCTGATGCACAGCACAGATACAGACCTGCGTTAGCCCATCGACGCTTTATGTCAACTGCCCCACCCCCCAGTCCCACTTTCCTGAGTCTTTAATTTATTGGCTGCTGAGGTCAAGTGACTTACACATGATGTTGGTAATCTCCCCATTTCCACCTTTGCAAGTTATATTCTGTGACCACCAGGAGTCACTGCTGAGCCCTCCAAACACAATACCTGACTCCTGTCTCCCCCTTCTCTCTCTTCAACTCTACTCCCATTCCTACCTACAACCACTCTCTCCTCTCTCCTTACCCTACTGTTTAACCCTCTCTCTCTTCTGCTGCCCTTGCTGGGATTAGAACCCTTGACCTATTACTCCATAGGTGAGCACACATCCTCTACGCCCTCTGCAAGGTCCCAATTTAACCTATCCATTTATCTACCTTACAGTTTACTACCTTAATTTCCTCCCAATCTCTCTGAGCCTCTACACCTCCCCCCACCCGGCTGCTGCAGTCCACTCAGTGCAGGATATATTTTCCTGTTTCCCACTACCTTGTCCAGCATACTCTTCTACACTGTCCCAAAACCTAGTCATGAGATACAGTATCCAAACTGCCTATTACCCCTTGTCTTCGTGCTTGCCATCTATCCCTGCCAGCACACAGCTACTGTCAAACCTAATTTTACCCACCCAATTTTCACTTTGAGAATCATCTCCATTGCTTCAGAGACTGTAATTTCTCCTTTAATGCACCCAACATGTCTGTCCAAGACAGGCAGCCCCCTCCCTCTGCCCCCTTTCTCTCTCCCCTCCTTCTTCCCCACCTCTCCACGCCACCCACTTTCACAAAGGTTTTTAAACCAATGATTCTTAGGCTCTTAGCCCACCTGAATATGCTCAGACACCTTCTCATCCACAATGCCCTATTACTACTGCTCATGTCAGGGAATAGTCACCATAACACAGGTCCAGTGCCACACCCTCATCCCCACTACCATGACCAAGTAGGCCATATACTAGCATCTGTAAACATCCGCAGCCTCCCAAAAAAATAAATCTCCTCCAGGTGTAGGTGATCCAGCACAACCCTGATGTGCTTGTGGTTGTCAAAACCTGGCTTTCCCCTAAAGTACCAGACTATGCCATTTTTCTTTATGGCTACACCCTATTTAGGGAAGACAGGTTGGGAAAAAGGGGTGGGGGCTGTGCAGTATACCTTAGAATCTCTCTTCAAGGACATGTTCTCCCTAAAATAGTCACAGGTAGTAGCACCCAGGCACTTGTGTTAAAATTGCTCCTGGGGCAACAAGGCAAAACCCTCACACTCCTCTCAGTTTACATCCTCCTACGTGACCAATCAAATGGTTTCAACTCAGTTCTCAACTACATATCTAAACTGCCCCACCACAATGAAGTAATACTTCTTGGTGACTTTAATATTAATTGGCTCACTTCAGACACTAATACCTACAAGAATGCTGCCACAGCATTAGGCATAACTCAGGTAGTGAATTCCCCAACCAGAATGAATCACAGGACAGGAAATAGTACCCCACTCGACTTTATTTTTGCAAACCACACTGAGAGGATTACTGGTATCGAGGTTCTTCTGGACTCCCTCAGTGACTATTCCCCTGTCATCTGCCTCTGGTCCAACAAGACCCCCCAAGCAACCATGCAAATGGTTGCGCCAACTGGTCCTCAAAAGGGAGCAACTGAAAAATCTGCAAGCCCACCTCTTAAACTGTGACTGGTCACCACTGGTTGCAGCACCAGATGTTGACACTGCCCTTGCCTACTTTATTACCCAATTCAACACTACCTGTGACATCTTCACCCCCTTTAGAAAGCGGAAGGTAAAAAATATCACAACTCGTGGGTCACCTCATCCCTACTAAAACTAAAGGCAAACAGAGACCATCTGTGGCACAAAGCCCAGGCCTCTGGTAAACCAGCAGACTGGCAGCAGTACAAGACAGCCAGAAACACATGTACCCGTGCTACCCATCTAGCCAAAGCTGCATACTTCAAGGAAGTCCTCTCAAGCTGCTGGGGAGATAGCAGGAAATTCTGGGGCAATCTCAAGAAACTCACTGGGAAACCCAGCAAATCTTCCCCCTCCATGCTGAACTTAGATGGCCCAACCATTCTGGATGCAAAGCACATTGCTGATACATTCAACTCCGCCTTCACCAACCTTAGCAGTGTGCACCCCACTAATTTCTTTGACACTCAAACCTGTCTGTTTGACTCCATGATACTGAGTCCACCCGTACACTAAACTCCCTTCCACTTCAAGAAAGTCTCTCTGAAAAACTCCAAAAAATACCTCCTTAGGGCACTTGGCAAAGCCCACTTCGGTAGTGACTCACTCAACCTGAAGCCCCTATACCTGACTCTAGATGTGGTGCTTCTGCCTCTTACCAAAATCCTCAATTTATCACTGTGTCTCAGTCAGTTCCCCATGTTATAGAAAGCAGCACTAGTGACCCCTATTTACAAGTCTAGTGACAGGGCAGTGCACTCAAACTACTGCCCAGTCTCCATCCTTTCCACCCCTCTACAAAGTCCTTGAACAGATTGTTTAGGACCAACTATCTGATTACCTGACCAAGTATAATATCTAATGTTCTGAACAGCATGGTTTCAGGAAAGGTCATAGTACCACATCTGCCCAGCTAGAATACACTGATTTTATACACAAGGCATTTGACCAGGGGCACCTAGTGGGGTCAATTTACATTGACTTAACTAAGGCACTGGATATGGTTAATCACTCACTGCTACTCAAGTCCCTCCCTGGCATTGGTATATCCAGTGACGCTGCAGCCTGGTTTAAAAACTATCTAGTAGCCAGATCCCAACAGGTGAAAATTGGTGACACTCTGTCAGACAGCAGATCTGTCTGGTGCTCCCCAGGGCTCCATACTGGGCCGGCTGCTTTTCAGCCTCTTTCTCAACACCCTCCCATTTGTCTGCTCCAATAGGCTCCTCCTGTATGTGGATGATGCCATTGTTTATGCTAGTCAATCAAGCCCACACTATCTAACCAGCAGCACACAACGTGACTTCACTGCTGTTGAAGCCTAGTTCACCCAGCACAAGCTGGTAATGAATTATAAAAAAACAAAATCAATGCTTTACGCCAGCCCTCACAACAAACAAAAGTCAACTCCCCTAGTTATCTGCAACAACCTAAATGCCCCCATCAAACAGGTCCATACCTATAAGTATCTAGGTATTACCCTTGATAGCACACTATCCTTCAATGAGCATGTAATCATTGTCTCCAAGGTGGTCAACTCCAGAATAGGGATCCTCTATAGGCACATGCAGAACATTACCCCAGAAGCACTTTGGCTCGCTGTCACTAGCTCTATTCTCTCCATAATCGATTACGCCCTAGTTATCTATGGCTCAGCAACTGAGTCTACCCTTAAAAGTATATGCACTGCTCTAAACAGCTCTTGTTGCCTTATCTCGGGTGCACACAGACGAACACATACATGTGACCTCTACACTATCATCAACTGGCTGGACCTTGGAAGTAGGCTGACATACCACACCTGCCTACTCGTGAAGAAAATCTCCCTGAAACTGACCCCTCTGACCTCCCAACTTTTTCTCACTCACATACCCAACTGTTGCAGTACCTGGAGCACCGCTAGACATGCATACCTGGCCCCTTTCTGTCAGACCTCACAGGCTCAAAGGGCCTAAGGAGTCCATGCTCCTACCTGGCTAAATAAACTACCCTTGGACATTCTAAATGAGCCTAAGCTGGCCCCTTTCAAACACAAGCTCAGACAACATCTTACTACACTATGCAGCTGTGATTGCCACACATAGACCCCTCTCCCTCCCCCTCCCTCTCCCTATCCCCTTGCATCCCTTGTTTCCCACCCCTTCTTCCACCACTCTCTCTCCTTTCTCCCTCCCTCCCCTTACCCCACTTCCTCCCTGCCTCACTCATCTTCTACTGAATCCTGACAACTGTCTCTTGCTGGTTGCTCCCCCTACGCTCCACTGCTTCTCCCTCACTCACTCCTCCCCCGTATGCCATGACAATGTCAAATCTCTGAGAGTACCTCTCCCTGCTCCCTGTCCTCTGACATCTCCCCTTTTCTGTATTGTTTCACTTATTACTGTGACATCTAGATCAAATGTACGTTGTTAGCCATCTGTCTTGTCATGATTCTCATGCTGGAACTGTATTCAATCTAGTTGCCATTGTCTTTAGTAGCACTTTGACATGTAACCTTTGTAAAAGAGTCTTTGACTCAAAGGTACTTGTAATCCGAGATATGAGTAAATAAATAAAATAAAATAAACACAGTTCATCCCTCTGAATCAGAGTTTAAAGCATTCAGCAGTCTCTCTTATTTTTTTTCCATATAGATGTGTTCAGTCACAAATGAAAATATTATGACAAACGCATCACCAGACACAAAGGATTTTAAAGAACCAGGTTTTACTTGTAGCCAGAATAAATGACAAGGTGTATGTTAACATAGGGTTATGTCACACCTTGGGGGAGTTGTGAATGAATGCCAGCAAGCACCTGAGAATGTGGTATTATCCCAAATGACAACACACATTCTGGAAGTAGGAGTTCTGTTATTAAATGTATTACATAGAGAATAATGGATATGGAAGTGTGTGTTATGAATATTTTTTTCACACCCGAGGTGTGTGATGACCCATAAACCTTGAGAGCGTAGCTTGAGAGGTTTATGTAGTCATCACACACAGAGGGTGTGAAAAAAATATTCATAGGCACTATGGACTTTGTGTGTAGACGTACTTGGGCGAGAGAGAGAGCGCATGGACGAGCAGTGTTCGTTTTGGTAAATTACTGGTGCAAGCAGTTCAGTGCTGAAGAAAGTTTCCCCTGCAGTTTCCATAGACTGCCAGTGTGAGTCTTGCTACACCCGTGACCCACCACACACACACATGCTTGTTCTCTATTCTGCTGAGACATGCACAGACACCACACACACACACACACACACACACACACACACACACACACACACACACACACACGCTGTCTCTCACTCACTTGCGCTCGCACTCTCTCTCTGAAACGGACTGTTTTTTTTCTTACTGTCAGGTGAGGCACATCCTGGATCACACTTGGCATTTTCCGATCTGGACAAGTGGCAGGATCAACCAGATATTTGATATTTAAAAGACTAACTGAAGAACAAAAAGTAATTAATAACAATTGTGAGGGGGGGAGAAATAGCGGCTCATTGGTAAGTGGAGCCGCCATGTTTAAATATACCATTCACCCTGCCCACACAAAGAATTCAAGACAAAGACTGCGCTCATGAAAGAAAGTTTTTCAGGATGCCGTAATAACTCATTTTCAGGTTATTACGGTGTTTAGGAGAGCTGTGTAAACGGGTTGATAAAAGGGGTCACCAGTAATTATAGGTAGATAAAGAACAATTTCCTCTAGGCTGTGGTGTTATCATGAACTATCACTACAGCTTAGATACATAGAACATGTTGACAGAAAGAGACCCAGCAGTCCACTTGTCTGCCCATTTCCCTGCCTAGCGATATACGTAAACCAGTCTGGAGTTAAAGTCCCAGTAAGACCTAGTGGCTGATTGTAACCCTGTTCCCCAGATATTTATTCCTCTTTTCTGCTTGTGTGTCTCACTTTCCTTATATTTATTTATTTAGCTTTTGTTGACTGGGTAAGTGCACTAGACAAATCCTGCCTATTTTCAGGCATGACCCAGGGGAGGGGGATACAGATGAATGCCAACTGACTTTGAACCAGATTAAGCTGTTAGTGGTATTTTTAATGAATGAGGGAAATTTGGCCAGGACACCGGGGAAATTCCCCTACTCCTTTCGATAAGTGCCCTGGGATCTTTAACATCCATCTGAACTACCACCAATCCAGGCAGATGGGACCTCGGTTTAACGTCTCATCCGAAAGACAGCACCTCAGAAGTGCAGCACCCCTCTCATGCTGCACTGCAGTGTCAGTACTGGGATATTAACCCAAGTGCCAGATGTGGGAACTGAACCCACAGCCCTCTGATCTCCCGGCCTCAGAGGCGAGTGTGCTACCTACTGAGCCACTGACACTAACAATCTAATATCTAATATCTGTCCCAGCTATATTTAAACCCTGTCACATTCTTGGCTTCAGTCACCTCTCTAGGCATTCTGCTTTGTTCATCTATTACCTGTTACATGAAGAAGAATTTCCTCATGTCTGTCCTACTGAACACCCCCCACTAGTTTCCACCTGTGCCCACTAGTCACTGTTCCCTCCTTCCTCATGAATAGGTCCTTACAGTCCAACCTGTTGATTCCTTACAAGAATTTGTACGTCTTTATCATATCCGCCCTTTCCTCTTAATGTATACATATTCAGGTCTGCCAACCTTTCCAACTATGACCTCCCCTGTTGCCCCAGGATCATTGTAGTAGAAACACAGAAACAACGAATCTGACAGCAGAAGGAGACTGAAGGTCTCTAAAGTTTGCCCTTACTATATTACCATGCCCAACCAACCTACAATGATAGTGGGTTGTCTCCTGTTTCTACCACTCCCTCACCACTCAATCCCATGTTGCCCCCCTTCCCGCGGGACTATGAATCTCCTTGCCCTGTCCCAGCCATACTTAAGGCTGTAAAGGGTAGCTGCCCTACTGCTTCCACTGGCAGTCTGTTCCACAGTTCCACCACCCTCTCAGTGAAGTAGATCTTCCTCACATTTCTCTTGAACTTGTTCTTCACCACCCGCCAGTTATGCCCTCTAGTAACTGCATCCCTATTTCTTACAAACAGGCCCCGGCTAGTCACCTTGTTTATACCCCTGAGAAACCTGTATGTTTCTATCACGTTCCCCCACCTCCAGCCAATACATATTTAGTGAGTATATATTTATCACCTGGCCTCTAGCGAATACATTTATTTATTTATTTAGTTTTTGTTAACCAGGCAAGCACAATAGACAGTCAAATGCCTATTTTCAGGTGTGTTCCAGGAGATTACATGGAGATTACAGGCAGAAAGCCATTATTACAGGATTACAGAGAACGGTAATAGTCAGGCGCAGTGTGACTTAACAAGAAGGCATGTAGAAGAACATAATTTAACAAGGAAGCAGTTGACAGCCAGGAGCTGAGCATAACATAACTATGTAACATTTGACAGCCATAAACAAGATAATTAACTAACTAATAACTTAAACACACCAACTCGAGGTAGCGAGAAGGCAAGACGATAAAGTGCACTCAGTGCGGGGAATGGGGTTGATACCTTAAGTGCAGTGACAGGCTGAGGCAAGTTTCAAGATGCTCCAGAGGAAGTTTCTGAAGCAGGTATGGGAGGAGGAAGTACAAACATGGGTAGGGAGGGAGTTCTATAGCCTGGGTGAACAGGTGGTGAAAGCTTGATCTCAGGTAAGGGTATGGGTTTTAGGGACTTGGAAGACTAGCGAGCCACTTGACCTTAATAGATAGGAGGGGTTGGCAGGCTTGATCAGCATGGCTAGTACGGGGGGGGGAAGGGGGTGGTAGTTCTGATAACACTGCCAATGAAGTTGCCCATTACAAAGGTTTGATAGTTGTCAGGGGAGAGCCACTCAAGTTTGTTGCATTGCTCGCAGTGGTGAGTGAGATAGGGGGGCAGAGAAAGCAAAGCGGCATATATTATTATAGGCAACGTCCCATTTTGCTAGACAGGTTTTTTGGGGATTGTGCAAAGGAGACCTGCCCATAGCAGAGCCTGGGTAGTAGAACCCCTTTAGTCAGAGCATGGGGCGCAACTGGTGTGAGACAGCTTTTGGCTCTATAAGCCAACCCCAGCTTGCTGTTGGCATTCTTGTATACACTACATATGTGCAGGGAGAAGTCAAGCTAAGGGTCGAGTGTAACCCCCAGGTATTTAAAGGAGTTGGTAACCCAACCCAGTGATCCATCGGCTCCAGTGACTCTCATGGATGCGGGGCATGCTTTGGATTTAGACAGGGTTCCAAAGAGCATTGCCTGGGTTTTTTTGAGATTGATGGCTAGCTTATGGGACTTAAGCCAGGACTGTACGAGGTCAAAGTCAGCAATGAACTGGGAGTTGATGACACTGATGTCCTGGGAGCTAGTCAGGATCACAAGATCATCTGCATATAGGGTGGAGCTAGCATGAGCTGGGACCAAGGGCAGATCATTGAAAAACAAGGAAAAAAGAATATGCCCAAGAACAGACCCTTGAGGAACCCCAGAGTTTACAGGCATGGACTCAGAGAGGGCTTTGTTAAATTTAATGAGTTGCTGCCTTCGATGCAGGTAACTGGTGAACCAGGCTAGGACTGGGGGGGGGGCAAGGGACTGGAGTGAGGAACACAAGAGAGAGAGTGGTCAACCAGATTGAAGGCTTTTGAGAGATCAACAAAGATAGCCCTGGTCAGATTGCCTTGATGCATAGCAGCCGTGATCTCGGAGGTGACCTTGGCAAGTAGAGGTGCTGTGTTTTGCTTATGGAAGCCATGTTGCACCGGGGTAAGTAGCTCATAGCTATGAATGTCTGTGAGCTGTGTAGTAACCACCTTTTCAAGCATTTTGCTAATAGCTGAAAGGATAGAAACAGGGCGGTAGTTATCAAGGTTTTTTGGGTCACCTTGTTTGAATACATATTTAGAACCTCCAGCCGAACCTCATAGGATCTGCCCAGTTGGCCCTGGATCATTTTGATAACCCTTCTCTATACTGACTCGTGTTAATCAATGTCTTTCCTCAGGTGAGGATTCCAGAACTGGGTACAGTACTTCAGGCGTGGCCTCACCAGGGATCTGTACAGTGGCAGAATCATCATCTCCTACTGTTAAAACTCTTTCCCATACACCTCAGCATCTTCTATGCCTTTATGTATGTTTTGTTGCAGTGAATTGTTTGCCTGAGGGATTCACTGATTATGACCCACAGTTCCCTCTCCTCTTTTGAAGGGACTGTCTAACACCTACAAACCAATTCTCTATGCATGGATTCCATCTCCCTAAATGCATTACCTTGCACTTCTTTGCACTGCATCTCAGTTGCAAGACCTTAGAATATCTATCTAGTTTTTCTAGAGCCTTCTGGAGCTCCCAAACCCCTTCCTTATGATCTACCCTACCACATAGCTTTGTGTCATCAGCAAAGAGATACACCATTCTCCTGATACCTTCCCTTATGTCACTTATGAACATATTAAATAGGACAGGTCCAGGGCTGATTCTTGCAGTACTCTGCTTGTGACCTCTCTGTCTCCCAATCTAGCCCGGTTCACTACTACCCTCTGTTGCCTCCACCCAAGCCAGCTTCCTACCCACCTAACGAAACCCCGCTCTACTAAGTCCTCCAGCTTTTTAGCAGTCTTATGTGTGGTACCAAATCAAAGGTCTTGCTGAAGTCAAAGTAGAGCAAATACCACCTGTCCTCTGTCTATTACCCTGGCTACCTAGTTGAAAAACAGTATCAGGCAGGTCTGGCATGATCTTCCTGACACAAGCTACTGCTGCTTGTTGTCCTGCAGTCCACTGTCCTCTAAGTAGGCCACCAAACTTTCCTTCACTATGATCTCCATCAGCTTACTTATAATAGAGTTAAAGCTGACAGGACTGTAGTTGCTTATACCCTCCCTCCCCCCTTATGGAGTTAACATAGAAACATAGAATTTGACGGCAGATAAGGACCACTTGGCCCACCTAGTCTGCCCATTTCCCTACCTAACGGATAAGCTGCAGATCCTAGTTAACCAACAGCCTACTTCCTCCTACCCCCACTATAATTGCCTTATGTCTGTCCCATGCATTCTTGAATTCCCCCACTGTTTTTGACTCTACGACCTCCTCAGGAAAGCTGTTCCATGTATCCACAACCCTCTCTGTGAAGAAATACTTCCTCACATTACCTCTGAGCCGTCCCCCTCTATCTTCAAATTGTACCCCTTGTTTTTGCACATCTCTTTTTCTGAAAGATGCTACCCTCTTGGACTTTGTTGATTCCCTTGATGTATTTGAAAGTTTCTATCATGTCCCCCCATCTCCATCCTTTTCTCGAGGCTATACATCTTTAGTTCCTTTAGTCTTTCTTCATATGTCTTCTGATGCAGACCCTGCATCATTTTGGTTGCCCTCCTCTGGGCAGCCTCCACCCTGTCTATGTCTTTGTGGAGATGGGGTCTCCAGAACTGTACACAGTACTCCAGATATGGTCTTACCAACTGTCTGTACAGAGGGCCAACAACTTCCTGTTTTCTACTGGTGATACTGTTCACTCTGCATCCCAATATCCCTCCAGCCCTCCTTACTGCCTTCTCACATTGCTGACCCACCGTTAGGTCATCTGATATGATTACCCCCAGGTCCCTTTCCATTTTTGTTGCTGTCAGTATCTCAGCCCCCATTTATGTACTCTTCCCCTAGGTTTTTGTTTCCCAGGTGCATTACTTTGCACTTCTTTGCACTGAATCTAAGCTGCCATACATTTGACCATTCCTCCAATCTTGCCAAGCCCTATTTAATCCTTTCCACCCCACCTTGTGTATCAACCGTGTTGCAGATCTTTGTGTCATCTGCAAAGAGACATACTTTCCCTTCCAGTCCCTCTGCAATGTCACTTATAAAGACATTAAAAAGGACCGGCCCCAGTACTGAACCCTGCGGTACCCCACTAGTAACCCTCCTTTCTTCACTGTGGACTCCATTTACTATTACCCACTGTACCCTGTTGTCCAACCAGTGTTTTACGCAGGCTACCACCCTAGGACCCACTCCCAGGCTGGCTAATTTGTTTATTAATCTTTTGTGCGGGACTGTGTCAAATGCCTTGCTAAAATCTAGGTAGGCCATGTCCACAGCCCCTCCCTGGTCTACTGCTTTGGTCACCCAGTCAAAGAAATCAATTAGATTTGTCTGACATGACCTTCCCACTGTGAATCCATGCTGTCTTGGGTCCGTGCCCCACTGGCCTCTAGGTACTCAACAATTCTTTCCTTCAGAAGTGATTCCATCATTTTCCCTACCACTGAGGTCAAACTGACAGGTCTATAGTTTCCTGCTTCTGTCTTGCTCCCACTTTTGTGAAGGGGGACTCACATCCACCCTCCTCCAGTCCTCAGGTACCACCCCATCCTCCCATGATTTATTAAAAAGGGTAGTCAGTGGTGTTACTAGTTCTTCCCTTAGTTCCTTTAAAATTCTGGGGTGAATCCCATCAAGCCCCATTGCTTTATCCACCTTCAGTTTTAAGAGTTCTTTCTGAACCCTTTCTTCTGTGAAAGGACTAATATCGACCCCCCTATCCAGAGTGCTTCTATTGACCAGATTAGGTATTCTCCCCTGCTTTTCCATTGTGAATACTAGTTGTACTATGATGGCAGATCTCTAATTCGCTGGTACTACTCTGGAGTTCAGTGATTCATTAAACCGATGGGTTAGTAGCCCTCCTTTGTTTGGTTTGAATGTGGTCCCTGTCTTTTTTGAGGTGTGAACTCCAGAGCTGTGCACAGTAGTCCAGGGGCAGCCTTATGAGGGACCTGTAAGGGGCAGTATCACCTGCTTCCTCCTACTATCAAATCCCCCTTCCTATACATCCCATCATCCTGTTTGCCTTCCTAAATGCCTTGTTGCACTGAGCAGTAAATTTGAGACTGTCGCTACTTATGGACCCCAGGTCTCTCTCCCCAGTATTCTGCACCACCCTTAGTCCTCCCATCCAGTAGTCCATGATGGTGTTCTTTCCACCGGTGTGTATTACTCTGTACTTCTTTTCATAAAAGTTCAGTTGTCATATTCTGGACCAGTGTTCTAATTTTTTTAGGTCTCTATTAATTTCTCAAACTCCCCACTCAGTGTCCACACTGCTGTGGATCTTATTGTCATCTGCAAGGTGACACACTTTATTCTAGATTCTCTCTCCTATATTGCAAATGAAGATATTGAAGAAGACAGATCCACTGACCTCTAAGTGTGCCCCATTTATGACCACCCTCTGGAATGCTTGGGCATACTTGCTTAGAACAATTTTTAGCTAATAAGTTTGCAGGAAGGCTCCCATTCATTTGAAAGTGTAGCTTACCCCCACTGCTCTCATGAGTTAATCCTTACAAATAAAAAACAACTATAACTGAGCTTACTGCTTACCACAAGTAGCGCTTGGCAGAGTTTTGTCTCACTAGCTAAACTGTACAGGCTTATAGTACCTGATTTCTATTGGCAGAACATTTTTGCAGATTCCATGGAGCTCAACTGGGTTCTGCCAGCCACCCAAAGGTGGAACCTAGGCAGAATGTAGAATTTAACTTGCAGAAATGAGGTGGATTTGGAATTCCCTGAGCAAATTTAAGTCTTGCTACTCAGCTGCTATCTTCCAGTTATGCCCAGAAGTAGTTTAAACCACATTTGATGATGCATAAAATAGAGACTGTTGCTTAACGGGAATGATGCTATAATACTACTTATAACATGGGTTGGGAACAGGGGGAAAGCTGATTGGCTGAACAACATCACCTAGCCATGGATTAAATTCACTATTTAATCCACAGTTGGGGTGAGATGGCTGGCCAGCAAGATCCCCGGGCAGAGCGGGACTTGTTATCTGTGGGAGAATTCAGCACTGACAGGTGCCCATTAAAACAGACAGGGAAGCAAGAGACAGGTAAAACTGTAATTTGGTAGCCACTTGTCAGTGCTGCCCCAATTCCCCTTTTGTTATGCACTGTCATGGGAGCTAGTAGTGGCAGCTGTACCCCCATGGCACATGGATCCCAGAACAATGCACAGTTGTATGTGTTGCCTCAGTTTGGGCCCCCTCCCAACAGTGCGACAAGTGAGACGGGCTGCTGAGAGAGAGAGAGAGAGAGAGAGAGAGAGAGAGACCTCAAATGCTCACCTCTTTATCTGTGTGCCGTTTTAGTGTTCCAAAACCTTGTAAACCACCCTTTGCCTACAGACACATGAGAGAGACAGAGAAAGAGTGAGAGAGAAATGGAGGGAGCCCTGCTTGACAGCACATGAGTGAGAGACCTGACAAGTACGTCAGAAGTTGTGCCTTCTCCACTCACTGAAAGACAGTTGTTTGTATCTGCACTCCAGTGTGTGTGAGGCTTCCCTCTGTGTGGTCTGGTTTCTTGTGTGTGTGTGTGTGGCTCTACTATCAAGCACCTCACGGAGACAGAGAGAGAAGAAGTGCCACAGTCCCCATTGTCTGTCTCTCTCTCTGTCAGAGGAGTGTCTAAGTTTACATGAGTTATAGTGGAAGGAGAGAGAGACACAGCACAAAATCTGGAGTGGAGAGAGGGCAGGGAGAAAGAGATCGAGAAAGCACTGCAAGCTGCTCACCTGGTCCTGTCAGCAATGCTGCAGTTGGTATGCCAGCCAATGTACTGAGAAGAGAGAGAGAGTAGAAAAAACTGTTAAACGCGGGAAATGTCACAGATTATGTCAGTAGTCTATGACATTTCTATGTGTATAACAGCAATCTAGAGTGCATAACTTATGAGGGACTATTTGGCAAGGTGTCAGGATACGGTACCTTTTTGGGTCTTTAAACAGGAGAAACACCCCTTTCTGTTTGGTTGCTCATGTTTTGGACATACATAACTCATGTTATGAGTGCAGTAACCCACCCCAGGGTATGGGGGTTATAGGCATTTAATCCAAGCCTGGGGTGCTGTGAGTACACCAGGCCTGCAGCCTCATGCCTCACAATGCACCCCAGGTGTGGATTAAATGCCTATAATCCCATACCCTGTCATGGGTTATTGCTAACTTGCCACACCTTGAAATAAAGGACAATGTTTATAATGCACCAGCAACAGGGCAACACCAGAGCTGTAGTTTAAACTAGTGAGTAAATACTCATTGTTGTTGCCGGCTCTCTCAAAACAAATCCATAATTAACTCTAAGGGATCGAAACATTAAGAGGATCAAAACAAGCCGGACCGGTGGCACTGAGGGTTGAGGCGCTGGACACCACACCTTGCACCAGGTCTGCGACCTGGGTTTGGGAGTGAGCCCGGATCACTGGGGGTTGGCAGGGGAGGACAGGATTGGGTGTCTGGAGGACTGCTCTCCTGTCCTGGGAGGGAGGGAGGGAGGAGGGGTCCGATCCCATGCTCCAGTGGCTCCTGGCAGTGGCTGGGGGGCACAGCATCTCATGATCCAGCAACCAAGAGGATTGGTGGTGGCGGCGATCCTGTAGGCATGCATGAGTGTGCAAACCCGCGCTGGATGCACTGCATGTCCGAGCCTAGGGGGAAGGATGAAAAAAGCTTGAAAAAAAACCCTGGCTCTCGGAGGAGGCAACAGCAGCCCAAGTGACTTTGGCTCACATCCCCAACACCAGACTTTCCTGGCTGATCTCCTCCTACCTCACCCTGCTCCTGGGCTGGCTGTCTAGATTTCAGATGAGGATACCCGGTATGTGGATGGGTGGCCCCACCCCAGGAGGTATAGATCCAGGGGGCCAGCTGTGGTCAGCAAATGGGGGTTGGGTATTCAGCCAGGGGGTTTCAGGCGGGGAGTTAGGAGCTGTAGTTGAGTGGTTTCGCCAGACAGATGCCCCGAGAAGCTAGGCAATAAAATAGAAGTGTAAAAAAAAAAAAAACAGGATCAAAACAGACTGGCAGTATATTCTACTGGTTAGAGTAATGAGCTGTGAATGAGCTTGGTACAGCCAGCAGACCTGGGTTTGATTCCCACAACCTCCACTTAGATACTGTGTGACTCAGAGCAAGTCACTTAGCCTCCCCAGTGCTCCCAGGTCACCCTTGAAAACAGGCACTTGTGCCTAGTGGGACTTAGCTGGTTACAAAAAGAGTTAATGTCTTGAAAACCACACAGTTGCCTCAAATGTTTCTCCACAAGAAGACATGTAACCCTTTCAAAATACTTTAGCTAAAAATCTGCAATGAGTAGAACATGCAATGTTAAAAATGAGTTCAAGATAACTTTTTTAAATAGTTTATCAACCATAATTTTTGTGGTTTTCCCGTAATTTGGAGTGTAATTATTAAAATTTGTGGTTTTGGGAGGGGGATCCAAGTCCATATAGCAAAGCACTTAAAATCTGGCACATTGTTCAAACATATATAAACTGTGCTGGCACCTGTACTAAGCAGCAGTTCTAAAAAAATGATATAAATTAAAAATGGTCACGTTAGATATGACGACAAGTAGTCAAATTTCAGTTCATGGGAACATAAAAGCTGTCTGTGCACTGTTTGTTAGATGCCCTTTCTTGTTGTCAGCTCTCTTGAAACAAATCCGGAAATAAACTCTAAGGGATCCAAACGATAACAGGATCAAAATAAATTACCATCTGCCTCACTCTGTATAATTCCTGCCTGAAAAGTAAGGTACAGTAAAGCAGGAAGCAATGCATTTTATAGGGCCCAAGGAAATTTGTTTTACATGGTGCATCATCTGACTTCCTGTCTGCAGCTCTACACCAAATTTGAGGCAGTATAGCGCAGTGGTCTAAGGCTCTGAGTTGCAAATCTGGTGACATCCAGCAGACCAGACGTGGGTTTGAATCTCACAGCTTCCACTTGCATACTGTGTGACCCTGAGCAAGTCACTTGTGCTCCCAGGTCGCTCCTGTAAAAAAGCTTTCAGCTTAGTGTGCTATACCTGGTTAAACAACTAAATAAAAAAAAAAAATTCTAAATCTCTGCAGTATGCTTTTCAAAATCCCATCAGATAACTACTAGAACAATGAAAGCATCCACACATGCAGAAAAGGGCAATAGAATTAAAAATGAAACCACTTCTGCTTGAAGGGAAAGCTTTTATTTTCAAGCATTATTTGACATAAATTTGTTTCAAGATTGTGGTCTATATGTTTTTGTTTAACAGGAACTAAAGATGAATGTTTGTATATTTTTGAGACAAGCATAGTTGGTTACTACCATGCTGAGTGGGGTTCTAGTTAAGGGGTACCTCTAGGCCTCAATTATATCACACCATGTTTTCCAGCATGAAATGTTAGCCCAGAAAATGGATTGTTCCCCCCTCCCTCAACTTTTTTTTCAGTTTCCAAGGAGCAGTCTTGTATCTTTTCCTGACATGCAATATAATCTTACTGACTGTTTCCCGCACTGTTTACCAAAGTGCTACAACAAACACTATGCGGGTAGGATTGATGCTGCTTTGGTTCAGTCTACACATAAGAAAAAAAAAATGAAGAAAAGGGGCTCCTAAGTGCATGTTCCCAAAAGCGCATCTAATTGCAATTATTAACACTTGACTACTGTGCCTTTAGAGGGGACGAGAAAGGAATGTCATTTTCTTTGGATGGTCTGGGGACATGTACTGTATCTGAACCAGAAGTAAAGCATTCTGTGTTATTTGCAAGGACTTAAAACTCAATGTTTCACTGTGTGTGTGTGTGTGTGTGTGTGTGTGTGTCTCCGTGTGATCATCCATGCATGAGTTGGTTTCTGTGACAACACAATCCGACACCAGAATTTTGCAGCCCTTTAAATGTGTCCCTGCTTCAGTGCCACTGGCAAATGCATGGATTGCCTTCTACTAGCTCACATAAGCCACAGCTATGGACCTGCACTGCTTTAGCTCACTTTCATCCCATGAGTGCACAGCTTCTTAGATATGCTCAGGGAGAACAATGGCCCTGCTCTTCTTTTGAGCTAATATCTAATTAAGTGATAATCCACACCAGGGTGTGGGTTGTGGGATTTATCCATGCCTGGTGTGGTGTGTCATGAGGTCATAGGCTGAGTGACAAAAACTACACGAGAAGTGGGTAAATCCTGCTACAAAACACACCCTGGAGGAGAGGATTATTGCAATTATTTTATTTATTTATTTATTTAGATCATATCGGAACTACAATCCTTTGAGTCATAGACTCCCTTACAAAGGCTCCACATTAGGTAACAGACAGTAACAATATTACAGAGACTTATACATCACGGTGATAAAAATGAACCAATAAAATTACAGTAATTTTACATACAGTGTGCAAAATAGTTACAATTGAGCAGTGGGAGGGCAGCGTACCAGGTTAGGCAGGATGGAGATCCTTTGTCAACAAAGCTGGGTAGCGTTGCATAACTTAAGGAGGATGGAAATCCATTGTCAGGGGAGGTTAGAAAGGCTGGGGGAGTAGGGGGTAGTGGGTATGTACATTCATGTTTCAACTGAGGCCATAAGAGAGCTAGCGAGGGGGAAGGGGAAGGATATAGAGGGAAGGGGAGACTAGTAGCAGACACAGGTGCCAGTGGAATGGATGTGTTCCCTGAGATTGGTTTTGAAAGGACCTAGCTTGTTATCAGAGGAGATGGCACTGGGCAGTGCATTCATCCAGAGGGGGTCCCGATAAAAGAAGGATCTCTGACCCAGAGTTGTTCGGGAGCGGGGAATCAGGCCGGAAGATTTGGAGGAGCTACAGGTGGTTTTCACCAATGGGATGTGCTGCAGCAGGCTGGTGAGACCAGGGGGAGGGCTAGTCCCTTGGTGAAAAGGAGGCATGTCTGGTACCTGAATCTCCCATCAAAGTTGAGCCAATTGGTGAGGCTATAAGGTGAGCAGGTATGTGCCCTCCTATCACTGTCCATGACAAGGCAGCAGGCTTTATTTAGGGATACTTTGATTCTGAAAAGGGTGGAGTTGTCAGCAGCCCCGTAAATCGTGATCCCATAGTCAATTAGAGACAGGATGGATGATATGACCGCTAGACGGAGGGCCTCAGAGGGGAGACATTGTTTGTGCTGGTAGAGCTGACCAATTCTGGTGTTGACAGTGGTGCTAAGGAGGTGGATATGCTCATGGTAGGTGGGAGCAGTGTCGAGGGTAACCCCAAGGTATCTGAACATGTTAACCTGTTTAAGGGGTAACAGGTGGGCATTGAGGATTTGCAGTGTGGAGCCTTTGTGTTTGTTCTGGTTGTGAGCAAACACCATGACCTTGGGTTTTCTGTAGTTGAGTACTACAATGGGGTAGGAGGAAAAAGAACAAGCAGATAGGCAAAATAGGTTGAACTTTTTTTATTTTTATGCTACAATAGTGAACTGTTATTCTGAAAAATAAAGTAATGCTTCTCTTACTGTGTTTTTAATGTCCATGGTATAACCTACAGTATACCATTTCCAAAAAGCATCATCTTTAAAAGCATACTCCATCTCTCTCAACAGTTTCCAACAGAACACAAGTACTCGTATGTAGGTGCATGCATGTCTGTGTATGTGTGTGAGTGTATGAGTATGAGGTGTGTGTGTGTGTGTGTGTGTGTGTGTGTGTGTGGTGTCTCTTATAGAAATAAGTATCTGAAATGTTTGCAGTCTGTGCTCATAAAACTACCCATGTGGCATGCATGCTGCAAACATGTTTTTTTATGTTAAATTGGAACTGATTGCATGCATGTGGCATGGGTGCAGTGAATGTGGCACGTCTGCTGCAAGCATGCTTTTTATGTTAAATTGGAAAAGATCGCATGCACGTGGCATATGTGCAACAAGCAAGTGGTTAACTGCACGCATTAAAGTTAAGTGACTTGCTTAGGATCACACAGTATGCAAGTGAGGGTTGATGAGATTCAAATCTATGTCTTCAGGTCTCCAGGTTTGCAGTTCAGTGCCCTTAACCACTACACTGTACTGCCTGCATACATATGGCTTGTTTGTACCTCAATATAAATCTGCACAT
The DNA here is from genome assembly GCA_016271365.2 of Neoceratodus forsteri. NCBI lineage: Eukaryota > Metazoa > Chordata > Ceratodontiformes > Ceratodontidae > Neoceratodus > Neoceratodus forsteri. Next base: position 1,628,839,154 of record CM057449.1, on the reverse strand, counting down.
ATTTGCATGCATATTGCATGCTTAAAGCCACTGCCATATTTTTTAGTTTTCTTGTCCCCCTCATCTCAGCTGCACAGCTAAACCATAGCACATATACCAGTGGAAACATATGTGGTTCTTCCCGCTCCCATACACACACTGACCACAGAACTACTTAGTTGCTTCTGTTTGGCCTGTAAACCTGCTGTTTTCGCTCCATTGTTTTGAATGCTTACATGCAAGCAGATTTTAAGGGGGCAGACACAAAAGTAGCAATAACTTGGCACCCATCCAAACAGCCAGCTCCCCCCACAGACACACACACAGTGTAGCAGGTGTGGCCACATCATTACAGACAGCCCACTAAGTATAGGTATGAGTCGAGAGTCTCTTACCTGAGTACTAGGGAGCCAGAGGCAGGAGTCTTTTAGAGATGATGTCCACAGGACAGAGTGCTGGGGCATGCCCCTTTGAAATGAATGGGGTTATTTTTTATTACTATTTTATACATTATGATGGTGAGTTAGAGATTAGTGAAGGCCACTGTTCTACTAATAAGGCTTTTGTTAGTCAAGCGGCGGCTGTCATTAATTTCCTACTCACTTTCATAATGTATAAAATAGTACTAAAAAATACCCCCATTCATTTTAATGGGGCACGTCCCTGCACTCTCCCTTGTCCTATGTCATAATGTGCCTTGGTGCGGGGATGTGGAGATCAGCTTCATGGGGGGGGGGAACATATGCCTGACTATAGTGGGGCTCCAATAGTCTGTGCATACCATACCTCTCAACTGTACCTAATTGCAAGGGACATCCCTTGTTTTACCCCTGAAAACTGCTATGTCCCTCATACATCTCTCATGGAAAACATGCTGCTCACACAGAGGATGTCCTGTAAATTTAGACTTTAGGGCAGGGTCACCATTTCCGATTTCAATGGGGTTAGGGGCATGGGGAGGCAACAACCTGTGGAGCTCAGATGCCAGTTAACCCCTAGAAGGCAAGCTCTGCAACATCTCTAAAAGGTAAAACCTATTTGTTGTGATTGAAAAGTGATATGCAAAACAGGAAAAATTGAAATGTATAAGATTCATGACAAAATCTGAGACTGTAACTGTAATGTAACTGTAATCCCCCATCAAGAACCTTCATGCATTCACACAGGCACTGTGTGTGCACATGTTCGAGCAAGCAACAGCTTCCTGCCTGCACGTACACGTGAGCAGATTCCAGCGTGAATGTTCAGCTCTGCAGACTGGGAGAGCCTGCCCAGCCCGTTCCACTACAAGCAACAGCAACCTTATATGATCGGGTCAAGGCACACCATGCACTTGCTTGCAGCCTTTATTTCAGCTATAAATATCACAAAACATTAACAAATTTTAATTTGTTGACCTTCGGACTTCAACCACCATACCAACTTTTGAGTCTCTCTCACTGCTCGCTCAGCTGTCTCTTTTTACTTCACTCAGTTGGTCAGTCTCTCTCATCACTCATAATTTTTTTATTTAGGCGTTTAGCACATTTTATCATTCTCTCACAGACTCCAAGCCCATGCCTTCCCTGGCTGAAGTTCTAACCCCCCCCCAAAAAAATCCTTGTCCCGATCTCTCTTTCCGACTCCATTCCATTGAATACCTCTCTCATATGGGTCATGAAGCCACCCAAAGGCTCAGAAATCTGAAAAGTACATCAATATTTCAGTCCTTCCTCCTTTCCCTATCCCCCATAAAAGAAAGCTATATACTTTTATTTACCCGGCCATCTGTCTGGAACCTTTGGCCTGTCCAAGTGTGCCACCAGTCCAGTTTTCAACCCACTTATCCTCCGTCCTTCTGCAAAGAAGATGGATGCTGGAACCGACTGCTCTGGATCCCCACCGTGGTCCGAGACCAAGTCACCTCATCGACTGAACCCACCTAAGCTATGTTGCTTGCTTCTTGCTTGGCTGCTGCCTGACATGTTGATAAAGGACTGTGAAGGCCATCCACACCACTGTTGCTGCTGCTGCTGCTGCTGCTAGGACTTGCTTGCTGCCACGGGGGGCATGCACTGTTTTTTATTGTGAGGTGAACCTAGTAGAGTGGGTAGGTAGCTTAATCATTGAGCTAGCTTCTAGCTCACCCTCTGCCCCTTTGACCACCAAGGGAGATGGGGACTCACTAAGAGTAGACCAACAAAAATATGCCACTGCAACACTTCTATAGAGAGCTCAGTGCTCGGCAACTCCTACAAGCTGTAGTGTGTAGCCTGTGTACACTGTGGCGGGAAAGACAGTGCCGCACTCACACAACTCACTTGCTCTTGCTTGGTTGGAGCTCCTCACCATCACATGTGACAGTGCCATTGCTAATAAGTGGAGAAAGTAGACAACACGATACAGACACAGTCGAGTCAGGAGCACACCCACAGCGTGAGCACACACAGGCTAGGTAGGAACTTATTGTGCAAAAGATCAAATCCAAATTTAATGCCATTATTGCCACACTATATGAACAACCTAGGAACAAATGAGGGGGGACTGCCCCACTCTGCCCTACCTAAATGGTGCCCCTGCTTTATGGTAGAAATTTATTCTTAGGTGCTAATATTTGTACAAGTAAATACAATGGTTTCCACTGTGTTCTGAGGTATCGCCATGTTTCAGGATATGTGCTTCATAATGAGGGCTAGTGTCCCTCATTGTCCCTCCTTTTGAGTGTCCATGTCCCTCATTTCATTGACAAAAAGTGAGGCATGGTGCATGCTTCCAGAGCCCTACTCAGCACAAAGAGTGCTGAACATGGCCATAATGTATCTGCTCCATGCAGATTAACAAAAGAAAAGTAAGTGAGCTGTAACAGTCATGGAGAAACACATATGGAATACTAAATATGCATAAGGGGATTTGCATAGCCCAAAACAAAAAAGTTCAGGCTTCACACCACAGAGGCCCCTCTTCGCACATTTAGAATGAAGGGTGTTGGCTGACTACTGACAGTAAAGATCAAAGGGGTCATATCTTAGGCATTTAATGCTGTAGGCAAACAATACTTTACAATTTAATGGCAAAGATCAGAAGCCAATAAACAATTTGCAAAAGGATTTGATGGTCAGAATTAATGAGTGCCTAATTTTAATGAGAAATCAATGGCTCTAATTGCTAGCAGTAGTATGAGAAATAGAAACGAATGTGTTTTTTTAAATAAGATTTGCACCAGCTTAGCTACTGTATGCATGGCAAGCATGCAATACGTAAACCTGATATGATTTTTAAATGATGTTCGCACCAGCTTACCTGTTGCACATGTCAAGCTTGCAGCATGCACACCTGATATGATTTTTAGATCTAGTTCACTTAGGTTTACTTTGTGTATGCTAACCACATGCAAACATTGCACAATTAAGCATGTGGCATGTATTGTGCATGTATGTGGCACACTTGCATTTCTGTAAGGGGTAGTATGGTTGATACGGGTAGTATAATAATTAATACACTCAGTTTTCTTTATTTACTATGTTTTATGGGTGCCAGACCTCCCTGGAGTTCAGCCTCCGACTCCCCTGAACACTGCCCACCCCCGATTTTTAACACTGGAGAGTCCCTGCAGACCTCATTGGGCATGTGGATTCAATCTGGTGGGTTCATTCCAGTTCCTAGTGAACAGCTGTATCACAAAACCCTAGAAGACAATCTGACATGATCTAACAGTCCCTCCAGTGCAATTGGAGGAATGGAAGAGGACTTTGCTGCTTAGGTTTCCAGTTTTCAGCACCATCTATACATTGCATTAAGGAGTACAAAGCTCATTGAAAAAAAGAAGTAAAATTCTGAGCCCAAAGAAAAGCCAGGGAACATAAAAGAGTCTGATTGCTCTTTTTAAAACAATATTTGAAGTCAGAAATTTAAAAATCACCTATAGTAGGCTTAGGGAGAATAAAGCTAGGGGTAATGTGGGGAAGTTTTTTTTCACCCAGAGAAAGGTCCAACGTATGAAATGAACATCCAAAAGAAGTGACTAGAGTGGGTTGTGTTTCATCTTTTTACACCTTATAACATTGGCCTGCTTAGTTTTTATACTGACTCATTCGTTGTTATTCATCTGTTATTTATTCATAATTTTATTGTTCTATTGTTTTACTGAAGGTTTTTCTTGGGAGGGTGAGGGTATTGGGTATTGGTTTCTTTATTCATTATATTTCATTCGGGGGGTATGTGGGAATAGGTTTTAATATTTGCAATTAACTGGTTTTGTTTGTTATTATTTGTTTTGTTTGTTGCCGCCTTTTGGTGTAGTTCTTTTCATATGTTGGCAAAGGTCTCCCCCAGTCAGGCACTACTCTCCCACTGAGTTTTGCAGCCTCTGCCCCTTTATTTGTCTGCATTTGCCTGCTGAGGTTTATGTCCGATGCTGAGCTTTGGGGATCGCAAGGAGGGGTTATAGGAGTGGCAGCTGTGGACCTCCGAGGAGGGTGGAGCCAAGTGGCCAGATTGGTGTGGTGGGGACCAGAAGACTCCCTGGGGTGAAATGGGCCCCAAACAGAGGTCTTCCCTGTCTGGTTCCTATACCCAAGGGCTCCTCTATGAGTGGGCAGATGGCTCGGCCGGCCTTGGGGTCTCATCCTACTCAGGTGGTGTTGTGTAATGCCAGGTCCATTAAAAACAAGATGGCAGTGATTGCTGATCTTGTTGGGTCATTGGACCTGGCCTGCGTCATCGAGACCTGGCTGGATGAAAATTCTGGCCCAGTTCCTGAGTCAGCAATTCCAGCTGGGTTTTCTGTGATACACCACCTGAGGATGGATCGTAGGGGCGGGGTGCAGCCACTAGTTTTAGATCAGAGTTGGGTCTTGTGGATGTGCCAGTTGTGGAGACCCGGTCCTTTGAATATGTCATGGGCTCGGTTGTGGGTTGCAGGATTCTTCTCATCTACTGTCCACCTGGGGACAAGAAGCAATTCCTGCAGGAAGTCGTGGACTTCATCGTCGATATGGTGTCGGAGTCCCCCAGATGGGTGGTTCTGGGGGACTTCAATGCCTGGGTCAACGATGAACTCTCACAGTTTGGTCAAGACTTCCTCCAATTGATGACCTCATTGGGCTTCACACAGGTGATAACCTCTACGACCCACAATCATGGTCATTCCCTGAACCTGGTCTTCTTACTGGGTATGGAGATCTCTGATCTGGTGGTGGAGCCGGTCAGTTGATCTGACTATCATACCATAAGGTTCAATTTCCAGGCTCCCCTTTATAGGCCTACCCCTATGGAGATGGTCCGGTACCACCCTTTAAGGGGTTTGACCCCTGATGGCCTGGCGGCGGTACTTGATGTATCGGGGCTTCCGGGGTTTAGAGGTGATCCAGACACTTTGGTACAGGGTTATAATGACACTGTTATCAGGGCTCTGGATCTACTCGCTTCTGTCTGTGTTCATCCCCTCACCCAGCGTCCTTGGTTTCCCTGGTTTAATGGGACTTTGAGGGAACTAAGGAGAGTGGGATGAAGGATGGAGCATTGCTGGTGGAAACTGAGCCTTGATACCGACAGACTTAGATTGATGACCCATTATAAGGTCTATCAATCAGCTATCTCCCATAAGAAGACAGAGTTCCTGTCCAGGGAGATTGCTGCAGCACAGAATCGACCAGCTCAGCACTTTCAGACTGCGGACAGACTGTGCAATCCAGCCTGTCTACAGTCTCAGAGAGCATTGTCACAAGAAAAATGTGATGAGTTTGCTCGACACTTTGCCGATAAGGTTGCCGACATCAGGTCTGAGATCCATGCAGCTCGCCCCAATAAGGATGGCAGTGGTCAGTGGAAATTCACAGTTCCTCAGTCTGCCTAGTCTGACTTTGGCCAGCCAGCAATCGAGGATGTCATGAGGATTATCCAGACCATGCGGCCGGCCGGCTGTAGTTTGGACCCAGGCCCAACACGCCTCCTCGTGGGGTACGTTGAGACCATCGGCCCAGTCCTTGCTGAGATTGTCTGGTGTTTGTTAGACTAAGGTGTGTTTCCAGACACCCTGAAGGAGGTGGTGGTGACACCTGTCCTTAAGAAACATTCTCTCAACCCAGATTGTCTTGCTAACTACAGACCCATCTCTAACCTTCCCTTTGTGGGTAAAGTTATTGAGAAGGTGGTTGGGCGGCAGCTGAAGGATCACTTGACCATCCACGACATCTACGATCCTCTCCAGTCTGGATTTCAGAAAAAGCGTAGTACCGAGACAGCCCTTGTTTGGATCCTCAATGATCTCCTGATAGCGAGAGATCAAAAGAGCTGTTCCATCTTGGTTCTTCTTGATCTCTTTGCAGTGTTTGACACTGTGGACCATGGTATGTTGGTAGAGCACCTGCAGTTGATCTGCAGACTGTCAGGTACGGTCCTCATATAGTTCCATTCTTTCCTCACTGGCAGGTTTCAGAAAGTAGTCTCTGGGGTTTACTTCTCAGACAAGTTCTCCCACCATGTGGAGTCCTGCAGGGCTCTGTGCTATCTCCGATGTTGTTCGAGGTGTATATGCTGCCATTAGGAGACATTGTAAGGCAGTATGGGCTGAGTTTCCACTGCTATGCAGATAATACTTAGCTGTACAAGTCCTTTGTGCCCGATCATGTGGGAGCTATCTCAAGTTTTAACAACTGCCTTTCTGAGACTGAAGACTGGATGAGTGCTAACTGGCTGAAGCTGAACCTGAATAAGACTGAGGTTTTGTTTGTTGATCCAGGTCATCGAGTAGAGGGTCCCTCGGTAGGGCGAGCATCTGGGCTTTGGCTGAGTGGCTACCAGCTGATGACCTCCGAATGGATGTGCTATCTGGGTGTGGTTCTTGACGATGGACTGACACTTAAATTTCAGGTGTCGTCCATTGTCAAGACTGCCTTTTACCATCTAAGGAACATTGCTCGGATCAAGCACCTAGTTCCACCTGACAACATTCCAGCTTTGGTCCATGCCTTCATGAGCTCTAGCCTTGATTACTGTAATTCCCTTTACATAGAGCTACTGGGGGTTGATATCTGCCACTTGCAGCTGGTGCAGAACGTGGCAGCTAGGCTGTTGACTGGGCTACCATGATGTTGCCATGTCACGCCGGTGCTGCACGATCTGCACTGGCTGCCCATTCAGTGGCAGATCACTTTCAAGGTCAGCTTACTGACCTATAAGGCCCAACATGGACAGGGTCCAAGTTATCTGCAAGATCTTCTTCACCCCTACTGCCCCTCCCAGCCACTTTGCTCCACTGACGAGGGATTGCTAGAGATTCCCAGGGTTCACTTAAAGTCATCTGGCACCCGAGCATTTGAATTCGTGGCCCCTTCCCTGTGGAATTTTGTACCTCGTCGGATAAGACAGTGCCTGATGATGGAGAGTTTTAAATCTGCATTTAAAACTCACTTGTTTAATCTTGCTTTTCCTGATGCTATATAAGTGTGTTATGAATGTTTTATGGAGTTTTTAGCTGGGCTTTTACTGTTTATTGCACTTGCGCTATGATCCTTCATCAATTTACCAGTTTCCAGCAAGCAATTTGCAGTTGGCAGTAGCAGAACTCAATAACACAATGTTCCCTCGATATGTGAATATCAGGACCTTCCATTCTTTACCACAAAGGCATTTACATTAAAACAGGATTGTTTTCTTTTAGATGCCACGTGTTTCCATAGTTTATATCTGCTGTGAAATCTTTGTCCACTGCTTATGACATAACAGCCTGTTGCCATAGACGTGATTCTGATGTTACAAACAAAGGATTGTGACTTCAGTGCAGGAACAGAAATGGGGACAGATGAAGCCTACGGGGCAAAGAGACTCTTTCCATGCAAATGTATTTACCAAGAAAGAATGAAATGTCCAGAAATTCAAATTTAGTTAGCATTTTATGAGATCTGAGTCCTTCTTATGTTGGCAATAATGTTTTGTAGAATCCTAGAATTCCCATTAAACATCAGTTGGATCAGTTGCACATGGAAATAACATTTAAGCATTAAATGCACACAAGGATTGGGTTGCAATAAGGTAATCCAGCCCTTGCATGCTAAGTCACATGAGCTGAGATCAAGTGTAGTTTGCTATGGGGTGGAATTAATGATCGATAGAAGCCCCCACGCAATTCACCTTACTGCTAATATAAAAGTTTTCATGTGTTAAAAATTTGAAAAAAGAGCTATCCTGAAGCTTCCCACACTCATGTACTATTTTACACAATGGTAAGGAGTAAGTATGATTTATGTGAATACTGAGGTGTACTGTAGTCACACAGATCTGAGCCAATCAGGAAGATGGATTTCAGATGCCCATTTCATAATAATGGGTACAGAATCAAATTTATTGGAGAAGACAGGGTAATAAGGAACAAACCCTCTTGCACATTTAGTGTACCTGGGAGAAAAAGGCACATCACTTGATCTGGATTTATGAAAGGTTCTAGCACTGATAGTTTCCCTCACTATTGCAACTTGGCACATAAACGTTTCTAGTACCGTGTCTCATTAAACAACAGCTACCGCATACCTAGAGATTCCACTGGACTGAGTGCGTAGGTAGCCATTAGGCTGACTGCTACACTCTGACCCCTGCAGATGATGCTTTGAAATGTGAGATCAATGAGGAACAAGATTGCCTTTATGGCAGATTTAATATCGGGTTCCTCGGTTGATCTGATTTGAATCACAGAGATCTGGCTGAGTGACGATACTGGCCTAGTTTTGGAAGTGGCAGTCCCAGCTGGATTCTCTGTGGTACACTGTCCATGGAGGGATCATGGGGGGGGGGCGGTATCTGTTTTAGATTCGAGTTAAACTTCCCACTGAGCCCAGTGGGGGGTACTTCATCATCTGTATGTGTTTCTGTGCATGGGGATCCAGGTGCGGTTGCAGGATCTTTCTGGTGTACTGGTCTCCAGGTTGCGAGTGGGATTTTCTGTGGGAAATCATTGACTTCATTGCTGAAAGGTGCTTGGAGTAGTCCAGGTGGATTATTCTTGGTGATTTCAATGCCTGGGTCAACGATGAATTCTTGCACTTTAGAAGGGATTTTCCTCCAGTTGATGGAATCACTGGGTCTTGCACAAGTTGCTACTTCTGTGACTCACCAGCATGGGCGCACTTTGGACTTGGTTTTCTCCCTGGGACTCAGGGTTGGGAACCTTGAAATCAATCCAGTCAGTTGATCGGATCATTGCATGGTGAAGTTCTCCTTCAGGGCCCCCCCTGTAGTCCTCCCCCTTTGGAGATGGTTCAGTACTGCCTTTTTAGAGGGATCAGACCAGAGGGATTGCAAGCAGTACTGGACATCCCAGAGGTGTTGACAGCTTGTCAGATGGGATCATTGCATGCGGTGGTGATCTACAATAGTGTCATTACTGAGGCCTTTGACTCTGTAGCACCTACCCATGTACAACCACTGGTCTCATGTTTGGCTCTCCATGGCTCAATGGGGAGCTCACGGAATTGAAAACCAGGGGTTGGAGGTTAGAGCACTGTTGGAGGAGGTCCTGGGTCCAGGAGAACTTTGATGATTCATTATAATGAATATCAAAGGGCACTCTCCTGTAAGAAGGCAGTATTTCTTTTTTAAGATCTTTTTATTTTTCATATAAGGCTGGTATACAATATATGAGTTATCAATTACAAACAAATGAGCTTTACAATCAAGGCAATCAAATTTACTCATATTTTTCTTACAGTAGCTACAGATACTCAATATATTGCAGGAGTGTACAACAGAAAAACAAATGAATTGTCTATAGTCTGAGACTAAAGTTTAGGCTAATATTTGGGCCTAATATTTAATTATCATCACCAAACCTAAGGGAGAGAAGGAATTAAAATAAGAAATGAGAAGTGACAAATTGAAAATCATACTTAAAGAGATGTAGTAGAACTAAAATGATAAATCTGCCCTAGTATTCATCTTAAGGGTTCCCAGATTGACTCAAAAATATCAGCTTGGTCCTCAAAGTAGTAATGAATTCCTTCTAATTTACAGAAGTCTAACATAGAATTAAACCATACTCTAATTGACAGAGCACTACTGTCCTTCCAAGACATTAATATGCATTTTTTTGCCATGGGAAGTCCATAAGTTAGAAGTTTTCTATGTTCCTCTAGACAATTATAATCTCTTAGGTTCCATCCAAGCAAAACCAACAATGGATCTGGAGTTAATTTAATGGCCTCACAAACGGAATCCCAAAATTTAGTAAGTTTCCTACATGTCAACAACATATAAATGAGTTAGCCTTAGTTGTTAAGACATCTGGGGAATTGTCATTCAAATTAAGATTGAATTTGTGCAATCTGGAAGGTGTTAGATGGACTCTGTGCAAAATATTAAACTGAATCTGCTGCAGTTTAGAGGAATGGAATTCTTGTAGTGGATATGCCAATATGCCTGCCCAATTGTCATTATCTAAATTAATTCCCAGATGTTATTCCCATCTGGCCTTAAAGGAAAACCACACCCTCATATCTTGTAAATTGTGTTTCCATGTCAACAGACAACTCTTTTTGTGTAGGTGTTAAAGATATATGTGATTAGTTTATTTTCACTGTTCATACTAGACCCTGCAACTATCTTAGGGGTCTCCATTTTATGGTTGTTGAAATCTCATTGTCCCTGAGAGTGCATTAACATATGAGAACCTGATGTGTCAGCACCCTTTAGACTCCACAGTATGCCTGTCTGCTTAATTAGTGTTAAACAAAAGAAATTGCAGCAAGGTGTGAAATACCACATTTACCTTCAGTCAACTTTACAAACTGGCTGAGTTGTAAGGCAGGTCTTTTCCCTTTAAACTGCATTCAGTTTATGTGTTTCCAGAGAGTTTTTTTCAGAATATTAGCACTTTCAGCATAGAGATGCATGGTATAAACGGGTGGCGTGACAGCATGTGCTTATATGCTAATGCATTTGTCAGGGACAATGAGATTTCAACAACCATGACATGGAGACCCCTCCCCCCAGGATAGCTACAGGGGACTAACATGAACAGTGAAAACAAAGTAAAGCAAACACATGTATCCCTAACAGTTACAGGAAAAGAATTGTCTGTTGCCATGGAAACAATTACAATTTACAAGATATGAGGGTGTAATTTACCTTTAAGGTGATCTAGATTGAATGGACCTGTGTCCTGTAATAAAAGATAGAGGGCAGAAAGAGGCGCTTAATTTGGGTCATGTGATACTAATATATTACAGATTGGTGAAGCAGTATGATGAATCTTGGAGGCTGTAATATAATGCTGGAGCTGTAGATATCTAAAAAATTGTTGCCTTGGAATATCGTATTTATCTGCAGCTGTTCAAATGACATCAAAATATGGTCTTTAAATATATTAGCTAGTTTTAGAATACCCAGTAATTCCCAGCCCTGAAACCCCTTATCAGAAAGTGAGAGTCTGAACACAAAATGACAATAAATTGGAGTATTGCCAGATATCAGATCGCCCCAACCAATTATTTCATGAGCCTTTTTCCAATGCTGACATGCTGCCTGGGTAGCCAATAATAGTGGGCAATTCAGTCTATTTCCCACATAATATCTGGAGTACAGAATAGTCATTGGATCAGGGTAATTGTGAAAAGCCTGTCAATTTTTCTACAACTGGAATGTTCTACTTGAAACCAATCTTGAATTTGTTAAAAATGTATGAAGCCAAACAATAATTTTTGAAATTAGGTAAAGGCATATCACCCAGGTTCTTAGACAGTCTTAATTTATGTAAATTCAGTCTGAATTTTTTTTTTCTTTCCAAATAAAGTTTGAAATTAATTTTTCTAAATGAACATTTATTTTGATGACATTGCAGCATCCAATTAGTATAAGTGGAAGTTTTAGCCATTTCTGTAGATCTTCACATACTGTTTTAAGCAATGGAATAATATTTTTTTCTCAAAGAGAAGAGAGGGGTCTTTTGTAATATTTGCACCCATATATTTTATCTTATCTGATATTATTCATTGAACTTCTTAAGGGAGGGTTGAATTACCAGTGCTGTTTAAATGTAAAGCTTTCTGTTTTAGCCATACTAATTTTATATATCTTTATGGCACCACGAAACTCATTTATAGTGTATGGTGGAATGTTGTTATATCTAAAAATCCATCACTTGCACAGTGTTGCTATGCTGCAGTTGACACATCATTTTTACGTTCGCTTGCGCACATGCGCAAGGAACGTTTAGGGAGAGTAGCACACTTTGGAGGTGTGCCTCTCCTGTTCAATGCACTGCTCCATTGAGCAGGCATGGCGGTCCTGCACCAATGGGTGTGGGAGCTGTGTATGACAGTGGTGGTCTTCGCTTCAAAGAAAAACACCACAGTCATACACAGCGCTAGGCTCACCCCCCCAAAGCTTTGGTGCCATGCTGGGAGCCCATCCCAGCATGGCAAACGCCCTGCGCCTCAGGCCGATGGGGGTGCCTAACTGCTGTCTATGTCCCCAAATGCCCCCAAAGCTTGGTGCCATGCTGAGTCCACCCCAGCATGGCAAATGTCCAGCGTCATCTTTTTTTAGTTTTTAACCTGAAAAATAAAACGGTCCCACGGCTCTTCTGCCAGCCCCCACAACCCGCACCCACCCATTGTACTGCCTCCTGACACCCCCCTCACCCCATACTTACCTTCGGACCTCGGCGCGACGATCTTCAGTGGACCGGGAACACGTCTGCACTCTTCAAAGTCGACCGCGAACTGAGGAAATGCCGGTAAGCTGTATCATGGGCTAGATGGGGGTTTTCAACTTTATTGCATATCTCAGGCATTTTTGGAATTTTTGCAACAAAACATGGGGTTTTTGGGACCCCTTCTCATGAATGATGTCACTGTCATGGCGTTATTCGGGCCCGAGGGTGATTTCAAGAGTCATTGTGCAGTCACTCTAGAAATCACTCTTTTGGGCCCAAATAATGCCATGACAGTGACATCATTCATGAGAAGGTCCCAAAAACCCCATGTTGAAAATTTGGTGCAAAAATTCCAAAAAATGACTGTTTTACGAGCATGCATTGCGTAGTTCCTACGCAGGCTCATAAGTTCACGAATTTTCAATGTTTTCACTCCAGATTTTCAACATTGCTATTTTACCACACCTCTTTATGAGCAGTACAGCTGTCATTTTTCACATCCTGCCCAAAACGTGTTTCCACCCATGTAGCGCACAATGGCGCAGTCGGTGTGTGAAATCAATGTATGGGACACATTAAGAAAATCACCATGACACTGTTCAGTAGCAGAGGTCTTAAAATGGCTATGTTGAAAATTTGGTGAAATAATTCCTAAAAATCACTGTTTTATGAGTGTGCGTTGTGCAGTTCCCACGCACGCTCGTAGGTTTGCGAATTTTCAATATTTCCACTCCAGATTTTCAACATTGCCATTTTACTACACCTTCTTATGAGTAGTACAGCTGTCATTTTTCACATCTCACCCAAAATGTGTTTCCGCCCATGTAGCGCACAATGGCGCAGTCGGTGTCTTGAAATCAATGTATGGGACACATTAAGAAAATCATAGTGACACTGTTCATGAGCAGAGGTCTTAAAATGGCTATGTTGAAAATTGCTGAACAAATTCCTAAAATTAATGTTTCATTTGCATGCGTGCGCATGGTTCCTACACCAGACGCTTACAATTTTCAATATTTTCACCCCAGATTTTCAACATTGCCATTTTACCACCCTGCTCATGAGAAGTACAGCTGTCATTTTTCACATCCTGCCCAAAATGTGTTTCCACCCATGTAGCGCAGTCACTGCAGAAGTCGGTGTGCTTAACTCAATGTATGGGACACATTAAGAAAATCACAGTGACACCAATCATGAGCAGAGGTCTTAAAATGGCTGTGTTGAAATCTGGTGAAAAATTCTAAAAATGACTGTTTTATGAAGCTCATGCTAAGCAGTTCCTACGCACGCTTTAAGTTTGCGAATTTTCAATATTTTCACTCCAGATTTTCAACATTGCCATTTTACTACACCTCCTTATGAGCAGTACAGCTGTCATTTTTCACATCCTGCCCAAAATGTGTTTCCGCCCATGTAGTGCACAATGGCACAGTCGGTGTGCGAAATCAATGTGTGGAACACAGTAAGAAAATCACAGTGACACTGTTCATTAGCAGAGGTTTTAAAATGGCAATGTTGATAATTTGGTGAAAAATTCCAAAAATGACTGTTTTACGAGCCATGTTGCACAGTTCCTTGACAAAGACGCCAGAGGGTTTGGCGAATTTTCAATATTTCACTCCAGATTTTCAACATTGCCATTTTACCACACCTCCTTATGAGCAGTACAGCTGTCATTTTCACATCCTGCCCAAAGCGTGTTTCCGCCCATGTAGCACAATGGCACAGTCAGTGTGTGAACTCAATGTATGGGACACATTAACAAAATCACAGTGACACTGTTCATGAGCAAGAGGTCTTAAATGGCTATGTTGAAAATTTGGTGAAAAATTCCTAAAATGACTGTTTTATGAGCCGCGTAAGCTACAGTTCATACGCACGCTTGTAAGTTCCCGAATTTTCAATATTTGCACTCCAATGACTTCCAAATACCTAAACAGCACATAGAAGCAAGCAACATTTGGCATTGACAAATGCTTGTTTATTTTTGCATTCGCTTGCATGCATGTGCAAGGAACGTTTTGGGACAGTACGACTTTTTGAAGGTGTGTGACCCTCCTGTCCAATGCAGTGCTCAGTGTAACGTGTGCAACCCTACTGCACCAATGGATGCATGAGCTGTCTATGACAGCAGTTTGACTGCAGTGGTCTTCAGTTAAAAGAAAAGCACCACTGCAATTAGCGGTTGTAACGTGTGTGTATTTAGCATATTGATGTCACCCTTTTCCCTCTGGCTGCTAATAAAATCCCTCCCACTTCCTCCCTTTGCTGCCGTCTACCCTGCTCCCTTGTTATTGCCCACACCAAACACATTGTATGTGCAGACGGCGTGCACAGTCCCCATTGTTTCCAGCCCCCCCCAACAAACACCCAGGTGACATGCTGGGAGCCCACCCCAGCATGCCCATTGTCCCTGTAAATGGGAAAACTGTCCCGTAACATCTTTTGTTTTTTTAAAACCTGTGAAAACAGAAAACCATCCCTCGCTGTGTCTTGTACCCCCTTCCCAAACCCACACCCACCCTCTGCATACCCCACCTCTCCCTCGCCCCATACTTACCTCTGGAGCCTGGCGCAATGATCTTCAGTGGAGTGGGAACACGTCTGCACTCTTGAAAGCAGAACGCAAACTGAAGAAATGACGGTAAGCTGTTTAATGGCATAAATGTTTTTTTTTCCAACTTAGTTGGATATCTTGGGCATTTTTGCAAATTTTGGCACCACATTTTCAACAGGTGGTTCTTGGGACACCACCTCATGAATTCAGTTACTGTCATGTGAGTTATTCGGTCCCCAAAGGTGATTTCATGGTCACTGCACAAAATCATCTTTTGGGATTGATTAACTAAACAACAGTGTCACTGTTAATAAGGTGGACTTCCAAAATCCTATGTTGCAAATCTGGTGAAAAAATGTCAAAAAATTACTGTGTTACGAGCGTTCGTTGTGCAATTTCCACGCACACTCATAACTTCCAGAATTTGAAATATTTTCACTCCAGATTTTCAACACTGGCATTTTTTCACACCTCCTTTATGAACAGTACAGCTGACATTTTTCACATCCTGGCTGAAATGTGTTTTTGCACATCCAGCGCACAATGGTGTGGTCACAGTGAGAAATCAATGCTCAGGACAGATTATGAAAATCACAGTGACACTGTTCATGAGCAGAGGTCCCACAATGCCTATGTTGAAAATTTGGTGACAAAAGTCCACAAAATGACTGTGTCATGAGCGTTCATTGCGCAGTTTCCATGTACGCTCGTAAGTTCGAGAAATTGTTGTATTTTCACTCCAGATGTTCAACATTGCCATCCCTTCTCACCTCCCTATGAATGCTACAGCTGTCAATTTTCACATCCTGCCCGAACTGTGTTTTTGCACATGTGGAGCACAACGGTGTGGTCGCTGTGGGAAATCAACGCTCAGGACAGATTAACAAAATAACAGTGGGACTGTTCATCAGCAGAGGTCTCAAATGCTTTTATGAGGTGGGGGTAACAAAAAGGTCATGCTGAAAATTTATTGTGCAAATACCAGCAATCACACAGTCCATTAGAGTAAAGCACCATACGTGCCAAACACCACTGCAAATACCTGCAAGCGAACGTTCGGCATTGACAAATGCTTGTTATTGTTATGCTGCAGTAGCTACGTAGGTACTGCAGCATAACAAAATATAATCATGCCTCGTGCTGTGAACGGTCCATTCCTCCATGCACAGGTTAACTCTGTCATTTGTCAACCTGTCAGTTACGGCAGCATTCAAACATTTCAGCAGCATAAAAGATAAAAGTATGGCAGCCGCAGTATTTTCTAAGGAATTGACTGACCAGGAGAAATTCACTTAACATTTTTTTTTTGTACACAGATCGCGAGAGCACATCATCATTGCCATTGCTGGAGAAATAATTAGTTTTCGGCTATTTTCAGAGCCAACATGGACTAATTTAATGTTTAAGAAATGCCGCAATGTAGTAGTTTACTGTTCACAGTTCTAGCTTCGTAATGTGGTAGTGCATGGAAGTGTATGTTTTAACGAGAATTTCCTGTTGTTCATCGGAGGACGTGTAAGTAAAAACAGTTTTCAACTTTCACATACGACTGTCTCAGTGAGAATCTTTACTGCCTTGAAAGTGTTGTTAATTGACCATACATGATAAAAGACAATGAATACCTTGCTGTCTATAACAAGCGTGTGTGTAACTTTGAGGTTGCCAATGGCGACCAAACCTCTCTAGCTGCGCTCTCAAGGTTCAAAAGGTTACCATGGCAACCTCTCAATGAATACATTTGCTTGTTATAGATAGCAAGATATCCATTTCCTCTGTATTAAGGAAACACAAGCCTGAAATGATGCCGATGATTCTGTGACATATAACAAAGTATTATCTGCAAGTAAACTAATTTTATGTTCATCATGACCACATTTTTTGCCCTTAATTGAATTACTGTAAAGAATGACAACTGCCACGGGTCTCAATAGCAAGGGAAATAATACAGGGGACAGTGGGCAACCCTGTCTGGTACCTCTAGTGAGAGAGAAGCTATGGGAGATATTGTTATTAGCTTAGACCAGGGGTTCTCAAATGGTGAGGCCAGCCTCCCTGGGGAGACCCCAACCTGTTCCAGGGGAGGCTCAAGCGAGTCTGAAAAAGTACAGTATTTAAATTTTGAGTGTTATGTATTTTGTGTGAAGAGATGAAGCAAACTGAAAGAGGATAATAGTAGGTGAATTTTATGTATTTATTTACTAATAGGTGACAAGAGAAGGTGAATGAGCCAAGGCTCATTTCAGGTGTACCCGGGGAAGGGAAGGTAGTGATTATATTTCAAAAAGGTAACTGCAAAACAATCAAGAAATACACAATAAACAATAGTGCAAATAAATATGAATAGTAAACTAATAATGAGTGGTGGTAATTGATCAATTTGTAGACTGATGGCAGAACAGCCCAAATACAAGGGCTGAGCATAGAAGTGCTAAGAGCATAGCAGGAAGGAGCAAAGTAATCCCAGAGAAGTTGCTTAGGAGCAGGGAAGGAGGGGGAGAGGCAAAGCATGTAGGAAGGTTATTTCATATAGAGAGGTAACGGAGAAAGTAGTCTGACCCATGAAGGTAATGCAACAAGGGGTAACAATGGTTCAAGAATAAAAATAGTGGAGCAAGAAGGCTGGCCGTGGAGGGGTTACAATAAACTGAATAATAATATTTATTCATTTTATTTATTTGTTATTCAGATGGGCACAAGAGCCCTTTTTCAAAGGTTCCACATCAGTATAAGAAAGAACTGAATGTGAGCCAAGTACTCAAAGGGGTTTAAATTTATTCATGGTGTACTGCGCAAAGTACAGCATGTTATTTTTCCTTGGGGAGGCCCAAGATTATTTCAGTTTTTGGGGGAGGCTCAGAATCTTTTCCATGGATTTGGGGAGGCTCACTGTGACAAAGTCTAAGAACCATTGGCTTAGACAACTGCTTTTGTGTAATAATATAACATTTTTATCCAGTTGATATATGATTCCCCAGATCCACATTTTTTAAAGACCTAAATCACATAGTCCCATTC
This sequence comes from Neoceratodus forsteri, assembly GCA_016271365.2. NCBI lineage: Eukaryota > Metazoa > Chordata > Ceratodontiformes > Ceratodontidae > Neoceratodus > Neoceratodus forsteri. The sequence goes on along the minus strand of CM057449.1, from coordinate 1,628,820,981 downwards.
AACCCAATCAAAAGCCTTTTCTGCATTTAAAGTGAGAATTAGGACCTCCTGACGTTTACAAGAATTGATTATATTTACTAATCTTCTTGTATTAGCCCCCAAATTACTATTTTTATAAAGCCATTTAGATATGGTTGAAAGATATGGTTGAATGAGACCGCGGATTACTTTTTCTTGCCAACTAGCAAGAAGCTTGGCCAAAATTTTCATGTCAGTATCAAGGAGAGATTTTGGCTGATATTCAGTAACCAATTCCAGGTGTTTATCTAGGAGGCAGCAATCTGTCCAGGGAGATTGCAGCTGGGAGCAATTGACCGGATCAGCTCTTCTGTACTGTGAATAGGTTATTAAATGCAGCCTGTCTTCAGCTGGCAAGAGTGGCTTCATTTGCTAAGTGTGAAGAGTTTGCTCGATTCTTCTCGGACAGAGTGTCCTCTATTCAGGCTGGAATCTCTCCAAATGGGTTATCAGAACCTGTGCCTGCACTTCATGGAAGCACTCGGCTGTTTTTGGGAGAATTTTGGACCATTGTGATGGAAGAGATCTGCTAGGTGATTTCAGAGTTGCGGCCCACGTGTTGTGAACTAGGCCTAGGCCCAATATGTCTACCAATGAGTTGCATGGGGTTTTTGGAGTTGGTGTCCTTTGTAATAGTTTGGTACTCCCTTTTAGAGGGGGGTCTTTCTGGTGGCACTGAAAAATGTGCTGGTTTGTTCCCTTCTGAAGAAGCCATCATTGAACCTGAATATTGTAATGAATTATCATCCCACCTATAACCTACCTTTTTTAGGTAAGGCTATTGAGAAGGTTGTGGCACTGCAGCTTGAGGTGAACCTCATAGCTCATAACATCTATGAGCCCCTCTAATCTGGTTTTAGATCTCAACATAGCACTGAGACAGCATTGGTCAGGGTGCATAATGACCTCCTGAGGGTGAGAGATAGGGGCGAATGGTCACTTCTCGTTCTCCTCGATCTCTCTTCAGCATCTGACATTGCAGATCATGGGTTGCTATTGGATTATCTGAGGGAGTACAGGGGGCTTACTGGAACTGTCATCTGCTAGTTTTAGTCCTGCCTCAGAGATAGAATGCAGAGGATGATAATAGGAATTTTCTCCTCATCCCCTGTGCCCCTGCTTTGTGGCATGCCCAAAGGTTCAGTCCTTTCACCTATGCTGTTGGCAGTGTACTTGTTACCCCTCTAAAAGGATCATTCAACAATACAGTTTGGGTTTCCACTGCTATGCAGATGCCATCCCATTGTTCTTGTCTTTTGCACTTGGGATGCCGGGTCCCATTGAGGTGCCCAATTTGTGCTTGTCTGAAATTCAGAAGTGGATGGAATCTTGTTGGCTGAGACTTAACCTGGACAAGACTGAGGTGCTGATGACTGAGCTGGGTCAGAGGGTGGGAGCAGAATTAGTCATGGGAGAGATGGGCTTAGGTTCGGGTCATCCAGGCTGTTGGCTTCTGCAAAGGTGAAAAATCTGGGAGTCAGTTTTGATGATTGGTTGACACTAGAGGCTCAGGTCTCTGCTGTAGACAGAAGTGTCTTTTACCGTTTCTGGAACATCAGCTGGATTAAGTTCCTTATCCCTTCTGAAGACTTGCTAACACTGGTGCATGTATTCATGATGTCCAGGCTAAACTACTGTAAACTTGCTACACCCCAGGGTAAACAGAGGTACCCTACAATGAAAAATGGCAGCTGTACTGTTCATAAGGAAGTGTAATAAAATGGTAATGTTGAAAATCTGGAGTGAAAATATTAAATTCGAAAACTTACGAGCATGCATAGGAACTACACAATGCACGCTCGTAAAACAGTCATTTTTAGGAATTATTTCACCAAATTTTCAACATAGCCATTTTAAGACCTCTGCTCATGAACAGTGTCTCTGTGATTTTCTTAATGTGTCCCATACATTGATTTCAAGACACCCATCATGCCTAGTTTGTAGCCAAGTATGAAGTGGAAACACATTTATAGGAAATGATAGCTGTACTGCTCATAAAGAAGTGTAATAAATGGCAATGTTGAAATCTGGAGTGAAAATATTGAAAATTCGCAAACTTATAGCTGCAGTGTAGGAACTGGTAACGACGCCTGTGAAACAGTCATTTTAGGAATTTTTTCACCAAATTTTCAACATAGCCATTTTAAGACCTCTGCTCATGAACAGTGTCACTGTGATTTTCTTAATGTGTCCCATACTGATTTCGCACACCAGCGCGCCATTGTGCGCTACATGCATGGAAAAACACATTTTGGGCAAGATGTGAAAAAATTATAGCTGCACTGCTCATAAGGAGGTGTGGTAAATTGGCAATATTGAAAATCTGGAGTGAAAATATTGAAAATTTCCTCATAACCATAAGCGCGGCGTAGGAACTGTGCAACGCGACGCCAGAAACAGTCATTTTAGGAATTTTTCCACCAAATTTTCAACATAGGCTTTTTAGAGCCCACCTTATGAACAGTGGTAGTGTCATTTTGTTACTCAGTCCTGAAAGGTGAGTTCGCACAGTGACTGCGAAATCAGCCTTCGGGCCCGATGAATGCCATGACAGTGAGAGCATTCATGAGAAGGGGTCCCAAAAACCCCATGTTGAAAATTTGGTGCAAAAATTCCAAAAAATGGCTGAGATATGCAGCAAAGTTAAAAAAACCCTATTCATTACATTATACAGCTTAGGGCATTTCCCAGTTCGCGGTCGGCTTTGAAGAGTGCAGACGTGTTCCCGTCCACTCAAGATCATCGCACTGGAGTCCAAGGTAAGTATGGGGTGAGGGGGGGATGTGGGGGCAGGGTGCGCAATGGGTGGTGCGGGTGGGGGCAGATACCGCGTAGGGACCATTTTTAAGTTTCAGTTTTTTTTTTCTTTACATGACAACTCGTGACATTTGCCATGCTAGGGTGAGCTCCCAGTGTGGCACAAGGATGGCTGGTGGGGGCGGGGGGTGTGTGGAGCCGACGGGGGATTGGGCACCCCGTCAGCAATAGCATCTGTTGCCCACGCTGGGGTGGGCTCCCAGCGTGGCACCCTGTACTGGGGGAGGAAACAGGAGTAGAGCCGACGGGGGATTGGGCACCCCGTCGGCTATACAATGTGTAGCCATGCTGGGGTGGGCACCCAGCATGGCATATGTAACTCTGCTTGGGGGGTACAGCACAGTCGGCTACACAGTGTGTGCGTGGAGGGGCGAGCACGCAGTATGCGTGCGTGTGTGTGTGTGTGTGTGTGTGTGTGTGTGTGTGTGTGAGTGAAGAGGGAGCGCACATGAGCAGGCAATATCTTATCGCTGCTCACTGAAGCGTAGCTCCCCCTTTCAACTGTATTCCACTGCATTTTGGAGCTGTCATAGACAGTTCCAGCAGGCATTGGAGAACTGCGGCCGCACCTGCAAACACACTGACTGAATTGGAAGAGGGCTGCCACACCTCCGAAAACTCGGATGATGGCACTATGTCTCTTGCACATGCATGCAAGCAAACATAAAAATGGTTTCCCAGTCATAAAATGGCAAAGGATTAATTAGTTAGAAGTCACATCTTAATACTACGAAATGTCAGGCTCCTTCTACCATTTTTGTTCTTCTTAAATTAATTTATAGCTTACTAGAGTAATCATTTCCTGACTTATGCATGATGAATTATGGTTAAACCTAATGTACTGGATTTTTTTAAAATTTTTTACATTCATAAATGTTTGTAATAGTTTCAAAACAGATCAAAAAATGAACCACTACTACTCGTGTGTCTGATGACCAGGGTCTCACAGGGTAGCACAGAAAAACAGAAGCAGCTTTCTGATGATGGCTTCGGGTGCAGGCTAGCACCAATAGGTAATAAAAAAACAGGCAGGCTCCTTGGCTCAGGGCCTAGTTGCTATCGCTGTGTAGCAGTTCCCCTTCTGGCTGAACAGTCACAGCTGTGCCGCAATGGACAAGGTTAGGCCTACACCGAGTTACTCCTTCACTGCTCCCTGGAATGCACACTTGATTAAGGTATCAAGGTATCCAGACCCTAATTTCACTGGCCTCACCCTTCTCTCAATCACACCAGCAGCAGTAAAGGTACTGATCTCCTACTTCTAAGTTCCAGCAGCAGTTCATAGAAAATCTCTGCGACAGTACTCCTTCAGCAGCAGTTCAATTACTGTAGTATGGAACTCAGTAAGATATTACAGCAAAGCAGCAACCTGTGGCTCTGACTCTAGTTAGGACTTCAGCTCTATCCTCTCAGCTTGAACGTCTCCTTCAGATGTCCGAGCAGGACTGCCTGAAACCCCTTTTAGCTTGTGGGAAGGTTACAGTACAAGTCCTAGTCTTTCTGACTGTGCACTGGCTGTTTGGGCTGTCAGTCACATTCAGCAGCAGTACTTGACTTAGGACTAGTGCAAAAAGGGCATCAAGCACACTGCCACTCTGGCTCCCAGAGTGCTTCAGGCATTCCTCCATAACTTTCAAGCTTTAATTGGCCGGTTTTGGGGTTGAAGATCTGTAAGATTGTGATGCCCATGGTCTTGGTGGTGCTAACTTGCAGTTACTTATTTTAATGGCCAGCTTGCCCAGGCCAGGATGATGCCAGTCAGTTTTTTGTTGCTAGCCTTCCGATATCTGATGTCCAGTTTGTCAATGACAGCCGAGGCGGTCCTGCTGGACATCTATGAAGTTCTTCTCTTCAAGTGCAGTGGCTCTCCTTTTATTGATGGTACAGAGCACTGGGAAAATATCTGCTCTGATTTCCTCTACATCACCTGGTCCCCAGTACTAGTTCCAGTTTGAGAATGCAGGCAGCAATGGAGGACCTACCCAGAGCCTCTGGTGGCCCCAAGTTAAACTGCACCATGGGATGGTTCATTACTGTGCATACAATTTGCTTTGATGGCCTTGTCTGGCAATTTAATCCATGTGCACTTTTCCATTTGTGTGAAAAGGTTTGTGCTGAGTTCTTATTTATTCCTTGTTTTCTAGCTTTTAGATAATGTACCCTGGGCTTTGACTTTCACTGTAGAGTAAACACAACTTTATTTTCCTTATTTACCAAGGGAAGCCAAACTTGATTAAAATGCAACATCTTTACTCAGTGGGGTCCATATTCCATCCTCCTTTACAGCTGAGTGTCCCAAAGCACAAGGAGGTCATGTGAGTCGTTCAGGGTCACCCAGTGCAGCAGTGGCTCTTACGGGATTCAAACCTGACATTCACAGATTCCTACTTCTGTGCTCTAACCAATGAATCAAATGACATTCCTGCTAAGTCAATCTTCTGCATTATTCTGAATGCTGTTATTACAGTAGGATGCCTCAGGGTCTCCTCTTTTCCAAGAAATAGTTGCTAGTTTCCAGGACTAGCCCTTAATTGTTCACACATATCTCTGTGAGTATTTTATGTTCCTAATCTGTCTCTGATTTACAAAGTGGAAACATTACATCAGCCATATACCATTTAGTAAGCTGAGCTTCCTGTAGAAGGGATATTCATTTATTTAATTGTGAACTGTGTGAGAACTCATTTTTCTTAACATTGCAGTGAACTAGTCAGAATTCAGTAAACATCTGTAGGAAAGAACAAACCCTTTTTTTTACAGTCAAAATGTTCTACTAAGTTTTCAGAGATACACAATACACACGTGAATAATAACATACACGTAGCAAACAAGACAGATCCTAGCACTAACACTGATTGCTATAACTGTACCTGCCATGTTCAGAGCATTTCAAGCAAAGGACTGCATTTTTACCCAGATGTTAAGGATGTGGAGGGGAGGGCTAGCCTCGACAAATTTGCTGTGTCTAAATCATACACCTCCAATTTCACCCCCACATGCACTGGCCACCTGATTTTCAAGTCATTCAGCTACAAGAGCCACTTCAGACTCATAGGACAAAACCAAAATTTAACAAAAAGTTGTAATGTATTTGTCCTCAATGTGACGAGGTACCTTTGGAAATGAGCCTCTGGCTCAAAGGTTGTAAACTGATGTACAAATAAATAAAAAATAAAGAATCACTGGCAGTGGCAAACACTAGCCACCTACTCCATCTATTTCTCCCTTTGTCTTCTTGTTGATGGATGGTATATGTAAGCATTTCCATATGATATGTGGTGTTGACTAATATTATCAACTCCTCCATGGATGGAATTTCACCTTTCAGCCATTGTTTTGTAATATTTTAGCCACACGAATGAGAATCCCAAGCAAATATCTAATTGCCTTGTCCTTCAGGTTATTGGGAAACAGCATAACTGGAAATAAATGCTCAGTCAGCTGTAACAGTGGAGAGATTATTTCCTTCAAACCTGCTTCTATTAAGGCAAAGAACGGGGTGAGCCAAGGGCAGGCCCAGAAAATATGGTAATGTTCCGCTCATGTCTCACCACATTGTCTCCAACAATGGCTATTAAGGGCTGTGCCTCTACAAGCCTATTGGATCAGTATAAAAATGAACACCATGCATTGCATAAGTAATAAAGGAACACTGGAATATACTTGAGATCAGATCCTTAATTGAAAACATCAATGGTCTGACACCCAGATGTACCTATAGGAGAGGATGGAATTTAAAGGACTGAAAACTACATTCAGCAGTTTGTACCAAGACCCAAATGTTCAACGGTCTTGCAGTCACGTCTACTGAGCTCTATCAAGAACTTTCTGTGTGGCCACTGCAACCTCTGCAGTAACACATTGGATTATAAATACTTTAAGCATTCAAGATTGAGGAAAATGTATTATATCAGGTCGTGCATTAACTACAGTTCTACTGGTGTAATGTACATGCTAATGTCTGTGTGGGCAGTGTATTGTATGTGGGACAGACAAACAGAGCACTCAGGCTGCACGCTGGAGAACACATAGCTAGGGCCAGAGCAAAAAATACAATCTTTGCGGTGACGAAACTCTAGTATGATGAAGCATGGCCATGAATCAGCAATCATCCTTCAGTTTGCAGAAAGCTGAAGTGGGAATCCGAGGACATGATTTTAATAAGAAACTACTCCAAAAAGAGACTTTCTAAATACACATTGTGCAGACAATTAAACACATGAGACTCAGTAATGACATTTCTTTGCACTGTTTTCTGTGGTACAGTAAAAAAGGGTAATATTGTTAGGCCAGGCTATGTACTGTTTTAAAACCCTTCTCTTCCCCAACTCCCCATACTTTTTCCATTTCCCACCATCTCCCTCTCCCCCGCCCTCATTCCCTGCCCTTATCTGTTTTATAGGAAGAGTGCTGTGTTTATATGTTATATATTTAAGAGATACAGGATTTATTTACTGTGATTTTATTTTCAATTTATTCACTAATGTAACCCTGGGACCATGTACCAATGGACTACTACCCCAGTCTGATAACCACAATACAGGTTGAGGGCCCTGGGCTCTATAACTGACAGAAAAAAGGGGTTTATTACAATAAGATAGATAATTAGCATGGTGCCTCCACCCAGAGTAAAAGGATAAGTGGATCAGATGACATGCTAGTACAGCTCCCCCCCAGGATGCTGTACCTACACACTTCCCACCCAGTGGTCCCACACATGGATTACCACATAGAAGTTCAAACAGGCTAGATTTATACAATTAATGGCTATAGTTAATAGCATGCTCACACTGGCTGCACTTACTAAATGGGTTCTAGCTATTGCTGAGACCCTCAATTACCTGTGGAGAATAGCAAGAAGTGACAGCAATATATTTTAAGGTTGGACATAGTAAGGTTGCACCCAGTAATAATTTGCTCATGGTCTGTGTTAAAGTAACAATAAACCCTTTTTATTATGGGGATATTTGGGGGATTAAGGAGTGCAAATTAATGGCTTGCATACATAGATTACTCTTAGTTTTGAAACATATTAACAGCAGAAATCCCACCTCCCACCAGCATGGCACAATGTAGACACAGGTCCCAAAATTAGCAGTACAGTTATATACTCCCAGTTAGCTTCACTGGGTACCCAAACCAGTACAGTTGCAGGCCTGATACACGTTGCAGCTGGTTGGCTGGCGATGGTGCACATAAACAAATGATTTGATTCATCTCCTTAAGCATGAAATTGGGATTGAACTCTTAACCTGGAACTTAATGGCTGAACACTTTGGCAAACTGGTATTTGTAATCCTGGGCCCGATGACCTGCTGCACGTCTCAAAGGCAACTGAAACAAAGGCAACTAGGAACATTGGTTGCAGGGTTAGCCCTGAAGTTACTCACAGTTTTGTAGCACCTCAGTCTCTGAAGTGGAGATAGGAGGGTTGGCTCCTTTGAGCAGGCTTGAACTTCCAGAGCCTCAGATTCAGGCTTCTGAAGCAGGGACCAGCATACAGGGAGCTGGGTCAGCATGACTCATCCCCACATCCAGGCATAACTCCTGAGGTGGCCACAAACTAGCATTAACCACTATGGTAGTGACTGACTCCCTAAACTGGTCTGTTTGAAGACTTCAAACAAGTCAATAGAGACTGGCACCTACTTACAGGGACGTTATAGTAAATGCAGCTTACTGGAGACATGGAGTCTCATACACAGTGGATTTCTTCATAAAAATGTCAATCTTTATTCATATGTAGTTAAAAGTTTCCTTATTAATCCATAAAAGCATCAGCATCCAGCAAAATCTGGTGCTTTTTTTTATCCTTTGAGAAAGCACCATAACGCGTTAGGAAGCAGCAGCCTGGGTGGGGTTGTTTTCTTCGGCTATACAACAGTCTATCTGGTAGATTTTGGACCGTACTTGCACAGATTACTTTGTTGGATGCTGATGCTTTCATGGATTCATGAAGAAACGTTTAACTACATATGAATAAAGACTGAAGTTTTTATGAAGAAATCCACTGTGTACAAGACTCCATTTTTCCAGTGAGCTATGTTTACTATAATAGCCCTGTAAGTAGGTACTAGTCTCCACTGGCTTGTTTGCGTACTTATTTATTTGACTTTGGCACTGCTAAACCTTGGATGCAGTCTGACACCCATCATTTTTGCATCTGTCTAAAGATGCAGTTTTGAGATTCTGAATGCAGTCCATGGAACCATTCTCTGGACTCAGGATACAGTCTCTAGGCACCTTTACACACAGTGATCTGTATTGCAATGAGAGATACAGATCAACTGCAATGTTACCTTTCTGGCATGTACAGGCGATACATTCAACAAGAAAAATGAATGGTCGCCGATTCCATGTTCCCTGGTTTCCTGGGTTCACAGAGTTTTATTCCATTCTACACTGTCATGTACTAGCACCCTTCTGCTCATTTCTGTTCCGTGACAACAGTGAATCCCGAGCTCTCTTGGCTGTTGTGGAGCGCATCGCCTGTAGATGGCACAAAGAGAGTAACATTACAGTTGATCTGTACCACTCATTCTGATACAGATTACAGCATGTAAAGGTGATCCACTCTGCAACAGTCCGAGCAGAACAAAGGACTGTCGTGGAATGAGCACCCCATGTAAAACCACCTTCTGACACTTTCAGGCTCTGAGAACAAACTTTGGAACATTCAGCTCTGAGTTCTCAATCTAGCAATTTTTCTCAGGATAAACAGTTCTCTGGTTCTGGCAGATTCTACCCCAATTCCAACTCTGGCAGCTTTTGCTCTGTAACACTAGTTCTGGAAATCTAGACTCTAGCAGCTAAATCAGTCTCTGCCCCTTTCAGGCTGAAGGACTGGTTTGGCTTAGCAGGAGGGCTCCAGGCCGTGATCCGAGAGACACACAGAGAAGCTCACTCTCTTCCTGAAAGCTTATGGCAACTGCCAGATCAATAGTCCTTCCCTGACTGAAGATAAACAATATTGTAATCCAACTGGTCATTGAGGCTGTCAATCAGAGTTCTGGCTTTCCGATTGGCCACGCAGAAGGTGCCAAACACTCAGTCCTCTACTCTTCTCAGCAGCCATAGCTAAGAATCCTTTAGGACCCTTTGAGTTCTGATTGGCTGAAACAAAAGGTCAAAGTAAGAAGATGGCTGCCAAGGAGCAGACAGTTAAATGTCCTACTTTAAGTCCACTTTATTAACAATCTAATCTGTTTTAAAATTAAACATTAACAACATTCACTAGGTATCCCTTTGCACTATTATCCAGTGCAAGAGTGGAGTTTAAGAGAGCATTCCCTGGCCGGTCGCAAACAATGAAGCATTCAAACCCAGCACAGTCTATTGCCACTATATACAGATACAGAGCTCTTATAGCTATAGCGCAATGGTGCCAGTTCGCACATTCACGCAGGATCTATGCATACATAATTATTTGACATTGATTCAAACCTCAAACTGGATATTAGCCCAGGTTCAAGAGGGCAGAACACCAGGGCTGGAACAAGCCAAGACAGAGGGCAAAGAGGGGTGCCCGGGGAGATAATTCAAGGTAAGCCCCTCCTATGGCGGGGGGGTGTTACATTAATGAAATATTATTTAGCACTTTTTGGTTTGTCCGGGGAGATTTCAGTTTCTTTGATCTATTAAAAATTAAGGCTTTAAAAAAGTGTTTATTGGTATACAAGGAGGCCCACAGCTAAAGAAAGCAATCATTTCTGATCATTACCTGAATCACACACCGGATCTTATCTTCTTACTCGTACTTGACATAACTGCAGTCAAGGCTGATCCGGTCATTTGGTCAGATCATATTGTGGTTGAATTTCAGTGTACGGTCCCATGCTCCATTACCCCCTCTGTGAAGACCATCCGGTGTCACCCTAAACATAAGTTGGAGCCTCACAAACTTCAGGATGCACTGAACGTCCCAGGCATGCTGCTAGCTTGTGCACAAGGTCCAAAGGCGGTTGTGGATTGCTATAATATGGCACGGTTGCCTTGGACTGTATTGCACCTTGCCACATTCACCCCATGACCTCCCATTGTGGCTCACTGTGGTATTGTGTTGAGCTGTGACAGTTGAAGACTAAGAGGTGTAGGTTGGAGCATTCCTGGAGAAGATCTGGATCTCTGGAGGACAGATTGGTGTTGAAACTTCACTATGCTGAATATCAACTGGTACGTGACCTGAAAAAGATAGAATTTTTGTTGTGGTTGATTGCTGCAGTGCAAAATCACCCAGCTCAGCTCTTCTGTACTGTAGACAGATGGTTAAATCCATCCTGTCTGGTGTCTGCAGTCCATGGGAGTCATTTCTGCAGAAAGGTGTGAAGAGTTTTGGTATTTTCTCACTGACAAAGTGTCAGCCATTAGAGTTGGTATTTTTTCTAGTCAGACCTATTGTGACTCTGATCTGTCAGCCTGGGATGAGTTTCAACAGGTATATGAGGCTGAGGTCCTCTGAGTTGTAATCAGTTTTGTGACCCATCAACTGTGAACTGGACCCTGGTCCAACTTGGCTGATTACTGGCTGTGCTGAGTTCCTAGGCCCAGTTTTTGCAGAGATCGTGAATGGGTCCTTGAGGGAGGCTATCTTTCCTTTGGTCTTGAAAGGGGCTTTGGTGAGGTCCCTTCTAAAAATGCCATCTCTGGACACTGACATTCTAGTGAACTACAAGCTGGTCTCTAACCTTCCCATCTTAGGGAAAGTTATTGAGAAGGTGGTGAATGAGCAACTGATAGACCACTTGGAGCGTCTTTCTATCTTTGAATCTCTCCAATCTGGTTTTGGCCTTGGCACAGCAGGGAGACAGCACTAGTCAGGGTGACTCATGATGTACTTCTGGTGATGGACTGAGGTCAACATACTATTTTGGTGCTCTCTGACTTTTCATCTGCATTCGACATGGTGGATCATGGGATGTTGATGGATCACCTGAAGAACTTTGTGTGTGGTACCAGCACAGTTCTGCAATGGTTTGCTTCATATTTGACTGGGAGGATGCAATGAGTGGGTCTGGGGAAATTTACCTTGAAGCCATCTGTGTTGTCCTGCAGTGTTCCTCAGGGTTCGATCCTCATCTCCATTTTATTCTTTGTGTCCAGCTGTACCTGTCTTGTGCCCCTGATGATACATCTGCGTCTTCTGTGCTGAGCCGTTGTTTGGCTGAGATAAATAATTACATGGCTTCTAACTGGTTATGCCTCAACCTGGGCAAAACAGAGATCATGGTTATCAAAACAGGTTGCCGGGGCTTGTCTGTTGCTGGGATGTTATCCTTCCTGTTCTAGGTAGCCAGACCCCCACAGCAATTAAAGCAGTTAGAGATCTGGGGGTCATTTTGGATGACAGACTGACATTTGAACAGCAGGCGTCACCTGTTGTCCAGTCTGGCTTCTTCCACCTCTGGAACATTGCTAGAATCCAGCCATACTTAGCTCAGGATGACCTAGCGATGATTATCCATGCTTTTATCACCACAAGGTTAGATTACTGTAATACTGTATAGCTAGGGCTATCTGGAGGTTTGATGCATCAACTGCAGCTAGTGTATGATGCTGCAGCCTGGATGTTGGTGGATTCCTCACTGAGGGACCACATTACTCTGCATATGTGTGCCCTGCACTGGCTGCCTTTGTGTTCGTGCATCACCTTCAGGATTGGGTTGTTGACATATAAAGCAGGTCTGGGACCAGACTACTTAAAAGTGCTCTTGATTTCTTACTAACCACTCTACCCTATCTGCTCCACTGAAGCTGGTCTGCTGGGGGTTCCCATGTCAAGGCTTAGGTTTTCAGGTGATAGAGCCTTTGGTGTGGCAGCCCCCATTATTTGGAATTTGATCCCTTATTATATTCTCTCAGCCAGCACAGTGGAGGCCTTCAAAGCCTCACTGAAAATGTTTCTATTTTATCAAGCTTTTAATTTGACATGATTTGTTCTTAGTGTTGCTTTGGTTTATATCTTATTGTTGTTTTGGTTTTAATTATTTGTAAAGCACTCAGGGCCCTTGCTGGATTGAGCATTATATAAATAAAATTTGCCTTGCCTAATTTGGTCACCATGTACTTGTATTTCTCTCCAATATTTGAATTAGTTTGCCCACTTACATCAAACACATATGGTGTATTTAAATCATACGTGGGGGTATACTAGCCAGCTCTGAGAAGGTAGTGACTGCCTCATTGAAACATCAGCAGTTCAGGTGTTACAGCGGACTGAGAGGCTGCCTATGCACTGGCTCTGTTTATTTAGGAAATACAGATCTATATGGATTTTAAAGCTGTTTGTGTCTTTGCACCATATTGTTCTTTGACTGGGTGACTTGGAGGTGAAATTAGAAGGTTTGCCACTTGTCTGGTGTGAGTCACATAAGGATTTGTAGATTGTCAGAGTGGAGATTCAATTAATAAAATGTATCAAATAAGATAAAGCTTGACGGTCTTTTATTTAATTGCTTGAACTCAGTTGTGGGTTCATGCAGCTTCATGAAGGGAACTTTCTCACAGTACTATGAATTTTGGCACTGTGATTTTTGCACCCCACACCACCTATTTTGTATCCATAAAGACATTGTTAATGAGCCCCAAACTTGTTTTATTAAGTATTGTAAATTGTTTTTCAGCACTCAAAGGTTTTTAAGACAGATCAGGAAGTTGCATAGTCTCAGCTACAGTACCACATGTGCATGGAATTGCCAGGTCTGGTGTGGCAGTGAGGCGGAAAGCCACAGATCTAGGAAGAACATCACAATGTCTATAGCACAATCTACTGAAAGAAATACCCCTCTCTGTCAATCCAGATGCAGAGCTAATGTTCTGTGTTTTTTTTTTGTTTAGCTTTCTTTATGCTCCCCGAAGCCAGTGGGGAGGTACCCCATTTCTGCCCCTTGTTGTTCCAGTCATCTGACCCTCCCCAGACTTACCGGGAGACTGAAGTGACCCATATGGTGGGCCCCCTCCAAGGGATACCCGAGAGAGGACAGAGTAAGATAAATGCTAATCCCACAGTCAAAGGCAGAGGGGGAGAGAGCGAGAGAGAGAGAGAGGAGAGAAAGAGAGGTAGGGAGGAGGGAGGAGGGAGGGAGCGGAGCTGAGACCAGATGTCATGAAGCTGGGGGGTCCTCTTATAGGTTTCCCCCGGTGCTGAGGATGTGCAATGACATCCATAGTAGGAAGCATGTGTTCCTACACATAGTGTGCTGATGTTTGCCCCAGTGCCAACCCCATCTCTGAGGCTTTTTACGGTGCACTGACTTCTGTCCACCACCAGGTGTCAGGATATTGCCAAGAGCCTGCTCCCACCCCACCCAGAAGAGGAAAGCTGTCCATCGGAAGCTTATCATCCTCCCCAAGGCTGACCCTCCAATGCTCCGGGATCATTCCCGAACCCAGGTTGTTGGTGCCGCAAGCCACAGCACTACCATTGTGCTGGTGGGATGGCTAGCTACTGTCCTGTTATTCTGTGATAAATGGACAGTAGCTACTAAATGCTGCATTCTAATTGGCTGTGAGATATGTTTCATCACAGTTACTCATTAGCTGCTGATACTAAAGTGAGAGATAAGCAGTTTCTCACAACTCCTTGCCTTGAAGAACACTCCAGTTTTTGTTTGTGCTCCTACCTACCCCCTGGCTGGACACTGCTTTGAGCCACCAAGGCCCCATGGCCACCTTCCTCTGCCAGTCACTATCCATTGCCCCTCGACCGACTATTGATCCCCTGGGTAACCTGACATAACTCTTCACCAGATGGGTGCCCCCCCTGGAGAGAAGTGTCCAGAGGCACAACTTCTTAGTCTGGGGATCAGTGGCAGGGGTAGTCAGCACGGGGCTATTCTGGGCTATCATGGTACTCTTCTGGCCATCTGTGTGCCGGTCTGAGTGTGCCCATTAATAGGGTGCCACAATTCAAAATTTGCCACCTCTTCCCCGAGATCCGCCTTCCCCAAGTTAGAATCTTTAGTTAAGGGGAGCATAGGGGGCACAACTCCCTGCATAAAAAGCAGGCGGCAAATTTAAATCCTGGTGTCCTAATGATGGGAGCACTTAGACGGGTGTGTTCCAACGGTCGATCCATCGTGGCATGCTGTGAACAGGTGGCCATCATCTGATCGGGCCAGGGAGCATTTTCTAGTTTTCTTGGCCCACCCTACTCAATCCTGGTTGGCCTGTAGGGTGGCAACTTGAGGCAGGGATGCACGGGGGGGGGTGTCGAGGCTTTGCATCCCCCTAGCACATCACCCAATCCACCTGCAGGTGCCAAGGCCCTGCTCACCCCCCAGGGAGGGAGGGAAGCATCCAATGGATGCTCTGGATCCCCTCCCTGCTGGTCTCTGTTCCTGGCATTCAGGCTCAGGGTGCATACCCGGGTCACCAGCATGCCGAGTGAACCCCTTCACTAGGCGCCATGGAGCCAGCATACACTCCAGTTTTATTTATGTTAATAAATCTTCAGTTTAAAAGATGCTTGATCCTCTGAATCATGCAAAAAAAACCAACATGTAAGAAACGTGAGGAGCAGCTTCTCACTTGGGAACTGCTGCTGCTTTTGCAGTCAGAGATAAGCAGTTTCTCAGAAGTCAGTGCCTCTAAGAGCACTCTGATTTTATGTATGTTGTAGCCTACCACATACTTATTCTAACTATTACCCCGAATTCCCAGAAGATTAGTAAGTGTAGTACAGAAAGATGCAATATACTCTTGTAAACACAGACCACAAGGTTTGAATAAGCCCTGGCACCATGGATAAGAATAAGGCCTAGATGTTCTGTCCTTTGGGTAGATGACCTTGCGCTTACAGAACAAGTCCAAATTTCCAGTTACATGGTACTTCAGCTCAACGGACTCCTTTCTTGGTGGCTGAACCAGAGGTGCTTTCCCTGGGGAAACTGACATATGTGTGTGTGTGTGTGTGTTTGTGTGCACACACGCTCTCACGTGTGTGTGTGTGTGTGTGTGTGTGTGTGTGTGTGTGTGTGTGTGATATGTAGGTACTTGGTAATAATTTCTCTTGGGGGTTAGGGACACCTTAGCATTTCCTCTGCAAAAGCCTATGGAGTAGGTTCACAAACAGTCTGGGAATGCCCCAATCTCCAGGTGTGCTGAACACATTATGCAAAGGGCTTCCAGCTTTCCCCTGCTGGCAATCGGGATTCTTGTGTCCGTGCGCCAATTGCCACAAGTTAGACCAGCTTTTTGTGATTTAACTTGTGGCAATCTCAGGTACCCTTTTTAAGGGGCTTGTGGTAAATATGTGGTGCAAGCTGCTGTAAATTGGGAAAACTGTTGCAAGTACACCCAATCTTCTTGAATCGGGCACATTTTGCATTGAAATGTTTGGTGCAGCTGCAGCAAAAAACAGGTTTGATGCAGGGCTTGATGCAAGTCCTGCATCCCCATTTGTGACTTGGGCCCCATGCGTCAAATTACTTTTAGGACACATAACACACGTGAAGTGACTGGTTATATTGCAGAAGGTCTGTTTCTTCCTCTGTGGTTCACTCCACATTCACCTTAAAGGGGTACTATAATCAAAATTTGCAAAAACATGTTGTGCAGAGTGTTTTGATTCTTGTGTGCAGTCCTGGTGTGTCCTTCCCTTTGTTTGCTATTAATAGTTTTTTTTGTGGCAATCTCAGGTACCCTTTTTAAGGTGCTTGTCCCCAGACTAATTAGTTTTTTTTTCTAAATTAGCCTGCTAGTTATATTGCTCTTCTTTTTTCTACAATTCCTCCTATCCCATGTAACGGTGATACATCTAGCACCACTGATTCAGCAAGAACTCGAGATAGGAGCCTGATGTTCTGGCCTCCACTGCATAGCTATAATTAACATTTTTGTTTTCTATGTGTGTGTCAGGTCTAGCCAGCAGGAATACAAGTTTTACTTTTAAAACTCTTCATTTCAGACTACACACAGCTACAAAAAGCACACAAATCACCCCAGGTCATCAATGCTATAATTAGTAAACCCTTTAGCTGTTTTTTTTTTTTTTTACAGAATAACCCACTCAGATAGTCCTCAAGTATTTGCTAAACTTCAAATGTAGCCTTTAGGGCTCACTGTATAAGGAACGGTACTTAATATCACATCTCTGCTGTTGTAAATTGACTCTAGACCAATGCTTGCTGAATCTATGGTCCTGGATACATCACTGTCACATGGGATAGCAGGCATTGTAGGAACAAGAAGAGCAATAAATTATGCTAACATGGAGATCCCCAGAGGCAATAAAACTATGATAAAACTAGCAGGCTGATTTAGACAAAATTCCTAATAGCAGACAAATAGAAGTACACAGTGGGATTACGTACACAAATCAAAACACTCTGCATAACATACGTTTTCGCAAATTCTGACTGTAGTTCTCCTTTAACTCCTCCTGTGATCTCTGTTTGCAGAAACAACCAGGGCAGCACACATTTAATTGCACTGAAACAAGATTAAATGTGTATTTACAGTTTATGCACAGTCGTTGATGTTATTCTAATCACTCCTTCAATGTGGTCAATCTAGTCTTTGCCCTCTTTCCCTTAAAATGCTCAGGCAGTAAATCTCAGTCAGTCTACTGTAATGTTAAGTCTAGTATCTAATTTATCTCACTTGGGGACTTGCAGCATCCTTGACACCCAATCTACCCTCACCTTGTTAACCCTAAAGTGAGTCAGACCTCCGGTGCAGTACTTGTACCTGCTGAGGTCTTGTTAACAGAATCCTCTGTCATTTCTAATAAGACAGGATATGCTTCTTTGCATGGGAGATAGAGAACTGCAGTCATTGAAAGAGTAATTAAGCAACATAGAACAAAGTACATATAATTCTCCTGTGATTTTATTATAATCTTTTAACTTCAGGGACCACCTCTATAGACCCAAAGTTTTGTCTTGTATTGGGCTTCATAAGGGGAAAGATGGTTCACCTATATACAAAAATCAAAATACAAACTTTAAGTATGGATATATACAAACCTGTGATAAGTCAAAAGTGCTTTGTGACGCAAAACTTGTTAGGTGATTATTTAAAAATAATTAATGCTAATTGACTAATGCCTTGAAAGATAAACTGTGAAAATAAGCTTACACTGCTACAGTTTGCTCGCATTCCAACCTTGGTGAGGGTTGTCTGTGAAATGATTTTACATATAACTCTTACTAAGTAGAGTGTGAGCAGACTGCTAATACTGTATCGATACGGCACATGCACTTTTTTACATTCACAAGGAAGTGAGCGTGTTTTATGTTTAGAATCATCTTAAGCAGCACTGATAAATAGAATACTGGCTCCATAGACAATGTTTATTGTATATACTATTAAATAACGAGAGTTCCTTACAGTTAAATAATGCATTTCATTGCTTATATATAGGATCAGTGATATACTGAAAAAGGTTCATGTAACTACATGAGTATTCTACATTGCAGCCGTATCAGCTTATTTTCCCAGCTTGTATCTCAAGGCATTAGCCAATTAGCATTAATTATTTTCAAATAATCGCTAACACATTTTGCTTCACAACACACTTGTGTCTTATCACAAGATTGTGCATATCCAAACTTAATGTCTGTATTTTGATTTTCGTATAGTGGCCCCGACATGACCGAACTGATGTTGTTGTGAGTCAGTCACCTGTGTATCACATGAACCTCATGGGCAGAAAAAGCCAAGCCAGAAACATGGCCAGCACAGAGAATTCCTAAAATACTGTTTGCGTTAAACACTCATGCCAATGAGTTGGTTTTGCTTGTCTTTTGTTGTTTTTTTAAAGCTGGAAGTGCATTGGCAACTCATATTGTGTTGTGTTGCAAAACTTTGTCAGCTCACAAGCATCTTCAATAGAAAGGTTATGAAATTCAACTGGAATGCATCAGTGGCTCTGTCACAGTATAATACAGATCTAAGCTGCAACATGTACACAGCAGTTTTTGCAAGGTAGTTATGAAACTCATTGGCATGAGACATTAACATGAACTGCTTTGTAGTTGTAGGAGGGCACTGTGCCACATGGAAGTACCACACATAGGACACGGCACCCTTTCCCCTGAAACAGGGAATAATAGTGAGCAGAGTCAAAAGAATAAACAGGTGCTTCACAGGTGACCCTAGCGGCAAATGTGTAGAGCAGTGTGCAACCAGCACTACTGTTTGCACAGCAGGGGTGACATGGGGAATTGGGGTGGAATGACAGGAAGGGTAGAATTTTGTGTTTCTGCTAATTATTCCATTGCTTATTCTGCAAGGGACAGTGGCAATCCCTAGGTAAGCTGGAGCCTTACACTGATACTACACTTGAGCTGCCAGATGGCAAGGGAACGACTTTGGTGTACTAGTCACTTAGGGCAGTGCTTGGGCATACTTTCAACAGCCTGATGACACAATATTGGCACCTGGACTAAGGTGTAGGACACAAGCTGCTATAACCAAGGACAGAGTACTACCTGGGTGAAGTCCAAGTAACTGCATTAGAGGAGGAAAAGGACCTGGGAGTGATGATCATTAGTGACCTGAAGCACTCCACGCAGTGCAAGAAAGCAGCAGCAAAGGCAAACAAGATGCTGGGATGCATATCTAGGGGGATCAGTAGTAGGAGAGAGGAGGTTATACTGCCCTTGTACAGATCTCTGGTAAGGCCACATCTAGAGTATGGAGTTCAGTACTGGTGCCCACACCTCAAAAGGGACATTAACCTGCTGGAGAAGGTCCGGAGGAGTGATACAAAGATAATAGTGGATTAGCAGGGTAAGGCATACGAGGAGAAGCTGAGGGCACTGAACATGTACTCCCTGGAAGACAGGAGAGAGAGGGGACATGATTGGGACCTTCAAGTACTTGAAAGGGATAAATAAGATTGATAGGAAGAGTCTCTTTAAGCTGAGTGGCAACCATAACATGAGGGGGCACAGTCTTAAGCTGGAGGGTGGGACGTTTAGGAGGGAGGTCAGGAAGCATGTCTTCATAGAGAGGGTGGTGGACACTTCGAATGCACTGGTGGAAGAGGTCATCTCATTGAATACAGTGGGCAACTTTTAGAGAGGCTGGGATTGGCATGGGGGAAGGTAAGGATCGTGGGTAGGGAGGATGGGAGGAGTGGGAAGGGAGGGCAGGGACATTAACTCAAGCTGTGGACCCTGCAATACAAGCAAACTTGATAGACCAAATGGCCTTCTTCTGCTGGCTTCTTTGTATGTTTGTATGTTCGAAATGGAGGGCCTTCATCATTTGCAACATGCTCCATACAGTGGCAATAAGGCACATGCTGTGAATGCTTAATGCTGCCATGCACCCACAGGAGGGTGGTTACCAGGAATTGTGTGGCATCTAATAGCACCAATGCACCAGGGAACCACATACCAATTAGATCCTGGTGGGCAAGGTCTGTTTGTGACCTTCTAATTGGGTGGTGGTCCAAGCAAGGGATTGTCCATTGGTTAACAATAATGACTTGAATGTTAGCCCACATACAAAGAGGATCCTGCTCTTACTGTGGCATGGACAGGTGGCCTTTAACACTTGTGCTTGGCAGATGAAGGTTCCCCTTCATATGTTCTTTTTGCCCCATTTGTTCCCCCCCTACAAATGGTCTGGGTACCCATGGCTGTACCCTCTCTCCAGCCAGTAGAAAGGGTGAGCAGTTGTCAGCCATTTCCTGATTGTTCAGCAGTGGGGGAGGAGGGTGGCATGACTGATCTGGGGACCAATTCCTCTTTTCATAGGACTGAGGGCCTCATCTCTATGAGGCATCTAGGCCCCCAGGTGGCTGCAGCATGTAACTTTGGGGCTTGCACATGAACCTCCCAGGTGATAGCACAGCAGGCTGCCACAGCACCACTCAGTGGGCCCTGCTCCTCTGATCAGCAAAACAGAGCTATCAGTAGCTCAGCTTTCAGCTGGGGCTAACTGTCTCTCCTGTGACTGACCCATGGCTCTGATGTCAGCAATGGGAGAGGATTCTGTGATGTACTCCAAGTGGTGCAACATGGAAAATGTCAGGCAGGGGGGACAGCCAGCTCAACCAGATAAAACAGAGTAAAAAAACTGGTACTGTAACCCCCCCTCAAAATGGTGGGCTTATCTTGGGTTGTCTCCTTAGGCACTGTGTTACCCTCTGCCTGGAAAAGGTCCAGCTTGAAGTTTTGCATTTACACCTGGCCAGTGTCCAGTGATGTAAATAGTGGGTCCATATCTAAAGATTGCATTAAATGGAGTCAACTCTGAAGAAAGAGGGGTTACTAGTGGGGTACAGCAGGATTCAGTATTGGGTCCAGTCCTTTTTAATGTCTTCATAAGTGACATTGCAGGGGGACTGGAAGGAAAAGTATGCCTCTTTGCAGATGACACAAAGATCTGCAACAGGGTTGATACACAAGGAGGCATGGAAAGGATGAGAAGGGACTTGGCAAGGTTGGGGAAATGGTCAGAAGTATGGCAGCTATGATTCGATGCAAAGAACTGCAAAATAATGCACCTGAGAAACTAGAACCCAGGGGAAGAATACACAATGGGAGGGGGAGGTAGTAACAACAACAAAAAAGGAATAGGACCTGGGGGTAATCATATCAGATGACCTTAAGGTTAGCAAGCAATGTGAGAAGGCAGTAGGGAGGGCTGGGGGTATACTGCGATGCATAGGGAGAGGCATCAGCAGCAGAAAACAGGAAGTTGTTATCCCTCTGTACTGAAAGTTGGTGAGACCCCATCTGGAGTACTGTGTCCAGCTCTGGAGACCCCATCTCCGCAAGGACATAGACAGGATAGAGGCAGTCCAGAGGAGGGCAACTAAAATGGTGCAGGGTCTGCATCAAAAGCTGTATGAGGAGAGACTAAAGGAGCTTAATATGTTTACCCTTGAGGAAAGAAGGGAGAGGGGGGACATGATAGAAAATTTTAAGTACCTCAGTGGAATCAACAAAGTCCAAGAGGGTAGCATCTTTCAGAAAAAGAAATGTGCAAGAACAAGGGGACACAATTTGAAGATGGGGGCAGTTCAGGGCAATGTGAAGAAGTATTATTTCACAGAGAGGGTAGTGGATGCATGGAACAGCCTTCCTGAGGAGGTTGTGGGGTCTAAAACTGTGGGAGAATTCAAGAATGCATGGGACAGACATAAGGCAATTTTGTGGGGGGTAGGAAGAAATAGGCTGTTGGTTAACTAGGATCTGTGGCCTATCCTGTAGGTAGAGAAATGGACAGACTAGGTGGGCCAAGCAGTCGGTATCTGCCATCAAAGTCTATGTTTCTATGTTTCTATGTTAAGTATTGTTGTATTTCTGGTCCATGTGCAAATGTGCGAATTAATGACATTGCATTATGCCTTTAATAAGTTCAGCCTGTTTATATAGTGTATAGTCTGTGCTGGGTCTGAGGGAAATGAAGCTTATGACTGACCTTGCAGCACTCATATAAGTTCCATTATACAGTCACTTACAAGTACAAATGAGGCTCTATTGAATGTGGTAACATTTATTGCTAAAGCTGAACTGTTATATTTAAGATGAACTCTAACGTTTGGGACTGTCAGTATTATACTCAGCCAGCAGTCATGTTGATACTTTGACCCTGCTGTTGAGCAAATTGGAACTCAAAGCGTCCTACTGGGTCCTTTTACTATGGCTGCTGGGAGAAATGGTGCACTATATTCTTGGTGCCCATTTTAACTAATCAGGACACTGGAACTGTGACTGACAGCCTGGGCAGCCAACTGAATTACTGCATTCTTTTTCCCTTGAGTCGAAAGAGACTTTGAACAGTTAGTCTGGCTTGAACTTCTAATCTGAGAAGAGGCTCTGTACTCAGTTCAGACAATTTGGGGTAGAGGCCTGTGTACCGCTCCTTGTCCTGAAATCCTGTGTGGATTGTTTGGAACTGCCAAGTGCTGCAGACCATTTAAAAGTCTCCAAAATGGTGAGAAACAGTGATATTTGTTGAGCTGAGATTTCTGCCTGAAGGGTGTCAGTGAAAACCATGAAGCTGTTTCTAGGTGAGAGAACTGTTTGCCTCAAGGACTGCTACCTGAACCTAAAGTTTAGGGCCTTTGGAATTGTCTCCAGACCATTTGCCAAAGGGGGAGACCTGAAACTATGTATAATTAAAGGTAGAAAGTATTATATATTAGATATTTAACTTTTAATTGAAGGTAAGACTGTATGTATTCTTGTAATTGTATATTTCCCCCTACATTCCTCCAGCTTCCCAATAATGTGTCCTTTAATTGCTATTGAAAAAGTGATTCAAAAAATTTATTTACAATTTCCTGGCACTATGGTATTAATAGGTGAGGATTTTTACGCGCACACTGGTGCATGTTTGGAAGATAAAAGTGTGAAATGGAACATAGATGATACTCTGAAAATTCCAATCAGGAACTCAGAAGATAAAGTAATAAATAAACATGGAGAACTTTTATTAAACATTTTAAATAATATGAATTTGCATATCTTAAATGGTAGATGTAATGGAGACTGGACAGGACAGCTTACTCACGATTTCAAAAGAGGAGGGAGTGTGCTGGATTATACGATGGTAGATACATTTTCTTTTCAGAGAATTAATAAGATGGACATTTTAGATGTTTGGGACAGTGATCATAGACCAATTCTTTTAGAAATGATTGGTATGCAAAAAATAAGAGAAGAAAATGATAAATGATGCGTAAAGGAAAGTTGCAGATAATAATATGGTGATTTATACTGCTAAAAAAATTAAATAGACCCCCTTAAATATACTGCTTGCAGTTAATAAACTCCACGCAGATGCGATAGAGCAATTGAAGCAAAAATGCATATTGGATCTTGAACTGAAGTATGACAGCTGGAAACTGACTTCTATAGCCCAGAATCAATATATTAACTTGGAGCATTATATATTAGAATAAATTAATAAGCTTCAGAACAATAAATGAATCAATAAATCATACAGGACAAGTTGGTTTGATAATGAATGTGCTAAAAAAGAAAACTTGATCTAGCAAACTGACAAGAGAGTAACAGGATATAATTATATTAAAGATAGCATGGAATTAATACATTTAAAAAAGAATACAGAGGATTGTTAAAAAAGAGAAAATCTTCATATAATACTAAGTTATGGTCCTTGTTACAAACTTCAATAGAAAAAAGATATCCCCCGATTTTGGCATCTAGTTGCTCACAGTACTAATAGCACTAGATTTAACTTGAAAGCTGTTATTCCTCGTTACTTGGAAAAACATTTTTGAAGAGCTACTCTGTAGTACTTTGTTACAAGATTATCCAATACTTAGCAGGGAAACACTACATACAGTTGATTGACTATCCATCACTAAAGCAGAGGTTGTACAGTAGAAGCCATTAAGAATCAAAAAAGAAATAAAGACCAGGATCAAATAGCATTAATGCAGAGTTATATCACGCGGATCCAAATTGGTGGGCCGACCTTCTGGTTTCTCTTTATAATAACATAACAAGGACCCAAAAATTACCGGACCATTGGAAAATAGGGGTTATAGTTCCTTTGCATAAAAAAGGTTCCTTATCAGAACCTGAAAATTATCATCCAATAACCCTTCTTAATATTATCATTAATATTTTCTCAAGATTAATTCTAAGCAGAGTTCAGTTCTGGATGTCTGAAAATAATATACTTTCAAAGAACCAGGTGGGTTTTTGTAAAGGGTGGTCCACAATAGAACAAATTTTTATTTTAAGGTATGTTTTAGATAAGTATGTAGTGCAAAAGAAAAGGAAAATGTATGCCGCTTTTACAGATATTAAATGAGATTTTGACTCTATTAATAGAAGTATGTTGTGGAAAATTAAAGGTATGGAAGATAACTTGATTTCCATTATTAAGTTATTACACGAAAACTCTAGTGTAATAAGATATGGTAAAGATGGAGTAACTGATCCAATAATAACATCTAGAGGAGGTAAACAAGGCTGCATAATTGTGGCAACACTATTTAATATATATATATATTAGAGGCAAAAAACTCCATTTAATGCATTAGTTAGGGTTGTTCCACAGTGACAAAAGTGAGGAAATTTGGTGTTAGGGTTGAAAGCCCCCCTTTGACCCCCCGTCCACACCCCCAACCGGCATTGGGGTGCACATTGGGGTTGTCAGCCCTAACTCTCACCCCATCAGATGTGTGAAGAAGCAGAGGTATAGGAGAATGGGGTGAGAGTTAGGACCAACAACCCCAAAGTGCACCCCAATGCTGGTTGGGGGTGTGGACGGGGGGGTCAAAGTGGTGCTTTCAACCCTAACACCAAATTTCCTCACTTTTGTCATTGTGGAACAACCCTAACTAATGCATTAAAAGGATTTTTTTGCCTCTAATTTACCTTCTTTTTGAGAATGATAATGAGAAATAGTGAATGTAATGTGGCGAGGGCCCCGCACTCCCGCCATGTGATGCCTTGTCACATAGTAACATGGTGCCCTCAAATGCAAATGGTAATGTGCATGGTGATACAAAGCGAAACAGAAAGATAAACAGTACTGTAGACACAAATGGTTAAAATAACGCAAACGCAAGCGCAAATGAAAACGCAAAGGGTAACACACATGGTGCCATAGATGGGAATGGTAAATGAAACAGGTACAGAACCGCAAGTGGAAGCGGTAAGGGTAACAGTAATGTAAGTGCAAAGGCTGGTTTTCCCCAAAAGCTGCATAGAGAAAGACAGTGAGTACAAAGAATATATGCATAGTAATGGGTCTCGGAGCAGAAAATCAGGAGTTGGAATACTAAACTGCTTATATCTCAGGAACCATACAATGTAGAAAAAAAATTTACAGTAAAAGTCATATAATGTATGACTTTCCTGGCTAAAGCAATACAGATCATGCTTAATAACTCCGCAACTGTATATCCGAACAGTACGAAGGTTGGCAGATCCCAAGATGTATGGCTCTTGATCTTGTATTCCAAATTTCAGGCAAATCCGTTGAACAGTTGCAAAGTTATTAAGGTGCAAAATTTTAGGTTTAACATGTAAATGGCTCCTCAACCCTAACTATGGTAGCACTACTGTGCTACCATAATATATAAATGTTTTGGTGAATGATTTGGATAGAGTAGAAACATTTCCTCCAAGGATTAATGATGTACCAATTAAAATGCTTTTATGTGCTGCTGATGCTGTCTTTATAGCTCAAATACCCCAATGTCTTAAGAGGGCATTAATGGCAACAATGAATTCACTGAGAAAATGGAATCTAACCCTAAATATCTCTAAAACTAAGATAATAGTACTTGGTGATCCAAAAAGAGTTTTAACCCCATGGATAGTGAATGGGTAAGTTTTGAGGAGGTGTTGGAATTTCAATACTTAGGGGTGATATTTAATGGGGGGGGGTAGGATGGACATCACACTTAAAAACAAAGAATAAAGCTCTTTTAGGAATTAATTGGTTTGCTAATACTTTTGCAAACAATTCCTTTTTTAGCACAACTGCGCTGTTATGAAGTCAAAGTTAATTCCCAGGTTCTTTATGGCTCAGAAGTTTGGGGCCCTTTTAGTAATGTTAATGAAACAATCTGTACAAAATCCGTTTTTAAAAAAATCTTTTAGGGGTCCCTAAATTTGCTCATAATGCTGTGGCACGTTCTAAACAGGTACCTTCTCAGTACTAACTAAGGTACAGAAAACATGTATTAATTTTTGGAGGAAAATCAGGAAATCTCCATCTGAAAGTATATTGTATTATTGTTGGATAGATGCTAAACAAAGGTCAGAATACAATAGCTGTCATGAGATGTGTTGGTTTGGACAAATACATTCTCTGTTAAATAAAATGGATCTACCATATAACTTTAGTTTTAAGGAAGATCTGGATGTTGAACAGTTTACTGTACATCATATTCAACCCAATGTTTGTTAGATATTTCTGTGCAACAAGATACTGCTAAAATTAAAGATTCTTGGGAATATTCAATTTATAAATTACTAAAACTTTGGTACAGAGAAATATTTAAAGTTATGTGAAAATGCAAGACAGAGGAAATCTCTAATGAAATTAAGAATGGGGTTTATACAGTATTTAACAAGAAGATGTGGGGACCAGGATTAGACCCGGGTCTCCCTTGTATATGTTCTGACTCCTACAAACTGAGTACGCATCATCACCTGTTGTTTGAATGTGAACAGCTAAAAGAGTAAAGCTTCTTGTTCCAGTCTTTAAGGACATAGAATTATAGAGAGATATTACTATGTTACATAATATATTAAATACAGATACAAAATTGGGCATTTTTGCACTAGCAACTTTTGCATAGAAAGCTGCAAAAAAGATGAATTGGAGTATTTAAATGTTATACCATTGTGATTATGTATTACGGTGTTTTTCTTTTATGGTATTTTAGAAGAAAGCTCTGTCAGATATTGTTTTTAATTTTTTGTATGTAATGAATTGTATTGCATACGTGCTGATGTTAATAAACTGAACTGAAATGAGACCAGAAACGTACTGTATTTCTGCCAGCTTGCACACCAGAGACTGCAGATCGCAAGCGGGTAAACTGTGTGGCCCAGCTAAGACTGTGCCAGAATTTAAACCTGTGATGCCAGACAACTTGTCTAAGAGACTGTGGCTGCCTGTGAGACAAAAGCTGCTAGAAGACCAGATTGGGGAGTCAGTTCCTGTGACGAAGTCCATCCTGGGTTGCAGACGCCCTTGGGAGGGAAGCCATGACATGGGGATGAGTCATGTTAGCCCTGGTCCCTGTATCCTGGTTCTTGCCAAAAAAGGACACAAATCTGCAGCCTGCAGCCAAGAACCAGTGAGTCAACTCCTGCTCCAGGGTGAGCCAGGCTGGCAACACTCCCAGATCCCAAGTTCCTGGTTCAGTAAGTAACAACAGGGCTTGTCCCTGCAGCACAAAAATTAAAAGTATTTCTTACCATCTGATTTGCTTTCTAAGTTTAGGTTGGTGTTTAGACTGCTTGCAGGCCATCGGGCTTGAGAATTACAAATTCCTGTGTAGTAAACCTTGTTGATGTGGTCACAGCCAAGTGCCAAAAGAGCAATAATTATTTGTTTACTTAAGGGACCCAACCAGCTGCAACACTTCAAGCCTGCAATTTAATAAACCCTGGGTACCCAGATAGTAGTAACTGGACTTTCCAGGGGGTTAAATGTATTTAGATGTATCTCAAAAACAAAACCATTGCCTTAAAGTTAATCTTGATTACATCCCATTCCCTTTATTAAGTCTCATAAATTAATCAATTTATCGCTTGAATGTTACACGAGTCCACGAGCATATTATTACTAAGTGCTGGGTTACTGAAAAGCAAAAAATTATACTGTTGTTGCTGAAGATCTTTCTTTACAGGCTGACAGGGTATAACCTAAAAGTCCAGCACCTATTTGGTAAGTGTGGTTACCATGAGCATATTATTAGCACTCACCACTAATTGTACCTTTCAATGCAAAGCAAAGTGTTGTATGTTAATCCATGTGTGGGACCACTGGTTGGGGCAGTGGGTAGGTACAACATCCCAGAGGGTTGTGCTAGCTTATCGGTAAACCCACTTAAAAGTCACTCTGGGTGGATGCACAGTGCAAATAGTACTTTTGTTACCAAAGAGCCCCTGAGAACAGCCCAACGATAACCCCAGGCCCCTCAACCTGCATTCAAGGCAGCAGGCAGAGGTAGCTGCTCATTGGGAGGTGGCACCCAGATTACAGTAAGAGAAAACATAAGTAATAGTGTTAAATAGTTTATGGGGTAGCCCCACACTAAGGTGTGAGGCTTTACATAATGGACATTCTAAAATCATATCATATCCCCCAATTAGCACCAATTAGTTTCCTATTCTTTCATTTTTATGAACCTCGATTATCTGAATCATTTTTCTGTCTCCCCCAACCATTCATAAGATCAAGGTTATACTGTATATATTCTCAGAATTCCTCACTATACCAAGGTATTTCTTCAGGAAACAAAATGAATTACCCTTGGGGTGATAAATACCGCCTGTAGTATCAACTTATTGTCAAAACATCCCCTGCCATCATCTCCCAATGGGTGTGGGTGTCTGCATCTGACAAACCTCATTCACTGTACTCTGTCATTCCTCCTTGGTTGAAGGAAACTTAATAATCCCTTTCTGGTGATACAATTTTTTTGTTGACATGAACAGAATAGAAAATGGATATTTTTATACTTCAGACAGTTCATCTTGGGGAAAAGTGCCCAGCAAATGGCTCTTTGGTTAGATATCTATTTCTCCCATTGGGACTCTTGAATTAAATATTTATTTCTCTCATTCAGTGGTTTGGAGAAGACATTATTATTCCCCAGGATTAACATTTTATATGAGTATTTTACATTTATTGATTTGAGTAAGTGACAATCGTTTTTTTATACTACTGTCATGACCAAAAAGGTTTTCTGAATGTAAAACAAATTACATGTTAGCAATCATGTCATTGTTTCCTGAGTAATTCATTTTTTATCAGATAATTATTCTGAACAATTGCGGTATTCCCCTGCCAGCAATTGAGATTCTCAACTCCATATGCCAATTGTCACAAGTTAGATGAGCTTTTTGCTGGTCTAACTTGTGACAATCGTAGGACCTTTTTTATGGGGATTGAATCAGATATGTGGGGCAAGCTACCATAAAGTGGGAAATGTGTCGCAAATGCACCTGATCTTCTTGAATCGGGTGCAAATTGCAACAATGTGTATGATGCAGCAGCACCCAAAAATGGGTTTGAGGCAGGGTTTGACGCAAGCCCTGCATCACACTTCATGAATCAGGCCCATAGTTTTTATGCTTGCTTGAATGCACGTACAAAGCAAATATATTTGTGGTAC
The DNA here is from genome assembly GCA_016271365.2 of Neoceratodus forsteri. Lineage (NCBI taxonomy): Eukaryota > Metazoa > Chordata > Ceratodontiformes > Ceratodontidae > Neoceratodus > Neoceratodus forsteri. The sequence continues at coordinate 1,628,791,346 of CM057449.1, read as the reverse complement.
TTGGGCAGTGTAGGGGGCTGTTGAGGTGTGTGCTGTAGACACCAATAGATGTAGGAACAAAGGAGACTTGCTAATCAAAAGCCAATGATGAGAAAGCTAATGATAATAGTGTTCAGCTGGTTGATGGCCATAAACCTTTTGCAGTTCAGAGGATGCAACCACACCAATCACATTGCTTTTCCACCCATTAACCTGCTAACAAACATCATCATCAGACTTTGAAGATGAACATCAAGCTTCACAGTCTGTGTGTGTGATTTTCCATATTCAGTAGTTCCCCTAGTTACAGACAGGAGTCTGGAGAGCATCTCTTTAAAAGCACTAAACAGAGTGGGGAAAAAACAGTCAGCATGCAGAATCTAAATAATGTAGCATCAGTTATGTTATCAGCATGTCAATAATGAACAGAAAACACCAAAAATAGTTGATTTAAATTACATATTGTTGATGTTCCTTTTAAAGTTCTATGACACTGCAAGCAAACATTCAGCATTGACGAATAATTGTTAGTACTTCTTACAGGTTAGAATAGAGATGCATAAGACTAATGAGGCAGAACTGAATACCCTTGAACTGAGCTGGACTTCTTGATGGAGAACTACAACTGGATTGCATAGTGCTTTTGGAAAGCAAACTGCCAATCACATTTACAGTGGTAAACTGCCAATGACATGTACTGAGGCAAACTACCAATGACATGTACAGTGCAAACTGGCAATCACATGTGCAGTGGCAAACTGCTAATCACATGTACAGTGGCAAACTGCCAATCACAGGTACTGAGGCAAACTGGACTGCATAGTGCTTTTGGAAAACAAACTGCCAATCACATGTGCAGTGGCAAACTGGCAATCACCTGTATGGTATACTGTGAGTATAGTGACCGAATATGGGTGCTGCGCCAGAATGGGAACTCATATTGGGTGCTATACTCTTGAGCTACCCTACAAGGGTAGTGACCCTACATGAACATGAGGGCAGTGAACAGCGACAGGAAGGGGGAATAGCGAGAGGAAGTGGAGGGACAGGGAAGAGGTTTTGAGGGACTGGTGTGCCTGCTGGCGCCGAGCTAGCCATGTAGTGTGGTGGTGTGGGTGGCTAGCTCAGGTATAGCAGATACAGGGTTCTTGATCAGGTGTGTGGAAATTTTACCACTGCCTGTGACTGCAGCACTTAATCTTTTTTCGATATAGGATTTTGCCCCCTCCCTGGCAAGCACCCCCCTGGAGTTGAGAATCTATATTCAGGTGGGTGCAGGGGGCTTTATCAAGGGGGGTGTGGAGGAGGTGCTGCCCCCCCACAAAAACACTTTTTCTGTTTCCGGATGTCAGGTCGCCTGGAAGTGTATATTGCCGATTTGTTTTTCGGCGATATACACTCACCATAACAGCGATCACTATTTTGTGATCACTATTATGACATGGAACCACATGTACAGTGGCAAGTTGCCAATGACATGTACTGTGGCAAACTGCCAATGACAAGTACAGTACAAACTGCCAATCACATGTACAGGGCAAACTGCCAATCGCATGTACAGTGGCAAATGATTATACTGTAATCTTGCAAACAGGAAAGTGTATTCTTTGCAATTCCTATGAACTTCAGCACTTCAATCATTATTTTTTTGCCTGCTGGTGTGCAGGGGAGGGTATTACTACTGAAGGAAAGGATTGGAGAATACCTTGTGACCAGTGGATTACAGGATCCAAGGCAGTATGGTTTCGGGGGGGGGGGACTTGCCAGACAAACCTGATCAAGTTCTTTGACTGAGTGACCAGGGAAGTGGATCAGGGCAGAGTGGTGGATATGGCCTACCTGGATTTCAGTAAGGTCTTCAACACCGTTCCACACAGAAGACTGGTGAGCAAGCTGGGCAGCCTAGGTGTGGGTTCAAAAGTAGTAAACTGGGTAAGAAGTTGGCTAAGCAATGGGACTCAGAGGGGGTGGTGGTAAATGGTGTTCAATCTGAAGAAGGTAAGGTGACCAGTGGGGTGCCACAGGGGTCAGTACTAGGCTCAATCCTCTTCAATGACTTTATTAATGACGTTGCAGGAGGGCTGGAAGGGAAAGTATGCCTGTTCGAGGATGACACAAAAATCTGCAAATGAGTGGACACATCGGGGAGGGGGGGTGAAGGACGATCTGAAAAAGCTGGAAGACTGGTCAAGGGTTTGGCATCTGGGTTTCAGTGTAAAAAAGTGCAAGCTTATACACTTGGGGCACAGAAACCCAGGGGCAACATACCAATTGGGTGGGGAGGTATTGGCAACCACAAAACTGGGGGAAATAATTTCTGATTATTTGAAGGTAGCAAAGCAGTGTCAAGAGGTAAAGGCTGTCTCCCTTCCAGACTGTTTGTTGGGTGTGTTAGCCCCTCAACGCTTTGACTGCCCCACCCAAGCCTGACCCTTATTTTTATAGACCCTCCCCTGTCATGTGACTTCCTGCCTGTCCTTTTTCTAAGTCCCCACATCTCCATTTGCAGCATATACCTAATGCTCACCAGAGGGTGCACACCTGTCCTCTCATTTTTCTACCTGTACCTGCCATTCTTTCCCCTCTCTGATCTCTACCTCCCTATAGATACTCCCTTTGTACCTCATTTCTACTGCCCAAGTTCCTACATCACCCTTCTAGCTAACTTCCCCCCTCGTCACCCCGGCTCAAGTGTCCCTACCACCCAACTTGGCTGCTCCTTACACCCCCGGCCTGTACCAGCCCCTGTTGACCACTAGGAGTGGCTATCATACCCTACATACTGTCGCTAGACAACACCCCACTTAGGCATCTACCCACCCCAGGTACCCTCCATCAGGCTTGTTTCTGCCCCCCATCACAAGGATTTGAACCTGTTACCTTTGCTGCCAAAGTCCAGAGCCCTACCACTACTCCATGTAGTGAGAAGGGGAAGGAAGGAAACATATTCAATTCAGTGCTTTAGAGTAACTGGTAATTGCTATTTTTCTTTTAAACTTAGATTGTGGGCTTTTAGTGACACTATACTTTCTTTGTTGTCTTTACTTATAATTGTTTTTGGGCTGTTGAAAATGTAAAACATAGTGGTGGTGTAATTCTGTGCTGTCTTTAATTGCTGCAAATTTTATCTTGGCTTGTCTGACTGCCCTGTAGTTGGGTGAAGGGTGTTAATTGTCTGGCCTCTGACCTCAGCTACGTGATAACTGGAGGTGGGGCTTAGTCAGAGGTGAAGTAGCAAGTAGAGTTTATTTTCTCAGAAGAAGCCAGAAGGGAAGGAAGGAAACATATTCAATTCAGTGCTTTAGTGTAACTGGTAATTGCTATTTTTCTTCTAAACTTAGATTGTGGGCTTTTAGTGACACTATACTTTCTTTGTTGTCTTTACTTATAATTGTTTTTGGGCTGTTGAAAATTTAAAACATAGTGGTGGTGTAATTCTGTGCTGTCTTTAATTGCTGCAAATTTTATCTTGGCTTGTCTGACTGCCCTGTAGTTAGGTGAAGGGTGTTAATTGTCTGGCCTCTGACCTCAGCTACGTGATAACTGGAGGTGGGGCTTAGTCAGAGCTGAAGTAGCAAGTAGAGTTTATTTTCTCAGAAGAAGCCAAAAGGGAAGGAAGGAAACATTTTCAATTCAGTGCTTTAGAGTAACTGGTAATTGCTATTTTTCTTTTAAACTTAGATTGTGGGCTTTTAGTGACACTATACTTTCTTTGTTGTCTTTACTTATAATTGTTTTTGGGCTGTTGAAAATTTAAAACATAGTGGTGGTGTAATTCTGTGCTGTCATTAATTGCTGCAAATTTTATCTTGGCTTGTCTGACTGCCCTGTAGTTGGGTGAAGGGTGTTAATTGTCTGGCCTCTGACCTCAGCTACGTGATAACTGGAGGTGGGGCTTAGTCAGAGTTGAAGTAGCAAGTAGAGTTTATTTTCTCAGAAGAAGCCAGAAGGGGAAGGAAGGAAACATATTCAATTCAGTGCTTTAGAGTAACTGGTAATTGCTATTTTTCTTTTAAACTTAGATTGTGGGCTTTCAGTGACACTATACTTTCTTTGTTGTCTTTACTTATAATTGTTTTTGAGCTGTTGAAAATTTAAAACATAGTGGTGGTGTAATTCTGTGCTGTCTTTAATTACTGCAAATTTTATCTTGGCTTGTCTGACTGCCCTGTAGTTGGGTGAAGGGTGTTAATTGTCTGGCCTCTGACCTCAGCTACGTGATAACTGGAGGTGGGGCTTAGTCAGAGCTGAAGTAGCAAGAAGAGTTTATTTTCTCAGAAGACGCTAGAAGGGGAAGGAAGGAAACATATTCAATTCAGTGCTTTAGAGTAACTGGTAATTGCTATTTTTCCTTTAAACTTAGATTGTGGGCTTTCAGTGACACTATACTTTCTTTGTTATCTTTACTTATAATTGTTTTTGAGCTGTTGAAAATTTAAAACATAGTGGTGGTGTAATTCTGTGCTGTCTTTAATTGCTGCAAATTTTATCTTGGCTTGTCTGACTGCCCTGTAGTTGGGTGAAGGGTGTTAATTGTCTGGCCTCTGACATCAGCTACGTGATAACTGGAGGTGGGGCTTAGTCAGAGCTGAAGTAGCAAGTAGAGTTTATTTTCTCAGAAGAAGCCAGAAGGGGAAGGAAGGAAACATAATCAATTCAGTGCTTTAGAGTAACTGGTAATTGCTATTTTTCTTTTAAACTTAGATTGTGGGCCTTTAGTGACACTATACTTTCATTGTTGTCTTTACTTATAATTGTTTTTGGGCTGTTGAAAATTTAAAACACAGTGGTGGTGTAATTCTGTGCTGTCTTTAATTGCTGCAAATTTTATCTTGGCTTGTCTGACTGCCCTGTAGTTGGGTGAAGGGTGTTAATTGTCTGGCCTCTGACCTCAGCTACGTGATAACTGGAGGTGGGGCTTAGTCAGAGCTGAAGTAGCAAGTAGAGTTTATTTTCTCAGAAGAAGCCAGAAGGGGAAGGAAGGAAACATATTCAATTCAGTGCTTTAGAGTAACTGGTAATTGCTATTTTTCTTTTAAACTTAGATTGTGGGCTTTCAGTGACACTATACTTTCTTTGTTGTCTTTACTTATAATTATTTTTGAGCTGTTGAAAATTTAAAACATAGTGGTGGTGTAATTCTGTGCTGTCTTTAATTACTGCAAATTTTATCTTGGCTTGTCTGACTGCCCTGTAGTTGGGTGAAGGGTGTTAATTGTCTGGCCTCTGACCTCAGCTACGTGATAACTGGAGGTGGGACTTAGTCAGAGCTGAAGTAGCAAGAAGAGTTTATTTTCTCAGAAGAAGCCAGAAGGGGAAGGAAGGAAACATATTCAATTCAGTGCTTTAGAGTAACTGGTAATTGCTATTTTTCTTTTAAACTTAGATTGTGGGCTTTCAGTGACACAATACTTTCTTTGTTATCTTTACTTATAATTGTTTTTGAGCTGTTGAAAATTTAAAACATAGTGGTGGTGTAATTCTGTGCTGTCTTTAATTGCTGCAAATTTTATCTTGGCTTGTCTGACTGCCCTGTAGTTGGGTGAAGGGTGTTAATTGTCTGGCCTCTGACATCAGCTACGTGATAACTGGAGGTGGGGCTTAGTCAGAGTTGAAGTAGCAAGTAGAGTTTATTTTCTCAGAAGAAGCCAGAAGGGAAGGAAGGAAACATATTCAATTCAGTGCTTTAGAGTAACTGGTAATTGCTATTTTTCCTTTAAACTTAGATTGTGGGCCTTAGTGACACTATACTTTCATTGTTGTCTTTACTTATAATTGTTTTTGGCTGCAGAAAATTAAACACAGTGGTGGTGTAATTCTGTGCTGTCTTTAATTGCTGCAAATTTTATCTTGGCTTGTCTGACTGCCCTGTAGTTGGGTGAAGGGTGTTAATTGTCTGGCCTCTGACCTCAGCTACGTGATAACTGGAGGTGGGGCTTAGTCAGAGCTGAAGTAGCAAGTAGAGTTTATTTTCTCAGAAGAAGCCAAAGGGAAGGAAGGAAACATTTTCAATTCAGTGCTTTAGAGTAACTGGTAATTGCTATTTTTCTTTTAAACTTAGATTGTGGGCTTTTAGTGACACTATACTTTCTTTGTTGTCTTTACTTATAATTGTTTTTGGGCTGTTGAAAATTTAAAACATAGTGGTGGTGTAATTCTGTGCTGTCATTAATTGCTGCAAATTTTATCTTGGCTTGTCTGACTGCCCTGTAGTTGGGTGAAGGGTATAATTGTCTGGCCTCTGACCTCAGCTACGTGATAACTGGAGGTGGGGCTTAGTCAGAGCTGAAGTAGCAAGTAGAGTTTATTTTCTCAGAAGAAGCCAGAAGGGGAAGGAAGGAAACATATTCAATTCAGTGCTTTAGAGTAACTGGTAATTGCTATTTTTCCTTTAAACTTAGATTGTGGGCTTTCAGTGACACTATACTTTCTTTGTTGTCTTTACTTATAATTGTTTTTGAGCTGTTGAAAATTTAAAAGATAGTGGTGGTGTAATTCTGTGCTGTCTTTAATTGCTGCAAATTTTATCTTGGCTTGTCTGACTGCCCTGTAGTTGGGTGAAGGGTGTTAATTGTCTGGCCTCTGACCTCAGCTACGTGATAACTGGAGGTGGGGCTTAGTCAGAGCTGAAGTAGCAAGTAGAGTTTATTTTCTCAGAAGACGCTAGAAGGGAAGGAAGGAAACATATTCAATTCAGTGCTTTAGAGTAACTGGTAATTGCTATTTTTCTTTTAAACTTAGATTGTGGGCTTTCAGTGACACTATACTTTCTTTGTTATCTTTACTTATAATTGTTTTTGAGCTGTTGAAAATTTAAAACATAGTGGTGGTGTAATTCTGTGCTGTCTTTAATTGCTGCAAATTTTATCTTGGCTTGTCTGACTGCCCTGTAGTTGGGTGAAGGGTGTTAATTGTCTGGCCTCTGTCCTCAGCTACATGATAACTGGAGGTGGGGCTTAGTCAGAGCTGAAGTAGCAAGTAGAGTTTATTTTCTCAGAAGAAGCCAGAAGGGGAAGGAAGGAAACATATTCAATTCAGTGCTTTAGAGTAACTGGTAATTGCTATTTTTCTTCTAAACTTAGATTGTGGGCTTTTAGTGACACTATACTTTCTTTGTTGTCTTTACTTATAATTGTTTTTGGGCTGTTTAAAATTTAAAACATAGTGGTGGTGTAATTCTGTGCTGTCTTTAATTGCTGCAAATTTTATCTTGGCTTGTCTGACTGCCCTGTAGTTGGGTGAAGGGTGTTAATTGTCTGGCCTCTGACATCAGCTACATGATAACTGGAGGTGGGGCTTAGTCAGAGCTGAAATAACAAGTAGAGTTTATTTTCTCAGAAGAAGCCAGAAGGGGAAGGAAGGAAACATATTCAATTCAGTGCTTTAGAGTAACTGGTAACTGCTATTTTTCTTTTAAACTTAGATTGTGGGCCTTTAGTGACACTATACTTTCATTGTTGTCTTTACTTATAATTGTTTTGGGGCTGTTGAAAATTTAAAACACAGTGGTGGTGTAATTCTGTGCTGTCTTTAATTGCTGCAAATTTTATCTTGGCTTGTCTGACTGCCCTGTAGTTGGGTGAAGGGTGTTAATTGTCTGGCCTCTGACCTCAGCTACGTGATAACTGGAGGTGGGGCTTAGTCAGAGCTGAAGTAGCAAGTAGAGTTTATTTTCTCAGAAGAAGCCAGAAGGGGAAGGAAGGAAACATATTCAATTCAGTGCTTTAGAGTAACTGGTAATTGCTATTTTTCTTTTAAACTTAGATTGTGGGCCTTTAGTGACACTATACTTTCTTTATTGTCTTTACTTATAATTGTTTTTGGGCTGTTGAAAATTTAAAACATAGTGGTGGTGTAATTCTGTGCTGTCTTTAATTGCTGCAAATGTTATCTTGGCTTGTCTGACTGCCCTGTAGTTGGGTGAAGGGTGTTTATTGTCTGGCCTCTGACCTCAGCTACGTGATAACTGGAGGTGGGGCTTAGTCAGAGCTGAAGTAGCAAGTAGAGTTTATTTTCTCAGAAGAAGCCAGAAGGGAAGGAAGGAAACATATTCAATTCAGTGCTTTAGAGTAACTGGTAATTGCTAATTTTCTTTTAAACTTAGATTGTGGGCTTTTAGTGACACTATACTTTCTTTGTTGTCTTTACTTATAATTGTTTTTGGGCTGTTGAAAATTTAAAACATAGTGGTGGTGTAATTCTGTGCTGTCTTTAATTGCTGCAAATTTTATCTTGGCTTGTCTGACTGCCCTGTAGTTGGGTGAAGGGTGTTAATTGTCTGGCCTCTGACCTCAGCTACGTGATAACTGGAGGTGGGGCTTAGTCAGAGCTGAAGTAGCAAGTAGAGTTTATTTTCTCAGAAGAAGCCAGAAGGGGAAGGAAGGAAACATATTCAATTCAGTGCTTTAGAGTAACTGGTAATTGCTAATTTTCTTTTAAACTTGGAGTGTGGGCTTTTAGTGACACTATACTTTCTTTGTTGTCTTTACTTATAATTGTTTTTGGGCTGTTTAAAATTTAAAACATAGTGGTGGTGTAATTCTGTGCTGTCTTTAATTGCTGCAAATTTTATCTTGGCTTGTCTGACTGCCCTGTAGTTGGGTGAAGGGTGTTAATTGTCTGGCCTCTGACATCAGCTACGTGATAACTGGAGGTGGGGCTTAGTCAGAGCTGAAATAGCAAGTAGAGTTTATTTTCTCAGAAGAAGCCAGAAGGGGAAGGAAGGAAACATATTCAATTCAGTGCTTTAGAGTAACTGGTAACTGCTATTTTTCTTTTAAACTTAGATTGTGGGCCTTTAGTGACACTATACTTTCATTGTTGTCTTTACTTATAATTGTTTTGGGGCTGTTGAAAATTTAAAACACAGTGGTGGTGTAATTCTGTGCTGTCTTTAATTGCTGCAAATTTTATCTTGGCTTGTCTGACTGCCCTGTAGTTGGGTGAAGGGTGTTAATTGTCTGGCCTCTGACCTCAGCTACGATAACTGGAGGTGGGGCTTAGTCAGAGCTGAAGTAGCAAGTAGAGTTTATTTTCTCAGAAGAAGCCAGAAGGGGAAGGAAGGAAACATATTCAATTCAGTGCTTTAGAGTAACTGGTAATTGCTATTTTTCCTTTAAACTTAGATTGTGGGCTTTTAGTGACACTATACTTTCTTTATTTTCTTTACTTATAATTGTTTTTGGGCTGTTGAAAATTTAAAACATAGTGGTGGTGGTGTAATTCTGTGCTGTCTTTAATTGCTGCAAATGTTATCTTGGCTTGTCTGACTGCCCTGTAGTTGGGTGAAGGGTGTTTATTGTCTGGCCTCTGACCTCAGCTACGAGATAACTGGAGGTGGGGCTTAGTCTGAGCTGAAGTAGCAAGTAGAGTTTATTTTCTCAGAGGAAGCCAGAAGGGGAAGGAAGGAAACATATTCAATTCAGTGCTTTAGAGTAACTGGTAATTGCTAATTTTCTTTTAAACTTAGATTGTGGGCTTTTAGTGACACTATACTTTCTTTGTTGTCTCTACTTATAATTGTTTTTGGGCTGTTGAAAATTTAAAACATAGTGGTGGTGTAATTCTGTGCTGTCTTTAATTGCTGCAAATTTTATCTTGGCTTGTCTGACTGCCCTGTAGTTGGGTGAAGGGTGTTAATTGTCTGGCCTCTGACCTCAGCTACGTGATAACTGGAGGTGGGGCTTAGTCAGAGCTGAAGTAGCAAGTAGAGTTTATTTTCTCAGAAGAAGCCAGAAGGGGAAGGAAGGAAACATATTCAATTCAGTGCTTTAGAGTAACTGGTAATTGCTAATTTTCTTTTAAACTTGGAGTGTGGGCTTTTAGTGACACTATACTTTCTTTGTTGTCTTTACTTATAATTGTTTTTGGGCTGTTTAAAATTTAAAACATAGTGGTGGTGTAATTCTGTGCTGTCTTTAATTGCTGCAAATTTTATCTTGGCTTGTCTGACTGCTCTGTAGTTGGGTGAAGGGTGTTAATTGTCTGGCCTCTGACCTCTGCTACGTGATAACTGGAGGTGGGGCTTAGTCAGAGCTGAAGTAGCAAGTAGAGTTTATTTTCTCAGAAGAAGCCAGAAGGGATGGAAGGAAACATATTCAATTCAGTGCTTTAGAGTAACTGGTAATTGCTATTTTTCTTTTAAACTTAGATTGTGGGCTTTCAGTGACACTATACTTTCTTTGTTGTCTTTACTTATAATTGTTTTTGGGCTGTTGAAAATTTAAAACATAGTGGTGGTGCAATTCTGTGCTGTCTTTAATTGCTGCAAATTTTATCTTGGCTTGTCTGACTGCCCTGTAGTTGGGTGAAGGGTGTTAATTGTCTGGCCTCTGACCTCAGCTACGTGATAACTGGAGGTGGGGCTTAGTCAGAGCTGAAATAGCAAGTAGAGTTTATTTTCTCAGAAGAAGCCAGAAGGGGAAGGAAGGAAACATATTCAATTCAGTGCTTTAGAGTAACTGGTAATTGCTATTTTTCTTTTAAACTTAGATTGTGGGCTTTTAGTGACACTATACTTTCTTTGTTGTCTCTACTTATAATTGTTTTTGGGCTGTTGAAAATTTAAAACATAGTGGTGATATAATTCTGTGCTGTCTTTAAATTGCTGCAAATTTTCACCCCCCTCCCTTCCCTTCCCCCAACTCTTAATTATATGCCCTGTTAAATCTGATTGACAGGAGCTAAACCCAGGGTATACTAAGGGGTGTGAAGTAGGAGGGGCATAAGGGTGAAGAAGCCCACCCTCAGCACGACAAGTGTTTTGCTTCATTTATTGGTTTCTTTTTCTTTAAAAAAAAAAAAATTTATCTGAAGATCAGTGGCAGGATTTTTAGGACAGTAAATTAATAAAAAGGGAACTAGGTGAGCTTCAGTAGCAGACAGGTAGTGGAACTGCAGTATAATGTGGGGAGTGGTGCAATGCAGTGGCTGTGGGGCAGCCATATTCAGGCAGACCTTCTGGACACTGAGGTGCTGCCCTATCTGCATGCATCTCTCTGGACTGTGGGAGGAGGTAGCCAGACAGAGCGAAGTAAACTGGGTCAGGAGTACCATCACCCCATCCAGGGACCACCCAGTCCAATGCAACTGCCTCAAAAGATGCACAGAATGAGGAGCACTTGGATGACAGTGGGCTCAGGAGGGTTAGAGCGGTCAGCAGAGGCACATCCCAGATCCTATTCCACTCAAGAACTCATATGCCACACTGGCGAATGAGGACAACCAAATAGAGGTACCCAGAGAAGTGGAAGGAAAGGATGGAGGTTAGCCAGGAGGTGACCTCAGCGGAAAGCAGTGGACCCCAGAGAAGGAGGAAGCGAATCTGGTGGGGACTCCATCATAAGAGGGATCCAGCTAGGAACACAGGAGGGGAGGACAGGAGGTGAGGTGCCACCAGGTGCCACGGCACGGGAGTGATGGAAGGAAGATCCAGGGATCACTGGGAAGGCAAGACGGGAGGGTGAGCTGGATGTCATTATCCACCTAGGTACTAATGACCTGGCAAATGGGGAGCCAAAGGAAGTTCAGGAAGAGTTTAGGAAACTGGGAGGGTCTCCATGCAAGTAGCTACTTCTGTTACTTTCTCAGAGTACTACCTGTGAGAGGCAAGGAGAGCATAGAGTGCATGCACCAGGAACTTTAACTCATGGTTGAAGAACTGGTGCTGTGAGGAAGGGTTTGGATTCATTGGTGACTGGGGACCCACCTGGAGGATGGAGGTTTGTCAAGCCTGACGGCCTGCATCCATCCTGGAGGGAATCCAAGCACTCAATGATAAGTTTAAATGCTACATTGACAAGCATTTAAACTAGCAAAGGGTAGCAGGCCAGCAAGGAGGGTACCTACTTGCTCACCCCCACAGCTAGCAGTGGAACCAGTGAACCAGAGGAGTGGCTATCTCTGCAAAGCAGTGTGCAAAAGATGGAGATTAGTGCCCAAGAGGTGGATAAGCAGAAAAGGGCAAAATTCAGCAGAAGGACAGACAGCAAGGAGAACCAGGATAATGACAACCAAGGAAGAGGCTGAGTAGAACAGTGAAACAGTCTAGGAGGTCATATCATGGAAAGCCATGTGCAAATGCCAGGAGCCTTAGCAACAAGATGGAAGATCTGGAGGCTGTCATGGTGCAGTCAGACCTGGACATTGTGGCCATCACTGAAACCTGGTGTAATGATAACCATGACTGGGAGATGGCCATACCTGGCTACAACATATTCAGAAGAGACAGAGCAGGCAGGAAGGGAGGAGGAGGCACTGTATGTGAAAATGACATAAGGGCCACAGAGATCCAGGAGGAACAAAATGGGGAGAGCTACTGTGGGTTAAGCTGGAAAGGAAAATGGGAAAGCCATCCGCACAGGTGTGGTCTATAGACCACCAGCCCAGGAGGAAGAAACAGATAGGGAGTTGATGCTAGCCATCCAAAGGATGGCAGACAAGGGTGAGGTAGTATGGTGAGACTTCAATATTCCAGGACGTGGACCGGAGCATCCCAGCAGCAGCATCAACTAGAGCAGATTTATCCTAGACTCCCTTCAGGGTGCCTTCCCAAGCAACTGGCCATGGAAACCAACTCGGCAGAAGGCAATACTGGACCTTGTGCTCACAAACAGGGACAGTGTGATGGGGGTAACAGTGGGGAGCACCTGGGAAACAGTGACCACCAGTCATTGTGGTTTGAAATCACAGAAAGAGCAGAACCAAACCACACAAAAACACGATCCTGGATTTTAGGGGGCAGACTTTGGGAAAATGGGAGATACTTGAAAGAGGCATTAGGGAATGGGACAGGAATCAGGGTTGAGGAACAGTGGAGAGTATTTAAAATGGGGATTACAAGAACAACAGAATTATGCATTAAGCAGGTAAAGAGCAAAAGGAAGAGGAGACCATTATGGTTTTCCAAAGAAGTAGCAAAAGAAAGTGAAAGCCAAAAGATTGCATTCAGGCAATACAAAAGACACAGGCAGAAGGGATAGGGAGAAGTACCAGGAAAAGCAAAGGGAGGCAGGGAGGTCAGTAAGGAAGCCAAAGCTCAGACAGAAGAGCACATTGCAAAATCAGTGGTAGAGGGACAAAACCTTTACAGGTACATAAGTGAAAAAGAAAGACAAAGGGAGGGATAGTGAGACTGAAGGGGAGGATGGGGGCGTGAAGGATGACAACAGTAAAGCTGACATATTGAATAGGTATTTCTGCTCAGTCTTTACTGAGGAAGAGGGAGGGTAATGGGTCTGAAGGGGTACAAGGGGTGAGAATGGTGCAGAAATGGACACAAGTCCCTTTACACGAGAAAGGGTCCTGAAGGAACTGGAAGTAATAAGAGTTGATAAAGCAATGGGGCCAGATGGGGTGCGCCCAGGTCCTTAAAGAACTAAGAGGTGGTGGCTGAACCTCTGGCTATCCTGTTTAGCCGATCACTGGAAACAGGGAGGTACCCAAAGACTGGAGGACAGCAGATGTAGTCCCCTTATACAAAAGTGGGAACAAAGAGGAAGCAGAGAACTACAGACCAGTCAGCCTCACCTCGGTAGTGGGGAAGATCATGGAAGCACTACTGAAGGAAGATTGGTGGAACATCTGGTTGTCAATAGACTACAGGACCCAAGGCAGCATGGTTTCTGGGAGGTCATGTCAGACCAACCTGTTGAATTTTTTGACTGGGTGACTAGGGAGGTGGATCAGAGGAGGGCAGTGGACTGGCCTATCTGGACTTCAGCAAGGCCTTGACACTGTGCCACATAGGAAGACTATTACACAAACTGGGGAATATGGGTGTGGGCAGGACAGTAGTGTGGTGGGTAGGTAACTGGCTGGGTGGCAGGACACAGAGGGTGGTGGTAAATGGCTGTCACTCCACAGAGGGAAGAGTGACCAGTGGGGTACCACAGGGATCAGTGCTGGGACCGGTCCAATTCAACATCTTCATCAGTGACATTGCGTGGGACCTAGAAGGCAGAATTTCACTGTTCACTGATGACACAAAGCTCTGTAACAGAGTAGACATACCAGAGGGTGTAGACAGAATGAGAAGCGACCTGCAGAAACTTGAAGAATGGTCAGGGGTTTGGCAGTTGAAATTCAATGCAAAGTGCAAGATAATGCTTATGGGGCACAAAACCCTGGCACAATATATCAGTTGGGGGGTGAGGATATAGCATGCACCAAGCAGGAAAGGGATCTTGGGGTTATCATCTCTGATGACCTCAAGGTAGGGAAACAGTGTGACAAGACAGCAGGTAAACCAAATAGGATGCTGGGATGTATAGCAGGGGCATCACCAGCAGGAAAAGGAGGTCATAATTCCGCTATACAAGACACTAGTGAGGCCCCCACCTGGAGTACAGTGTACAGTTCTGGAGACCATACCTACATAAGGACATAGACAGGGTAGAGAAGGTTCAGAGGAGGGCAACAAAGATGGTGCATGGATTGCATCACAAGTCCTATGAAGACAGGCTGAAGGAACTGAAAATGTACTCCCTGGAGGAGAGGAGGAGAAAGGGGATATGATAGAGACATACAAGTATCTTACAGGGAGGAACAGGGTGCAGGAAAACACTATTTTAAGTGAAAAGATGTTCCAGGACTAGAGGGCATGGGATGAAGTTGGAGGAGGGACGATTCAGAGGAAACATGAGAAAGAATTTCTTCACTGAGCGGGTGGTGGACAAGTGGAACACCCTGCCAGAGGAAGTGGTGGGGCCTGAAACAATCACGGATTTAAGAATGCATGGGATAGACATAAAGGAATTCTGGAGGTCAGGGTAAGGGTAACAGACTTCTAGGAAAACAAACTGAACTTACAAGCTCAAATGGGCTGACTGGGTGGGCCATAGGCCTTATCTGCCAACACTGTCTATGTATCTATGTATCTATGTATCCATAGTGGCAGTAACACTCAAGTCCAGCATGATGCAACTCCTATCCTCATCATTGTTCAATTCACCATGTGCACTGATACTACCTATGGTCATCTGTATTCTTTTTACCAGCCCCACCACAGCTAGGCACACACATCACACAAGTACCCCCACTTATCTGAGCCACCTCTTCCTGACTCCCCCACACTTGTCACCCCACCCCTTAATCCCCCAACCACAGCCTCTGCCACCACCTCCATCCTTCGCCCACCCTGGATTCTGCTTTCTCCACCATTCCCACCCTCAGTACTTTACCCACCCCCTGCATGTCTGCATCTGGCCCCTGTCCAGACGCCCTGTGCGGTGCCTCAGTTGCTACCATCCCCTAATCTGACTAATCACCCTCCTATTGCTATTATTTGGAAACATTCATCCTAACCCAGGCCCTATGCCCACCAATCTAAACAAGCCCACTCCAGTTCAAGGTCTCTGCATCGCCTCCTTGAATATTTGCAGCCTCCTCAAAAAGGCTGCATTGTTCCAATACTGGGTTATTCAGCACCAGCCAGACATTATCGCCCTCGTGGAAACCTGGTTATCCAAATCCACCCGTGATTCCTTTGTCTCCCTCCCAGGGTACACCTTCTTCAGGGAAGACCGGGGTGGGCAAACATGGGGGTGGTTGTGCTGTTTACATGTGCAACACCCTTCTTGGACATGAGCTGCCACCTCCCAAGCTTGAGAGTGGGGCACAAGCCCTTACTCTAAAAATCTCCCCCGATCCTGCTATGGGCCAGCTCTTCTTCACCGTTGCCTATATTCCCCCCCTAGAAACCAAGAACCCACTATCCAGTCACTTGCTGATTACCTTTCAGGCCTACAGCCCAAAGCAGGACAGATAATTACTGGAGATTTTAACATCAATTGGCTCTCAGAATCTGCTTCCTAAATCAGAGACTCTTTTGCTGCCCTTGACATGACCCAGCTAGTCTCCCACCCAACTAAGCACAACCCCTCTACTGGTACCAGCACTCTCCTGGATGTCATTATTACCAACCTCCCCCAAAAAGTACTGGATATCAACATCCTACCAAATTCAGTAAGTGACCACTCCCCAGTTTTATTCTCCTGGTCCTCTACCAGCAGTAAGCCAGCCCCGAGAACCATCCAGCGCCAGTGTCTCCTCCCTGCCGGCGTTCGTAACCTTAAACTGTACCTTGCCCAACTGGACTGGTCCCCATCAGACATGCACCATCCATAGACGAGGCCTTTGACTTCTTTACACACTCCTTTAGTAAAGCCTGTGACCTCTTTTCCCCCTTCACTAGGCGCGCACTAAAAACTAAATGTGCCTTGGGTCACCCCTTCCTACTCCTGAAACTTAAAATGAGGGACAACCTCTGGCACATCGCCATGGAATCCGGCAAGCCAGCTGACAGGCAAGCATATAACGCAGAGCACAATAAGTGCACCTGGGCAATCCTGCAGGCTAAAGCTCAGTGTTACCGGTTCACCCTTGCCTCCTCATGGCGGTCTGCTAGAAACTTCTAGAACAACGCAAAGCTAAATGGAAATCCCACACCCCTCCCAACTTTCCATTAATGGCACTGTCTGTTCCGATCCTCTTTGCATTGCAGACTGTCTAACGCCACTTTCTCAGACCTAAGGTCGGTTCTACCCAATAATTTCTTCGTCCATGTCCCAGCCTTGCAGCTGCCCACCTCCATCGCCCGCCCGTTTACCTTCACACCATCTCCTGCTCAAAGCCAGACCATATCTCCTAAAAGCTGTCAATAGTAATAGCCTCAGTACTGACCCATTGGACGCTAGGTTCCTATGCCTGGTCCTGGATGTTATTCTGGTCCCCCTTACTGTCCTACTAAACCACTTTCTGTGCCTAGGTCAGTTCCCCAATGCTTGGAAAACTGCCATCATCACACCCCTCCTTAAGAGTGGGGATTGGTCCCTTCCTGGTACCTACCAGACAATCTCCATCGTCCCCCCCACCACTCTCTAAGGCTCTGAAAAAAGTAGTAGCCAACCTGGCCAAGCATGATATTCTGTGACCGGAGCAGCACGGCTTTCATGCTGGTCACAGCACCACTACTGCCTACTCAAATTCTCTAACTTCCTGCACTCTGCCCTTGACGCCAGCAACCTCCGCCGTGGCCATTTTCATTGACCTTCTAAGGCTTTTGACACAGTCTGACATCCCCTCTTGCTTGACTCACTCAGATGCCTTGCTTTCTCTCCTGGTCCCCTCACTTGGTTCACCAGCTACCTCTCTGCCAGAGCACAGTGCGTTAAAATCAACGGTACCTTATCCGACACCCATCCTGTCTGCTCTGGTGTCGCCCAGGGCTCTATCCTGGGCCCCCTCCTCTTCATCCTCTATCTTAACACTCTCTCCTCTGCCTGTTCTAGTAGGATCCTCCTCTTTGCAGATGACACAGTGCTTTTCGCCTCACATCCCAACCCCTCCACACTGCAGACCACACTCCAACGTACATTTCATCAAGCTGAACATTGGTTCATTGCTCATAGACTGGTCCTGAACCTAAAAAGACCAAGGCTATGCTCTTCTCACATCGCCAAAGGAAAGCCAGTGGTGCCTCCCTCATGATATTAACCAGCACACCACACCCCATCGAGCAGGTTTCCTCCTACAAGTACCTGGGTATCACATTTGACTCGGCCCTTACCTTCCACTCCTACATCAGCGCCTTTCTGCTGCACCAGTGTCAGGATCAGACTACTATACCACCATAAAGATTGCCTCCCCTGAGGCTCTCAGGTTAGCAATCACCTCCTCCATCCTGTCTCTAGTAGACTATGGTCTGCCCATCTATGCTGCTACCAACAACACTGCCCTTGCTAAAATCCAGCTCTCCATAAACAAGGCCTGCAGGGTCGTGACTGGTGCCCTGAGGCACACTCACACCTGTCTGTTGTATTCCACCACCAATTTGCTCAATCTTGAGGAAAGACTTTGCTTCCAAACCTGCCTCCTTGTAAAAGACTCTGCTTGGGCTCCCTGCCCAATGTTTCTGCCTCCTCCACAGGGCCTCCCCCTCAGTATCCACCTGCAGCACTGTCAAGACCTCACTTCTAGTCCCCAGGGCCAGGACATCTCTAGCCCAGAGATCTTTCGACTACAGAGCACCCACCTGGTTCAACTCCCTCCCATCCTACATATCTGACTCCACTAAGCTAGGTCCTTTCAAGGCCACCCTCAGAAGCCACCTGCTTGACTCCAGCTGCTGGAAATGTACATAATCCCCCCCCCGGACAGTTGTCCACTGTCGTGACATGGTCCTCTGAATACTTGTAGCCCTCATGAGAACATTCTGGGCTACCCTGTGGATCCTGATGTTTATTGTTTTTATCTATTGTATATTGTTGAACTGCCTTGGTCTCTCCTGATGTGGTGCCTGTGTGCCTAAACTATGTATTGTATAACTACTGCTACCAATATATCTCCAGTAAATGATTGTTATAACTGACTGCTCTCCAAGCTATTGTTTTTTGTGACCTGTTAACTGTATTGTCTTGCCTTTATAAATGAGTCCCTAACTCAAAGGTCTGTAAATCCGATATTTTTAAATAAATAAATAAGGCAGTGGGGAAAGCTAGCAGAATGCTCGGGTGCATAGGAAGGAGTATCAGCAGGAGAAAGCGGGAGGTAGTGTTATCCATGTATAGATCAATGGTAAGGCCTCATCTCGAGTACTGTGTCCAGTTCTGGAGGCCTCATCTCTGGAAAGACATAGGTAGGGTGGAGTTGGTACAGAAGAGGGCAACCAAAATGATGGAGGGCCTGCATCAAAAGCCCTATGAGAAAAGACAAGGAATTAAATATGTACTCTCTAGAGGAAGGAGGGAAAGATGGGGCATGATAGAAATATTCAAATACTCACAAGTATTAATAAGGTATATGAGGGTAGCATTTTACAAAGAAAAAGATACTTGAGGACAAGAGGTCACCCTATGAAGCTGGGGGAAGGGGGTCAGAGGAGATGTGAAGAAATGCTTCTTCACAGAAAGGGTGGTGGACGTCTTGAACTGGGAAGCAAGGTGATGGTGCAGCTCATGGCCAACATAGGCTCCCAGTGGGACATAACAGACTTTGTGGCTTCTGCTGCACAGAGATTGTGGCACTTGCTGTGCAATGGAGCGGCCCCAGTCTTCACCCTCTCCCCATGGATAGTCAGCTAGGAATAGGGCAATGCAAGGCACCTGCACTTCTTTATTTATTTATTTAGTTTTTGTTAACCGGGTAAGTGCGCTAGTCAGCAAGTGACTGTTTTCAGGCACGACCCGGGAGGTACAATTACAATACACAAAGAGTACAGCCACATTATTAAGACAACGAGTACAAAAAATGCAGAGAGAAATACATACTTCTTGCATCAGCAGGGTGCATTAACTGTAGCTGTGGTCACCAACTGCCCCCAGGTATAAGGGGAAATCAGAGCACGGGTGCCACCATCTTTGTGGCTCCTGACCCTGCATGAGCCCATGAAATAGTTAAAAAAGGAAAGAACACACATAGTGGAAAATGTAAACATATGTTAAGCCATAAAGATGCGGTTTAGATGAACAATGCCTTTTTTTTTTTTTTTTAACGTTTTGTTACTAATACTGTGTATCATGGCAGCATCACCTTTAGGAGGGAGGAGTGCTCGGTATTTTGCCTTTTCCTGAATGAAGCCAGCTTGGAGGTCAGGAGTCACACAAGAGAAAGTCTACAGATCCATGAACCTATGTGAGGGGTGGATTAACTTCACACCTTAGCCAGCAGTGCAGCCAGTTCAGAGCTGAGAGGTTACTGCTGAGCTGTGAAACTAACCACAGTCTGCAGATGCAGCACAGATTAGATCTGCCAGAGGAGGAAGGGGGGAGGAGAAGGAGCTCCCAGCTGGGACTCCATAAGAACATGAAATGCCAGTTCATTCAAGCGAGAGAAGCTGCTTGGAGCCTGCCAGTCTGGCATAAAGGAGAAAAGCCCAAGCATGACTGAAAATATCAGAAAATTTAGCGGGCATGTGTATTTATTTATTTATTTTTATTTAGCTTTTGTTGACCGGGTAAGTGCACTAGACAAATTCTGCCTATTTTCAGGCACAACCCGGGGGAAGGGGATACAGATGAATGCCAACTGACCTTGAACCAGATTAAGCTGTGGTGGTATTTTTACTGAATGAGGGGAAATTTAGCCAGGACACCGAGGAAATTCCCCTACTCTTTTCGATAAGTGTCATGGGATCTTTAACATCCACCTGAACTACCACCAATCCAGGCAGATGAGACCTCGGTTTAACATCTCATCCGAAAGACGGCACCTCAGAAATGCAGCACCCCTCTCATGCTGCACTACAGTGTCAGTACTGGGATATTAACCCAAGTGCCAGATGTGGGAACTGAACCCACAGCCCTCTGATCTCCCGGTCTCAGAGGTGAGTGTGCTACCTACTGAGCCACTGACACTATGTATGTGTCCCTAATGGAGAGCGAAGGGACGCAGAATAACTTGTTGGCCACATTTTTGGGAGCAGGAATTCACTTAGCTGGGGGTTAAGAGGAGAATAGTCCCCCTCCAAGGGCCGAAGAGGAGTGACAGTTGACAGTTGCCAGCACCCAGTAGTGACCAGGAAAACACTGCGGGTACCACCACACAGCACATTTTCTGCATGAGTTCCAGAGATCCAGATCAAGTATGAAAGTAGCCTGAGCTTTCTGGTACTAGCATTTGGTAGCTGTGAGTACAGACCAGGGGGCCTTACTACATTGAAATGATTGTAGTACCTAGATACTGTAGATTAGGTGTAAGTCCTGGGTTTTAACTTGTGTAAAATCATCAACCTGTTGAAGACCAAAGGAATCCAGTTGAAGTACTGAAGCTTTACTACTATGATCTCCCTAGGTTTTATTTGGGAATATGGTGCTCAGATTTGACAAATCCATTCCAATGGGTCTTTTTAGTATGTTGGAAGACCTGATTCCAAATCAGAATCCGAAATCCTAAAAATCTAAGCCTACAGGAAGTACTGTTTGCATGCAGTCAAAATCAGAGTTTGGATTCTAGAATCAGATTTTGGTATTAAACTCCAATTTGACCACTTTTAGGATTTAGGATTTTGGTCTTGCTTCTGGAAATCCTAAATCCTTAAAAAGGAGCAGAATCCAGTGAATCTGATTCCTTTAATCAGATTCTGAGCAACCCTATTTGGGGTCACATATTTCATTTAAACAATAAGACATGACGGGGTGCATTGTGGTAAGATTATGGCACACCTCTGGTGTGCTGTGAGGTATGAGGCATCACAGAGTGCCTTCAACCTCCACAGAAAGGCCATTTTCCCACCATATTGCATACTTGGAGTGTCTTATTGTAATTATAAATGGGCTCAAGATTTATTTTGGAGGGGTGACAAGATGCACGAAAATAAAATAATGTTAAACATTTTAATGATTTTTTAAACATTCATCCACCCTGACCTCAGCCAATCAGGTTTCACAATTTTATTTTATTTTTTAATTAACTTTATTTATGCATCCAGACCCCTGGGCATCCTTCAGGAGTGCCCACACAGATACTACCCTAACTCCGGCCTGAACCCCCACTTCTCCCAGGCTCTCTCCCTGAGCGACCTAGGCAGGCCCGACCCCTGGATCACCTCGGGGCTGGTTCCACCCTCCCTGGTGGTCAAGTCCTAAGTGTGAGGTGCCTTACCTTCAGTCGTTGAGTTGGCCCATGGAGACCAGGGCGCGCTGGGCCAGCATTGGGATGTGGGTGCGCCACTGGGGCCACTGTCATCTCACCAGTGATCTAGAAGGATTTTCTTGAGTTTGCCCCTGGGCGCAGCCATGCAATGGTGTCAGCACGTGGTTATCCTGCAGACACCCGTTGCGCTCGTCCCCGATTCTGTTCCTGCACTAGTAGTACCTCCGTTCTCCACTGGGGTCCTCTACTGCACCAGGAATACCTTGGATCAGAGCTGTCCTACGGATTCTCGATCCATCTCCCTCCCCTGCTGACCCCCAGTGCCCGGGCTTGCTCCCGAACCCGGGTCGCTGGGGTGATGCAAGGTGTGGTGTCCACCGCCTCAACTCTCAGCACCACCAGGCCGGCTCAGTTTCACAATTCTTGAAACCCATTTTATAATTAGGGTTAGAAATAGTCTGGGCCTTAAATGGTACCCAAGGGGTCAGGTGATGGCTAGCTGAGGAGAAACAGCAAAGCTTCCTTACTTCCACCTCATCCTGCATTAAAATCACATTTTCCTGGGTACTCAGCAATGTTAAACGTTCTTGCTAGTTGTGTTACTGCTGTGGAATACCTGTAGAACAGGACTCGCGCATCTTAATGGAGGTGGAGATGAAGGAATGCGCCACCATTTCACTCACCTCCCCGACTCCAGAAAAGAGAGGCAGCAAAAGGCTTAAACAGCAAGCGTGCTAGCAGTTCCGCAGTGCGCTCAGCACTATGGCACTCACGGAGGACAGATTCATGGAAGTCATGGCACCACTGCAGGAGAAAATATCCACTATTTCTTTGGATCTCCAGAAGATATGCTCATCAATGGACTCTTTAACTACACGAGTTAGTGACTCGGAAGCCCTATTGGTCTCAGTCAAGAGGTGGCAAGGAAATCGGACCAGGAAGCTACCACTCTCAGACGAAGATTAAAGAAGATAGAAGACAAGCTAGAGGATTTGGAGGGGCAAAGTAGGTGCAATAACCTACTGATCATGTGCCTCCTGGAATCAGAGGAAGGAGCAAACCCAATCGTGTTCGTTCAAAAATTCTGTACTAAAGTTGCCAGCCCTTCACCAAATGGGAGTACCTATGTAATTGAGAGGGCCTACCACTCCTTGCACCCCCCCTCCCCGCGGGCTTGCCTTCCTGCCCACTCATTTTTAAACTTTTAAATTTCCAAGATAAGCAGCACATTGTGGTGAAAATGAAGGAAATTCATCATCTACTCTGGGAGGGTCATATGGTTAGAATTGTGCAAGACTTGCCTCAATCAGTTCTGGTCCATCACCAAGAATTTCATCCCACAGTCTCGAAACTGATCGCAGTGGGCAAGCCCTTCAGAGTGCGCTACTCAGTGATACTCCAGGTGAAACATGAGGAAAAGTGGCATTCATTTGAATACCCTGAAGCAGCTGCATCAGAATTGAAAACCCTGCTCTCGGACTTATTTAAATGAAATCGGCTTCCAGGCTCGAGGGTTTTCTGCTCTTACATATAAATGGTGCCTTAGTTTTGTAAGCTGTGCTTTTCTTACTGAGATCCTTGGAATGCTCTCCAAATACAACTACCTGAAAAACATTCTCCCCTGATCCAAGATGCTGTCTCCTACCTTAGAAAGTCCCCGTGGTCTTGAGAGAAGGCTTTCCTCCATCTTTTTGGGCCAGCGTGATGCAAGGGCGCAATGGCTCTCCTGCCTATTACCACCACGCTGAGCCCCAGAGACTGTGTGGCCTAGAATTATCTAAAGGGCCCAGCTCTGAGCTCATAGGAAGCTGTTTATGTAATGTGGGGCAGTTCAATTTCACTGTTCTTTTCTATTATATTCTCTGCTCTTTTTATAACTGCTCAGCTCTTTCCCCTTCCCCATGTTGAGACAGAGCCTAACCGCATAGCTTATGCGGCTGCTGCACGGAGTTACGATCATCCCTGATCTTGACAGGGTAGGTGATCTGCATTCTCTTTGCTATTTTCCCCCTGCATATTTCTGCTTCTCTCTTCTCCTTCATTTTTTTCTGGATTAGCATTATCTCACCCTTCTTTTGGGAATGTTATCCCAGGTACAACTATGCTGAAGTCTGTTGTAACTCTATATATCAGCCCCCAGGGCTAGCGAAGCATGATCTCTAGATTGACCTTCCTGCTGATTATTCAGGAATCTTAGTGAAAACAAAGGTGCACTGTTTTGGGCCTGTTGCTGTTTACTAAATGTTAATGGCTGAGTTTTGCCAAGTGGTAGTTCCCTAAGCCTCTTATTGTTCAGTGTTTTGGAGGGTTTGGCTTTCTCTTCTAAGCAAAGTATACATTGCCTGGCAGATTGGATAGGTGATACAGTCTTGTAGGACTAGGGGTGAGGTTATATATAATTGTTGTTAGCTTATTGTATGCTGTGTTATGTTTTTGGAGTGTATGTTTTTGGGAGGTGGAGGGGGAGTGGGGTGGGAAAGGGGTTCCACTTTTCTATTGCAGTACATCATGAGGTTTGGTTGGGAAGGGGGGAGGGAAGGAAGTGTCAGTTAATGTTCGCCATCTATATATACAAGAGCTGTGGAAGACAGTATCCATGGTTCCCCCTCGCAAACAGCCCAGACTGCTATAAACCCTATTAGATAGGGGTCCCATATATACTCATCAGCTGGAATGTTAAGGGAACCCAAGACAAAAGAAGAGGTTCATTATCCTGTGGCACTTAACAATTCCTCAAGCTTACCATAGTTTTCTTGCAGGAGACGCACCTTCAGAGAGAGGACGTTTCACTCCTTAAGAAAACCTGGGTGGGTCAAGTGTATGGGTCAGGTTCCTCCTCAAAAAAAAGGTGGTGTGGCAGTCCTAATTGCAAAAAATGTTCCCTTTAAGCTGACCCAGGAAACAGTGGATACAGAGGGACGATACATAGTCCTCAAGGTGAAGTTGGAATCCCAGTCAATAATCTTAGGCTCAATCTAAGGTCCAAATGTGGATTCTCCCCAGTTCTTTCATCAGCTGTTTAACTCATTCTATCCTATTGTCACTTAGAATGTTCAGGTAGCCTCTGCCTGCTGCTAGAACACCTGTGTGCCTGAAGGGGTTTTAGATCTGCAGCATCATACAAGCACTCTGTGCTTAAACCTACATATCTTAAAAACTATACATCCAATTTTAAAACTGTAAAAAGAAAGTTTTTTAAAATGAGTGAGGTTTGGTAATGTCTGTTTAACTGGATTTAATGTTGTGTGAGGTTGTTTTCATATTTTAATAAATTCTGATGATTTTATCTAAATATAATTATGCTCTGTTTGCAAAGTCATGCAAAAATATTACATTTCTGTAAAATTGTTGATTACAATTGTTACAAATATACAGTAAACATCTGTCATTGTCTAAATATAAATTTTGCAAGTTTTTTTACCATTTTTTTAGTCAGAAATCAATATCTGAATCTCTAATTTTGCAGTGTTTAATTCTTCTTATCCACTGATTTTAGTTTATGAATCTGATTATCAATTTTTTTGTATTTCCCCTAGTTTAGTAAGAATATACTATATTTACACATTACCTAAGGAGGACACATCAGAAAGTGATGCAGGCAGGAAGTGCTTTGTGAGGTCAAGTGATGTAAATAGGAAGAACATTTCCAGTGTAGGTCAGGGAGCTGACACAGGAAATGGAGACATTGTTAGTGCTGGAGGTCTCTCTATGATTAATTGCATAATTGCTGTAGTTAAAATGTGTAATTTCATTGAAATAAACTATTTTATTTTATTTTGTAATAAAATCCCATAATAAGTATAGGAAACTGTATTTTATTTGTGCCATTTGCTTTATCATACTGTAAATGAAGCATGATCATGTAAAGGTCCACAGTCATTCAGTAAACAACATGTTACATACATTTGTGTATTATTTAATTTCCTGGCATAGTTTATTTTTGGGGGTTGTATTATGGGATGGTTTAAGGTGAGGAATGACTGTATGTTGAAGCACTGTGTATTAGTGGTGGTGGTGGTGGGGGTCTTGCATTCATAACACAGGCTCAGATGCACTTCATATGTTATGGGGAAATGAGAGGGGCTGTATGCATGTCATAATGGTGCTAACAGACACTGTAGATACATTACGGGTATACGTATAGGATGATGAAATTGCTGAAAAGGCACTGGTAATTTGGGGTATACTGTGTCATGGGGGAAGGGGTGGGTGTGCCTACACCAATGAATGATGCTCATAGGCACTGCAGTCATTTTGTGTCATGAATTGGCACCCACCCTTGGGGGTATACTCAGTTGTAGGGAAGCAGGTGGGGCTGCCTGCACCTGGTAATGGTTTTCATATGCCATGCAGAAACATTGCGGGTACACATACAGGGTGATGACATGGGCACCTGTAAAGGTTGTGTTCTATGTGCTGTGTCTAATGGTTTGCCAGCATACACATGTGATATGTTGCAACATTCAGTATGGTGCACTGTGTGGGTGGGAAGGAGTGTGGGTATACCTGTACCATGGAGTGATGCTCATTGGTGTACGTGTGTACTGTGTGCTGTGTTTCATTTGAATGGACTGTATAAGTCATACACTGGCACTAATCACATCACAGTGCATCCAAAGGTAAGGGCTGGTCTGAAGCATTATGAGCACAAGGGACTAAAGTGGTTGTGGAGTGATTTGAACTTGAATAGAGCATTACAGTGCATCTGGGGCAGTGTTGGAATGAATTTTGATGAGCACAATGCACCACATCATGGTGACTAAAGAGGATTCATACCAGTAATGCACATCACAGAGTGTCAGAGATAAAGGCTGGACTGAAGACTGATGAACAGATGGACTAAATTGGTGACTCTGGTGGGATTTGAACCTGAACAGCACTTTATAGTGCAGTAGAGGTTGGGGCTGGACTGACACCAGATCAGTCAATGGACAACATCATTGGCTGTGGAGGGATCTGAACCGAAATGCACTTCACTGTTCACTACAGTTTGGAGCGCAATGGATGCATGATAAGGAGACAGATTTTACAAGTGTCTGTGGAGGGATTTGAGCCTGAAGAATACTTTACAGTGCATCAAAGATTGGGGCTAAACTGATGTCATAAGAATCGATGGGCTACACCAGTGGAAGTGGAGGGTTTTGAACATCAAATGCACTTCACCAATCCTTTGGGATTGGTCTGGACTGATACATGGTAAGTCAATGGACAACACCATCATCTGTGGAGGATCTGAACCTGAAATGCACTTCACTGTTCACTACAGTTTGGGGCTTGACTGACACATGATAAGGAGACAGATCTTGCAAGTGGCTGTGGAGGGATTTGAACCTGAAGAATACTTTACAGTGCATCACGAATTGGGGCTGAGCTGATGTCATATGAATTGATGGACAACACCAGTGGAGGTGGAGGGTTCTGAACATGAAATGCACTTTACAGTGCATTATGGGAATAGTCAGGACTGATGCATGGTAAGTCAATGGACAACACCATCAGTTGAGGAGAGATCTGAACCTGAAACGCACTTCACTATTAACTACAGTTTAGGGCTCGACTGATGCATGGTAAGGAGCTAGATCTTACAAGTGGCTGTGGAGGGAATTTAACCTGAAGAACACTTTACAGTGCATCAGAGGTTGAGTCTGGACTGATGTCATACGAATCGATGGACAACACCAGTGACTGTGGAGGAATTCAAAACCAATTTAGCCTTTACAATGCATCAGAGATTGGGGCTGGACTGATGCCAGATAAGTTGAAGGCAACACCATTATTTTTTCATTTTATACAACCAGCAACTGTGTATTAGGGAGAAAACTCAAGTGCAGAGCATGAGACAAACATGCTACTGACCCTAACCCACTTGTCATCCATAACGCAGGGAGCAACATGCCACATAGATTTTAACATAGCCATAATCCGAACATAAACTCTTTCTAAAGTAACAAAAGGTGCTGAATTCACGTGACCTCATCTAGTACATGCACAAGAAACACTCTCTCCCTCATCAGGAATGCCAGCTGGATCCATAGGATGTGATCACACAGGATGGGCAGAAATTATCCCAAAAGGAACAAAAGTAACAACTATGAAAACTTATATCATAAATAAAAATAAAAACAAATAAAGTAAATGCAGATTACAAATCGAGGTTTTGGCACCAAAATGAAGTGAGTATTTTAGGATGAGAACAGCACCTCCATCTTGAAACTAAGTTTCCAGTCACCATGCTTTTCCTGCACCAGTGTGTGCTCTGACTGGTTAATGGAAATAGTGACATGTACAATAAACATGTAGCAAGCATGGCAGCAGTGAGGATCAATATGACCAAATGGTGACGCACTACAGAGCTAGGGCAGGTGCAGTTGAGGCTGTGACCCCTAACTGAAACATAAAAAAAAAAAAAAAAAAATCACTGTACATTCCAGAGCTCAGAGAGCCACTTTCCCTCCAGTGACGGTTGTAAAAAAATACGAGTCCATGCTTGAATGCAAAATAAGGATTTAGTCTAACATTTCAGGCTCACACATTGAATAGAATAGTGGAAGGCACAACAAAAGATCTGCATGCAGGTTTCCTGGTGCTTCGACAAATAAGGCTTCAACAGGGAGATGGTGCCTGCATCTAAGACAATCCCTTTATACCAATTAAATTCAGAATTGATGATGTCACAGAATCCAACCAATCACAGAGCTCGATTTTTAAATACAGAAATATTCAGCTCACTTAGTAATATAAATGGACTAATAGTTATAACAATTATCATATCAGTGACAACATGTTATTGTAGAAAAATACCCCAAAAGACAAAAAAATACACCAAAGTGGTGACGGCCAATCGGATTGCTTGAATAAAAAAACAAACAAACTATAAGTTATGAAATTAATTATAGTGTCAACCTGATCAGCTTAACATGTTACACTAAAACAAGATGATTTGTTGTTACAATACAAACTAATGGCAGAATGAACATAATACATTTTTCACAGCACATGCAAAAAATAGTAAATGTATTTATTTATGTATCAAGGCTTGTTTTCTCAAAAATAGCCAATAGGAACACATATTATATTAGGTAAAATCAGTAAGGGTATGATGTCCCCTATTAGCTGGTACAACTCAATTCATCAAATGTGAACAAATGCTTGAGCTGCACCAAGAGAAAGATATGGACGCCAATTGGCATCATCAGGCACTACAGCATATGATTTAGGACGCCATATGGCGTCATCAGGAAAAAGAGGTATTTTTTTTATGATGCCATATGGACCCTTCCCAACTAACAGTTCTAGGCAGAGATTGGAACCAAGTGTTCCAGACCAATCAGATAGGTCAGATTGGAGGAGTCTCAGCCTATCACTAGCTCAAAGAGCTCTTCGGGCCTCCTATAAAGGACGGGAACTGTTAATGTTTGGCAAATGTTTAACCCTACCAGCAGGCAATATACCTACTACTCCCTTCCCACCATACCCTTTCCCAGATTGATTACTTCCTTATCAGCTCATTCAGCCTCCCAGGTGTTCTCGACACTAGTACTCATTCCAGAGTCATATCTGATCACTCCCCATCAGTTTCTCCTATTTACTTGGCCCTGGGATACAGCAAGACTCCCTATGGAGAGTGGAGACTGAACAACCACATACTTAAATCCCCCCAATTGCTTGCCCATGTCCAGGAGTATATCACTTTTTTTATCGACCAAAATAAAGGCACGGTGGACAGAGTGGATATGGTGTAGGTTGCCCTTAAGTGTTCTCTCTGGGGTGAACTTATCTCGCTAGCCTCCACCCGAGCCCGCAAAGTCTGAGACCAACATAAATCCCTTCTTTCTGAAATCTCCGTTTGGAACGTATCTTGAATAGAGCTTCCTCTCCCTCTGAGTGGGCTAAACTTTATTGTTTGCAGGCACAGTATTATGACATCATGGCCCAGAAGTCGGAGCTTGCATTGCGTCATGCCAGACTTAAGTAACTAGAGTCCGGTGAGAGAGCCTGCAAGCTCCTCACCTTAAGACTCCGCCAAGCAGAAGCCAGTAGATTTATCCCTATCCTGCAGCCTAAACGAGATGAGCCAGTGCTCATGAACCCTAGAGATATTGTTAAAGCCTTTGTGGAGTACTACCAGACTCTATATTCAACAGTTGCAGAGCCAACTTCTCTACCCCAGGATATCCTGGACTACCTGAGATCTGCTAACTTACCGAAGTTGGCAGCTGACATCACTGTACCCCTAGGTGTCAAAATATCCCTGGGAGAGGTAAAATATGCAATCCAGCACCTGCCACTAGATAAGTCTCCAGGGCCCGATGGACTCTCCAATAACTTGTATAAAGCCTGTTTCCCCCAGCTTGGCTCTGATTTAGTAGAGGTTTATAATTTCTGGTTTGATCACGGAATGATAGATGCCACCTTTCTGGAGGCATTGATTTCTCTCATTCCAAAAGCTGAAACAGAAACATAGAGTTTGACGGCAGATAAGGACTGCTTAGCCCACCTAGTCTGCCCATTTCCCTACCTACAGGATAAGCTGCAGATCCTAGTTAACCAACAGCCTATTTTTCCCTACCCTCCATAAGAATTGCCTTATGTCTGTCCCATGAATTCTTGATTTCTCCCACAGTTTTAGACCCCACAACCTCCTCAGGAAGGCTGTTCCATGCATCCATCACCCTCTCTGTGAAAAAATACTTCCTCACATTGCCCCTGAGCGTCCCCTCTATCTTCAAATTGTGTCCCCTTGTTCTTGCACATCTCTTTTTCTGAAAGATGCTACCCTCTTGGACTTTGTTGATTCCACTGAGGTACTTAAAGTTTCTATCATGTCCCCCTCTCACTCCTTTCCTCAAGGGTATACATATCAAGCTACTTTAGTCTCTCCTCGTATGGCTTCTCTTGCAGACTATGCACCATTTTAGTTGCCCTCCTATGGACTGCCTCCATCCTGTCTATGTCCTTGCGGAGATGGGGTCTCCTGAACTATACACAGTACTCCAGATGGGGTCTCACCAACTGTCTGTACAGAGGGATAACAACGTCCCTTTTTCTGCTGGTGATGCCTCTCCCTATACATCCCAGTATTCCCCCAGTCCTTCCTACTGCCTTCTCACATTGCTTGCTAACCTTAAAGTCATCTGATATGGTTACACCCAGACCCCTTTCCATTTTTGTTGTTGTTACTACCTCCCCCACATTGTGTAATCTCCCCCTGGGTTTTTGATTCCCAGGTGCATTATTTTGCACTTCTTTGCAATGAATCCAAGCTGCCATATTTCTGACCGTTCCTCCAACCTTGCCAAGTCCCTTCTCATCCTTTCCACGCCTCCTTGTGTATCAACTCTGTTACAGATCTTTGTATCATCTGCAAAGAGGCATACTTTTCCTTTCAGTCCCTCTGCAATGTCACTTATAAAGACATTAAAAAGGACTGGATCCAGTACTAAACCCTGCGGTAGCCCACTAGTAACCGCTATTTCTTCAGAGTGGATTCCATTTACAATTACCTTCTGTGTCCTGTTGTCCAGCCAATGTTTTACCCAGGCTACCACCCTGGGACCCACTCCCAGGCTGGTTAATTTTTTTTTTTTATTTAAAGTTTATTGATACATTTTCCACAATAAAAGGCAGTTTAAGTAACAGTGACAAAGACACTCCTATACAATGTGAAGGAATAACTGCCTAACCCACCCTCCCCTCCCCTCCCTTACTGCAGTAACCCAACCTAGTACCCATCAATGCCAAGCTCCTTACTTAAAGTCTTACAGGACCATGCAGCCTAAGATAGAGTTAGACTTGAACCAGAGAGATTAATGAGTGAAGGGGATCCAGATGTTAGTATATGCTGCCAATCTATTATGGAGACTAGCAATCACCTCTTCTGTGTGCAGATTGGATGAAATTTCTTTTACTTATTCCTAGACAGATAGGGAGGACCTGTCTTTCCAATGACGAAGAATAAGCTTCTTAGCCGATAAGGCAATCATAGAGATGTGGAACTTTCGTACCTTAACTCTGATAGATGACAGGTCCCCCAACAGGCAAATCTCGAGAGTGAAGTATTCATGAAGGCCCAGCAGGTGGTCAAGGAAAGTTTTGATTGAGTCCCAGAAGGGGGAGATTTTAGGGCAGGACCAAAACATGTGGAAAAGTGTACCCTCTTCCTGGAAACATTTATTGCACATATTAGAATTCAGGTAGCCCCACTTATGTAATTTGACCGGGGTAGTAGTACAAGTTATGCAAGATATGATATTGCATGAGATGCAGTCTGTCTTGAGAAATAAATTTATGACATGAACTCCACAGAGAGTGCCAATCCAAATAAAGTTGAGGGAAAAAATTATTCCAGAGTCTTGAAGGCCCAAATGGACCCCCTTACTTTTTGTGAAACAAAACCTGATATAATTTAGAGATTACACCTGAAGAACCAGACAGTGGGGAAACCTCGGGTATCAGAGAAGAGATGGTCTGGGAGGGAGGGAGAACTATTACCAAAGGTAATTACAAGTAAATGCTTTAATTGTAAAGCTTTAAAATGGAAAGAGACTGGGATGAGAAATTTCTTAATAATATCTTAGAACATAGAAACATAGATTTTGATGGCAGATAAGGACTGCTTGGCCCACCCAGTCTGCTCATTTCCCTACCTAATGGATAAGCTGCAGATCCTAGTTAACCAGCAGCCTACTTCTTCCTACCCCCAACCCCTAGAATTGCCTTATGACTGTCCCATGCATGCTTGAATTCCACCACTGTTTTTGACTCCACAACCTCCTCCAGAAGGCCGTTCCATGCATCCTCAACCCTCTCTATGAAAAAAATACTTCATTAAGTTACCTCTGAGCCTCCCCTTTCTATCTTCAAATTGTGCCGCCTTGTTCTTGCACACCTCTTTTTTTGAAAGATGCTACCCTCTTGGACTTTGTTGAGTCCCTTGAGGTACTTGAAAGTTTCTATCATGTCCCCCCTCTCCCTCCTTTCCTTGAGGCTATACATATTTAGCTCCTTAAGTCTTTCTTCATATGTCTTCTGGTGCAGCCCCTGCACCATTTTAGTTGCCCTCCTCTGGACAGCTTCCATCCTGTCTATGTCTTTGCAGAGATTGGGTCTCCAGAACTGCATGCAGTACTCCAGATGGAGTCTCACCAACAGAGGGATAATAACTTCCTGTTTTCTACTGGTGATGCCTCTCCCTATGCATCCCAGTATCCCCCCAGCCCTCCTTGCTGCCCTCTCACATTGCTTGCCCACCTTTAGGTCATCTGATATGACTACCCCCAGGTCTCTTTCCATTTTTGTTGTTGTTAGTATCTCACCCCCCACTGTGTACTCTTCCCCTGTTTTTTGTTTCCCAGGTGCATTACCTTGCACTTCTTAGCATTGAATCTAAGCTGCCATACATTTGACCATTCCTCTCACCTTGCCAAGTCCCTTCTCATCCTTTCCACCCCACCTTGTGCATCAACTCTGTTGCAGATCTTTGTGTCATCTGCAAAGAGACATACTTTTCCTTTCAGTCCCTCTGCAATGTCGCTTATAAAGACATTGAAGAGGACCGGTCCTAATACTGAACCCTGCGGTACCCCACTAGTAACCCCCATTTCTTCAGAGTGGACTCCATTTACTATTACTCTCTGTGTCCTATTTTCCAGCCAATTCTTTACCCAGGCTGTCATCTTGGGACCCACTCCCAGGCTGGCTAACTTGTATATTAATCTTTTGTGTGGGACTGTGTCAAATGCCTTGCTAAAATCTAGGTAGGCCATGTCCACAGCCCCTCTCTGAGCTACTACTTTGGTCACCCAGTCAAAGAAATCTATCAGATTTGTCTGGCATGACCTTCCTGCTGTGAATCCATGCTGCCTTGGGTCCTGTGCCCCTCTGGCCTCTAAATACTCAACAATTCTTTCCTTCAGAAGTGATTCCATCATTTTCCCTACCACTGAGGTTAAACTAACAGGTCTGTAGTTTCCTGTTTCTGCCTTGCTCCCACTTTTGTGAAGGGGAATCACAACTGCCCTCCTCCAGTCCTCGGGTACCACCCCATCCTCCCATGATTTGTTAAAGAGGGTAGTTAGTGGTGTCACTAGTTCTACCCTTAGTTCTTTTAGAATTCTGGGATGAATCCCATCAGGCCCCATTGCTTTGTCCACCTTCAGTTTTAAGAGTTCTTTCAGAACCCTTTCTTCTGTAAATGGGCTGGTATCAACTTCTGTATCCAGAGTGTTTCTGCTGTTTGTTTTAGGTACCTCCCCCTCTTCCTTTGTAAATACTGAGCAAAAATATTTGTTTAGTATCTCTGCCTTTTCACAGTCACCCTCTGCCCACCCTCCCTCCCCTTTATTAAGCCTCGCTAACCCTCCCTTGGTCTTCCTTGCTCCTGATGTACCTATAAAGGTTTTATCCCCTTCTTAAATGAGTTGGCTATCTTTTCCTCGGTTTGGGCCTTTGCTGTTCTGACTGCCTTCCCAGCATCCTTTTGCTTTAACTGATACAGTTCTCTGTCCTGCTCCTTCTGTGATTCCTTGTACTTCCTGAATGCTTTCTTTTTCTCTTGAACCTTCACTGCCACTTCCTTTGAGAACCACAGTGGTTTCTTACATCATTTTGTTTTGTTTATTTACTTCACCCAAAGGCTCGTTACCTCTGTGATGGCAGTTTTTATTACTCCCCATTGTTCTTCCACCCTCCTTCCTGCCCATTTGCTAGTGCATTCCTTAGGCACTCACCCATTTTAGCAAAGTCACCCTCCTAAAGTCCAGTACTTTTTGCCTTTGTATGGCTTGACTCTATTGCTGTATTTGTGTGAACCATACTGTTCGATGGTGCGCTAGTTCCCAGATGGCTACCCACTTCTACATCTGTGATCCTCTCTTCATCTCCATTTGAGAGAACCAGGTCTAAGATTGTTCCCTCTTGAGTGGGCTCTAATACTAGTTGTCTATGGCATGCCCCCTGTAGGGCATCTAGAATAACCCCACTCTTCAAAGTGGCTGTTGCAACTGCACTCCAGTTGACATCTGGCATATTCAGATCACCCATCAGCAATATCTCCCCTTTTTCTGCCATTCTAAGTGTTCTTTCTATTATTTCCTTGTCCATTTCCTCCCCCTGAGAAGGGGGTCTGTATACAACCCCTGTGCGGATTGTCGTGCCATTGCTGGTCTCCAAATTTACCCGAAGAGCTTCTTCTCCTCCCTGTTTTCCCCTTCACTTGATCAAATGCCTTTTCAGTGTCCGGGGAGACCAAGCCTGCAGGGAACTCAGCGTCCCTGGTAGCCGAGAAGACATGTGACAAGGTATGTAAGTGATCAGAGGATGAATGTTATGAAGGTTATCTTCCACTGATAACCAATGCCCCTCTCCATCCGTAAAAGAAAAAAGCTTCCCCTCTCCCAATTGGGGCAACCAAAGATGGGAAATTTGGTTCTTATTAATAGTGAATGATGGAGAGTTCCAAATAGATGGAGCCAGATCCTGATGAGGGGAATACTGTAAAAAAGAACACATTTGAAAATAAATCTTTAAAGAGGTCATTATTATGGGACACTCTTCGGTCATGCGTACTTGGGAAAACTTAAGGAAAAATAATGCAAGAGGGTCCAAATTCTTGGCCTTAATTGCATCCAGTTCTATTTTAAGCCAAACCGGTTGCTCTTCCTCTGGGCCAGGAAATACCCATCTCAAACATTTCACAAGGTGACTAGCCCAGTGATATATGGCCAGATGGGGAATTTGTAAACCCCCCTCCAGTTTCGGGGCTTCCAATTTGTGATAAGCCAGATGGGGATATCTGTTAGCCCAGATAAATCTAGTGAATACACCATGCATCTTTTAAACCAAAGTAAAGGAATGAAGGTGTTAAGGAGAGATGATGGAAAGAAGGTTCTAGGAAATATGTTCATCTTAATTATGTTGATCCGGCCCTATAATGAAATAGGAAGTTTAGATCACCTCTCAAGGTCATGGGTAATCACCTGCAATAGGGAATCCAGATTTTCTTTAAACCATGTTAGAGGGATACGAGACAGTTTAATACCCAGGTACTTAAATGACCTAGAAGTCCAGCATAAACCAAAAGGGCTAATGTCATTTTTGAAAACTTTATGGTTTAATAGGAAAAATAGGGATTTACTAGCATTCAGTTTGTAATTGGACAGGTCACTAAATCTTGCTATTTCCCTTAGCAAAGCTGGAACTGAAGATACCGGATGAGACAGGTGTATTAACAGATCATCCGCATATGCAGTGACTTTAATTTCATGTCGCCCAACTCCCACACCTTATATAGAAATAATGTTGAGAATAATTTGAATAAGGGGTTCCAGATATAAATTAAATAACAGAGGAGATATGGGGCACCCCTGCCTAGTACCTGAATGAAGCAAAAAGGGCTTAGAAAATGCCCCATTCGCAGAGATTCTTGCAGTGGGATTTTTATAAAGTGTAGCAATCCAGGAAATAAACAGAGAGGGAAAATGAAAAGCCTCCAGAGCTTGGAACAAAAAGTTCCATTTCACTTGATCAAATGCCTTCTCAGTGTCCAGGGAGACCAAGCCTGCAGGGAACTCAGCGTCCCTGGTAGCCGAGAAGACATGTGACAAGGAACATAAGTGATCAGAGGATGAACGCCCTTTCATAAATCCTACCTGGTTTATACCTATTAACTCAGGAAGAACTACTGTTAGTCTATTGTCTAATATTTTGGAGAGAATTTTAATGTCCTTATTTAAAAGTGAGATAGGTCTATAACTTTGAACCAGCTCAAGATCTTTATCAGGTTTGGGAAGCAGAACAATCAAGCCTCAAAGAGGTGTGAATCGGTCTCCACCCCAGCTAAAATATGACGAAATAAATGCAAAGTATTGGTAATAGAAGGTCCCGGAAGACTTTATAGAATAAGGAGGAGAATCCATCGGGGTCTGGGACCTTGTCCGCTGGTAGTTCACTAATAACATTGGCAATTTCTTCCTGAGAAATAGGAACAACCAGAAAATCCCTGTATCGATCAGAGAGAGAGGGCAAATGAGAATCTTTTAAGTAACTCTCCGTATTCTCAGGGCAAGGGGGGTGCTCCATGCCACTGTTCAAGTTTGTATAGTAACTGGCAAATTCTTGAACTATTTCAATGGGAGATACTTTTAAAGATCCATCAGCCATTGCCCTGATAGGAGGGATAAATCTCATTGATTCCTGTTGCTTAATACGCAGTGCCAGTAGGCACCCCGCCTTTTCCCTCTGATCAGTGTAACTAACTCTTTTACGAATAATAGCTAATTTTGCTTTATCTCGAAGTAACTCAAAGTATCTATCTTTCAGCACTAGAAGTTTCTCATATCCTCATCTAGAGGACTAATTGAGAAATTAACTTCAAGTGATCTAATCTGGGATAATAAAGATTTTAATTCCTTCTCCTGTGCCCTTTTCCTACAAACCGCCGTACTGATAAGGATCCCTCTCATGAAGGCCTTAAAGGCCCCCCACAAAATATCCAGCTTTGCACTATCTAACGGGTTAGATAGAAAAAGGATTCAATTTGTTCCCTTATAAGTTTACAGTATTTAACATCCTTAAGAAGTTGTTCATTAAGTTTCCATCTGGTTTCCCTGTTAGGTAAATTAAGCAGTACCAAACTGCATAATACTAGTGAATGATCAGAGATTGGGCCAGGTTGAATCGAGGAGGTCTTAACCCTGGGTAATAGGCACTGAGAAAGGAGTATGTAATCAATGCAGGACTACGAACCGTGCATCATAGACCTGAAGGTAAACTCCCTAGAATCAGGATGTAAAACCCGCCAGACATCGCAGAGCCCACATTGGTCCAATAAATCATTAAAAGCCTTCTGCCCCAGAGTGGCCCCTCCCTGACCTCTACCTAATCTGTCTAGATTAGGCTCGAGTACTTGGTTGAAATCTCCCCCTAAAATAATCCTGATGGGAAGCATTGGAAGAATGATGGATATAAGTCTCATGAAGAATCCTGGGTCGTCCAAGTTGGGACCATAAATACTGCCCAATAATATTGGAACAGATCAGAGAGTACCTTTAACAAGGGTAAACCTTCTCTTGGGATCTTTAATGACCTGTGTAGAAATGAAAGGAATACCCCTGTTAATCATGAGCATGACACCACAACTATTTGTAGATCCCTGAGCACTGTAGATCGATCCCACCTGCTGCCTCCTTAACTGTAAAGCTTCCACTTCTAATAAATGGGTTTCTTGTAAAAAAGTTATCTGAGAGCTAAGTAAACTTAAATTTTTGAGAGCCTGGTATTGTTTATGCTTCTTTCTGATCATGCAATGTTCCAAGTCGCAAAGGTTATCTCATTAACCATCCAGTAATGATAATTAAACTTAATAAATTCAGCTCAGCACACGAGATACATAACCCTGTAAACATACCCCCAGGGTTACTGCAGTAAAATCCACCTCCTCCCTAACCCCCAGGTTTAAGTCCTCCTCGTCCCCCTACCCCCACCCTCAGCAATACCCCATAACCGGCCCCTCCTCCACCCTCTAAACTGTTACAAGCAATGTTCAGCACAGTACTGGTGCTTTTCCTTCCTCTCCCGCCCCCCGATAATGTTCCCTATTGCTAGAAACTTTTACATTCAAATATCTTCGTATTGAAAACAAAACAGAACTGATTATTCCCAAAAAAGAGAGAACAGTCCTTGGCTTTCACCACAACCCCACCGAAGTCTGAACTTGTAGGGAGCCTATTTGAAAAGGGCAACAGCGAGATCCATGCACAACCCAGGTGATCACAGAAACCCAAACAGAACCGAGAGAGAGAGAAAGCAGATACCGTCCTTCCCTCGTGAGGCAACCCTGGAGAAACCAAAACCAGACCAGGAACCCAGTGAGAGGGAGTGACTTGCAGCACAGATTGAGAATGGGAATCGAGAAAAAGAAAATATTGTAATCACACCATGGGAGGGGAAGGCGTACAAAACGCCTCTAACCAGAAATAACTCGCCTCCAAATACACAGGCTCTCCATATGAGAGTTAACAAATTCTGCACTCAGATCAAGTGAAAAGATTTGGTTAAATCCCCCTAGAATTGAGGACTGCATCCTCGCGAATCACCTATGCTTGGTACACCCTCTGGTGACCAGTTCCAGGTCATAACCGGGTGAGAATTAATAATAGAGAAAGCCCAAGACCACCCTAATACCAATCCAGATGAAAAAACAACAAATCTGAATCACAACAAAGCTAACTCCCCTCTCTATTATGTTTATCACACAGAAACTACTAAAGCTTGACATATTGTTCCCCCCGTAATCAGGTCTGAGCTCCTAAGTATCCTTTGTTTAAACCAGCATGGGCCTTCTGCGAATGGAGCCAAGAAAACTGGAAGCCAGCATGGCCTGAGATGATCCACCCAGTCCAAACCAACGGGGAAGTTTCCTCTCATCTTCGCACTAAATGGTTTCCCACAAAAGGAAAAAAACAAGAGTTCCAGCTCTCCACTTCGTATATCTCTCCGTTCTACGAGCACAACATCTCAGGGATCCTTAAATAGATCTGGTAACGTAGACTTAAGGCTCATCAGGGCAGCTGCAGGATCGTCGTAGTTTAACTAGGATCCATTTATTAGAACCTGTAGCCTGACCGGGTATCCCATCCTGAAATTCAAGCCTGGCGCGATTATCTTAGAAACAATAGGGTGGAACGCTTTACATTTCATGTGAACCTCTCTGAGCACAGGAGATGTCCCAGAAGACTGGAGAAGGGCTCATGTGATCCCGCTCCACAAGAGTGGTAGCAGGAAGGAGGCAGGGAACTACAGACCAGTCAGTCTTACCTCAGTAGTGGGCAAGATTATGGAGGCACTCCTTAAGGAAAGGGTAGTGCAACACCTGGAATCCATAGGGGCACAGGATCTAAGACAGCATGGATTTACAAAGGAAGGTCCTGTCAAACTAATCTCATAGATTTCTTTGACTGGGTAACCAGGTAGTTGGACCAAGGAGCAGTTGATGTCACCTACCTTGACTTCAGCAAAGCTTTTAACACTGTTCCACATAGAAGATTGATAAATAAGCTGGGTAGGCTTGGGGTGGGTTAGAGTTGGTCAACTGGGTGGCAAACTGGTTGGACAGGCAGAAAACAGAAAGTGGTGGTAAATGGTATACAGTCAGAAGAGATGCAAGTCACAGAGTGGGGTACCTCAGGGATCAGTCCTGGGGCCAGTCCTCTTCAACATCTTCATTAGTGACCTTGCAGATGGACTGGAGTGAAAGCATTGTCTGTTTGCAGATGACACCAAGATCTGCAACAGAGTAGATGATTCAGATGGGGTGGGCAGAATGAGAAAATATCTGGATAAACTAGCAAAATGGTGGAAGAGTGGCAACTGAGATTTAATGCAAGAAGTGCAAGATCATGCACATAGGAAGAGAAACCCTGAAGCCACCTGTAGGCTGGGAGGAGTTGCTAGCAGTCACAAGGAAGAAAGAGACTTGGGCATCATCATCACTGATGACCTGAAATCATCAAGCAGACCTCCTAAAGCAGTAGGTAAGGCTAGGGGGGTGTTAGAGTTGTATTAGTAGGGGTATCACAAGTCATAAGAGAGAATAATCCCCTTTACAAGACACTGTTAGGCCCCATCTGGAGTACTTGTGCAGTATTGAGGCCACACCTTCACAAGGACATTAACCAAATTGATGCAGTCCAGAGAAGGCAACAAAATGGTGCAGGGACTGCATCAGAAGACATATGAGGACAGATTAACAGAACTCAATATGTATACCCTTGAGCAAAGGAGAGAGAGGTGATATGATCAAGGCATTCAAACACCTTAAGGGCATTAACAAGGTGAAAGAGTCTAACATGTTTAAATATAAGAAAAATAGCAAGACAAGAGGGACACAGCATGAGATTTGGGGGCGATTAAGGGGAATGTGAGGAAATTATTTTTTCACAGAAAGGGTGGTGGATGCATGGAATGGCCTACCTCAAGAAGTGGTGGCTATGAATACAGTGCAGGGCTTCAAACAGGCATGGGATAGGCATAAGGGAGCAATACAAATGAGTATGAATAGATAGGCCACTGACAGAGCAAAGGCCGATGGCACATTTATAAAGTAGAAAAAGAAATGGGCAGACTGGATGGGCCTTGCGGTCCTTATCTGCCGTCAACATCTATGTTTCTATGTTTCTATGAACCGAGCCAGGCAAATCTTGTGAAATTCTCTGTTTCATACTTTCCCAGCAAAGCTCTTACTTTCTGCAGAAAGTGCTGCCTCTCCAAATAGTTCAAAAACCGGCAAATGATGGGGGGGGGGTCCTCTGGGGAAGGTTTAGGCCGTAGAGACTTGTGAGCTCGCTCTATGATATAGCCAGAACCAAAGGGGGATGGGCCGACTACCCGCTCCACCAACTTCTGGACGGATGCCACAACATGTTGGCCTTCCTCTCCCTCCGGTAGCCCGAGAATCACAACGTTGTTTCTACGGCTACGGCCCTCTAGATCTTCGAGCTTGGATTTGAAACGAGATAATTTCTGATGCATAGAGACCAGATCAGGATCGAGACTTCCCAGCTTTTTCTCCATGGAGACTATACGAGCTGTATTATCGGAAACAGATAGCGAGACTTCATCTAATTTTCTAGAAAGAGACTTCAGATCCATTGCCATTTCTTTAATTTCCTCATGAAAGGGCTTAAATTCTTCAAGGAACCTGGAAAGTGTAAGGGTTCCTGCTCACCAAATTGACTCAGAGGATCAGGCCCAGGCCCACCCAAAGCCCTGGATTTTTTAGAGGCCTTTTTGGGAGTAGCTGGGGGATATGCTTCTGCTGGGCTTTCTTCATGTAAGCCTCCATCCACCAAAATTACACTCAAACCAGACTTCCGAAGTGTTTAGACAGCACTGAATCACGAAAATAGGAGAAATTAAGAAGTTTGGACATCCAAAAAAGATGATTTAGTGATCGGGAGGCAGGAGCTTCTTGAAGGAGCTTCTACTCAGCACTCTGCATCACATGATCTCCCAGGCTGGTTAATTTGATTATTAATCTTTTGTGTGGGACTGTGTCAAATGCCTTGCTAAAGTCTAGGTAGGCCATGTCCACAGCCCCTCCTTGGTCTACTACTTTGGTCACCCAGTCAAATAAATCAATTACATTCATCTGACATGATCTTCTCGCTGTGAACTCATGCTGCCTTGGGTCCTGTGCCCCACTGGCTTCTAGGTACTTAACAATTCTTTCTTTCAGAAGTGATTCCATCACTTTCCCTGCCACAGAGGTCAAACTGACAGGTCTGTAGTTTCCTGCCTCTGTCTTGCCCCTACTTTTGTGAAGGGGAATCACATCCACTTTCCTCCAGTCCTCTCCAGTCCTCAGGTACCACACCATTCTCCCATGATTTGTTAAAAAGGGTAGTCAGCGGTGTCACTAGTTCTCCCCTTAATTCTTTTAAAATTCTGGGGTGAATTCTGTCAGGCCCCATTGCTTTGTCCACCTTCAGTTTTAGGAGTTCTTTCAGAACTCTTTCTTCTGTGAAAGGACGGGATCGACCCCTCTCCAGAGTGCTTTTGTTAATTGGATTAGGCACCTCCCCCTCCTCCTCTTTTGTGAATACTGAGCAGAAGTATTCATTCAGTATCCCTGCTTTTTCACTGTCCCCCTCTGCCCACCCACCATCCTTTCTATTCAGCCTCACTATCCCTCCTTCCAGGAAGCTATTGCCCCATATCCCTGCTTAATAGGGATATCAAAATATTAACTAAAGTCCTTGTGACTCATATTTCCCCGGTTCTGGGAGGTATTATCAGTCCAGAACAAGTTGGCTTTATGTCAGGACGTCTATCTTGTGACCACATGAGAAAGCTACTCCATCTTATGGCAGCCACCAGGGGATCCGACAAACCTGCCGTCTTGGTATCATTGGATGCTGAAAAGGCCTATGATTGGGTCTCCTGGGACTTTCTCTTTGCTAAGCTCTCCCACATTGGGTTCCCCTCAGATTTTATTAAATGGGTGTGAATTCTCTACCTATCTCCTATGGCAAGGATCTGGTGTAACAGTGTTTTGCCATACCCCTTCCCCTTTCTCATGGTACCCAACAGGGTTGTCCTCTTTCACCATTTATGTTTAATATATATCTAGAGCCTTTAATTCATAGACTAACTAGCTCCCCTTCCCTTGCGGGTGTACAAGTAGCTGGGAAAATTACTCACTCTCCGCATACACAGATGATCTGCTGTTCCACCTAGAAAACCCTCGTGACACCACTCAGGTGCTCCTGGATGAAATAAAAGTTTTCTCTGCACTGTCTTACTACAAATTAAACCTTTCTAAAGTGAAAATTTTCCCCTTAAATTCCATCATGACCAGAGTGGACGTTAGTGCACTTGGCCTGACTTGAGAGCCTACTCTTTTAACATACCTGGGCATTATGTTATCAAGGGATGTTTCAAGGATGGTTAATGAAAACTTTACCAAGCTGCTTCATACCCTTAAAGTGGACCTAGACAGATGGGGGTCTATTTCTCTTTCACTATGGGGGTGAATTAGTATTGTTAAAATGAACATGCTCCCCAGATTGCTGTATCCCATGAGTATGCTTGGATTTTATTTCCCCAAAAGTTGGTTTATACATCTTCCACGTCCACTCAATACATTCCTATGGAAGGGAAAGGGAATCCGTAGGGCATACGCCAAGTTGGCTGCCCCAAAACTGAAGGGTGGCGTTGCACTCCACTCATTCTTCCTATACTATGGGCCTACCATATCCAGTAAACTCACTCTATGGATAACCAGACCTTCCACAAGGATCCCCAAGGATATAGCCCCTTCTGGTTGGAAATTGAGCATGTCTTAGCCAGCCAGAACAGCTGTTCCCTCCTGGTTCTTGCCTATGTCTCATACGCCCAACTCCCAAAATCCCTAAAGAATTCCCCGGTGGGATGGTCCCTGAAAGCCCTACACTAGGTTCAGTTGCACCTCTCTCTGAATTGACATAAATCTCATGAACAGCCTATTCTGTATAATCCTCATTTCAAGATAAATGGTCTACTAATCTCTGAGTCTTTTTGGCATCCCCTAAAAAGCTGCTCTCTTTCCACATTCCTGGTAGATGATGCAGTGATTTCCTTTTCATCACTTCAATCCCAATTGCAATTCCCAGGTTCTGACCTTTTTAAATTCCTACAGACAAGGGAATCCATCCAGGCCTTCATAGGGCACAAGCCTTGGCCCCCACCCCCAACAGAAACCTTAGATGCCATCCTGGAAGTGGCAGACCAGCCACATGGTTTATCAAGGGCTCATGCTTACCTTCAGTCATGAGACCACCATCTTCCCACTGGTACTTGTTATTATTGGATCCAAGAACTTTCCCTCCCTGCAGATGTGGCAGCCTGGACCAAACCCTGGAATTTGAGCTATAGATTTGTTAAGCAGGACTGACTCCAACTTGTCCAATTCAGTATCATGCATAATCTCTATTATACCCCGGTTAAGCTCCACAAGATGGGTAGGCTTCCTTCTCCCTTGTGCCCAAGGTGTACTGATGCCCCAGGGGAACTATTCCATTTCTTATAGACTTGCCCTAAGACTTAAGATTTTTGCAGTTAATCTTTTTATTGAAGTATTTAAAAGATAAACAAACAACAAGTAAACCCTATAACAATAGCGTAACATCTAACAAAGGAGAAAAAAAAGATTATTCAATGGTGATA
This sequence comes from Neoceratodus forsteri, assembly GCA_016271365.2. Lineage (NCBI taxonomy): Eukaryota > Metazoa > Chordata > Ceratodontiformes > Ceratodontidae > Neoceratodus > Neoceratodus forsteri. Next base: position 1,628,747,078 of record CM057449.1, on the reverse strand, counting down.
TAATAATTATGGGTTAACGACCTAAACTAGACATTTACAATATTATAATGAAAAGAAAAACATAATACATAATATAGAGCAAAAATAGAAGAAGTAGAAGGTGAAAGGAGATATGAATAGTCATAGTTATGCGTTACTACAATGTATATATAGTTAGAGTACTACTAAAGCTTATATGAAAGATTAAGAATAACAAGAAGAGGAAGAAATAGCAAAGAAAGAGTATCAAGTAAGTAGAAAAAAAATGAGACCACAATCTGAGGTAGTGGAGGCCATCAATAGGAGAGAGAGAGAGAGAGAGAGAGAGAGAGAGAGAGAGATATTATATAAAATATCACAATCCATACTTTAAGTGCCAAAATGGCTAGATGAATCCAAATATTTAAAATATTCCTGCCAACATTTATTATACATGTTGAGTCGGTTGAGAGAAATGTGTGTCATACGATCCAGGGAGGCATATTGAGATAAATGATTACGAATATCAGGGAGAGTGGGGATTATATTAGATCTCCAATACATAAGTATACTACATTTAGCTAGGAGAAAAAGTATGGTTAACCATCTGTTCAAGGATTGGGGAATATTATAGGGAAGAGGGTCAAAAATACCAAGTATACAGTGTTTGGGATCTAATATAAAGGGTTGACCAGTCACTTTCATCGCAAATATATGAATATGATGCCAAAATTTTATGGTGGGACAATCCCATAAAATATGAAGTAAATTGCCATTAGGCGAGTTACAACGCCAGCAGTTGTCATTGTCCATTAATCCCATTTTAAGCAATACAGCTGGGGTCCTATACCATAAATGAAGAATTTTAGTCTGAATGAGAGAGAGCTACATTTATCTTTAAAAGATTTGTGGCAAGAAAGCCAACACCTATGCCATTGCTCATTTGTAATGTTATAGTGTAACAAGTTGCTCCATTTATTTTTTGCACTAATGGACTGGTCCGGTAGTGATTCTCTAATAACTTTATATATGACACTATTCAATTTACATGTTGTTTTTATCCATTTCGAGATATGTTGATCATGTAAGGATTGTTTTGCAATAAGTGAGAAAAATAAGTGCATGCTGTAGGAAGCTGTAGATATTTCCAAAAGTCCTGGCAGGGAAGATTCCATTGAGTGCTTAGCTCAGAATAGAGTTTTATTCTTAAGGCATGGGGTTCAAGTATGTCTCTTAATAAAAGTATGCCTCTATTTTTCCAGGATCGACAGTAGATTGGATGGTTATCGAGAGATATTTGGCTATTTCCCCAGATAGGGGCATAAGCAAGAGGGGTAGGATTTGATTTGAGATGTTTATGAATTATTTTCCAGCAAAACGTGGATGGTACTATAGTGGGGTGAGATTTTAATTTAGAGGGGATGGCACTATAAATAATAGAGGTAGCAATGTTGTTAGCACAAAGAGAGACTTCTATATTAACCCATAAAGGTGAATTGGCGTCAGATTAAGTAAACCATTTGATAGTCTGGGCAGCACGAAAAGCCCAAAAGTAGGCCTGAAACCAAGGGAGGTCAAATCCACCTCTTGACCAGTGTGATCTAAGTTTATTACGACTAACTCAGGGGATTTTACCATCCCAAATAAAATTACCTATTAATTTATTGATTTTGGTGAGGAAGCAAGAAGGAAGTTTTAGAGGTATATTAGAAGAAAGGTACAGTATTTTTGGAGCTATTGTCATTTTAATAGCAGAAATTTTCCCATTAAAGGTAAGATTAAGCAATTTCCATCTATCAAATATATTTTTAATGTTAGCTAGTAAAGGAGAAATTAGCATCCGAAACTTTATCCACTGATGGGATGATCCGGATGCCTAAATATGAGATACCTTGGGGAGCCCAGCAGAAGCCCAAAGGATCACTCATGTAAGATTTACAGAGGGTGTTTAATGGTAGCATTTCAGATTTTTTAAGATTTAGAGCTAGTCCCGAGATAAAGGTGAATTTGTTAAGAAGTTTAACTAAAGGTTGCCCTGAAGATTGCAGATTTTCTAGGAGAATAAGAAAATCATCTGCATAAGAGAGTGAAGTGTAGCGAGAGTTACCGATAGCAATGCCTTTAATTATGCCGGATTGACGAAGAGCTGCAGAGAGAGCTCCTTAGCAAGTATAAACAAATATGGTGATAAGGGCAGCCTGTCTAGTGCCTCTTGCAAGATGAAAGGAGGGGATAAAGTTGTGTTAGTCAGAATTCGAGCAGAAGGGAGAGTGTACAGTAATTTGATACAGGCGCAGAAATTGTAAGTAAAACCAAAATGTGATAAAACTTTGTATAAATAGTTTCAATTAAGAGAATCAAATGCTTTCTCAAAATCAATAGCTATAGCTGTGGCTGGTGATTTAAGAGTTTTTGCTTTGTAGATTAAATTAAACAAGTAGCGAAGATGATCAGAACCAGTTGTACGTTTAATAAATCCGGCTTGAGAAGGATGGATGAGTTTTGAAATTAATGACACTAAGTGAAGGGTTAATAACTTAGCAAAGATTTTTCCATTTGTATTGAGCAGTAATATTGGTCTGTAACTTGAGGGAAAAGAAGGATCTTTATCTTTTTTTGGTAAGACAGTAATAATAGCCTCGGTGATAGTGTGGGGTAGTTTACCATTGGAAAATGCTTCCAAACAGACCTTAAGAAGTAATGGGCAAAGAGTACCAGATAGGGATTTATAGAAATCAACAGGTAAACCATCACTTCCAGGGGATTTACCATTTTTAAAAGATGATAGTGCTGTTTGGATATCTTGTAGGGTAAAGGGTTCATCCAATATGGCCATATCTTGATGAGAGAGGTGAGGAAGATGCAGTTTATCGAGAAATTCATGTATTTGATTGGAAGAACTGGAATTTGGATGGGAATATAGTTGCTGGTAGAAAGAATGCATAATATGATTTATTGTAAAGTTGTCTATATAAATTTAGCCTGATGTGTCTTTCAAACCAGCAATATATCTCTCCATCTGCTGAGTTTTAAGCTGATAAAAAGCAACTTCCCACATCTGTCTCCTTGTTCCCAATAGCGATGTTTAAGCCTTAAAAGGCAAGTTCAGCTTTCCTGGATATTAATTAATTAATTTTAATTCTTAATTGAAGAATTTCAAGATGTAATGGTGAGTCGTGATTGGGTGTTTTGTTTTATAGTACTGAGTTTCTTTTCTTTAAAATTCTCTAAATTTGTTAGTTGTTGCTCTCTTAGCTTTTTCTATGAGCTAAAACTAATCATTTGCCTCAATTGTTGCTTTTAATGCTTCCCAAACTGTGCCTTGAGATACCTCAGAGGTATCATTAAATGAGAGAAATTCTTGAATCTGGGCTGTAGTCCAAGGAATAAATTCTGAGTCCCTCAGTAAAAGTGGATCTAAATGCCAAGAAGGAGATTTAGAGGTGGGTGGACCCCAAAGTAGATATAAACTTATAGGACAGTGATCTGATATGGTAATTGGAAGGATGTCTGTATTAATAGTTTTTCTGTAATAAGAGGGATGAAAGCCAATAATCAGATGGCCTGAGATTTGTGTAATAGAGAATAAAATGTATAGTCATATTGTCTAAGGTGGAAAAGTCTCCAGATGTCAGAAAGGCCCATATCTTTCATTAGCAATGTCAAGGCTTTAATGCTTCATGGATGAGCATCAATGATTTATTACTTCTATCTAGGTATGCTTCTAAGGTTAAATTAAAATCCCCACCCATAAGAATAGGTGAGTTGTTGTTGTTATTAATCATAATTTGTTGAGCCAAGTTATGAAAAAATTCAGAGGAATCAGAGTTAGGGACATAAACATTAACTAACATAAAAGTACCTGCAGAGGAAGATAATTGAATTATAATCCATCTACCCTCCGAGTCCGTAATAGTTTTCTTTGGGATCCAATTAAGGGACTTATGTAATAAAATAGCGACCCCTCGTTTTTCAGAGAGCAGAGGATGCAAATACTTGACAGGCAATCCTTTTTAACCTGTCAACATCCTCTGACATAAGTTTAGTTTCTTGTAAGAAAGCAATATGTGTTTTATGCTTCTTGAGGTAGGTAAGTATTTGTTTATGCTTACAAGGAGAACTGAGTCCCTTAACATTCCATGAATGCAATATCAAATCACTCATCATAGTAAACAGTAAAATAGGAAGTTACAAATCGGAAGAAAGGACTCATAAAAAACTAAGTCAGAGAGTGTCAAAGGTTCTAAAGGCAAATGAGCAGGTTGTACAAATGTGAGCAGGATCCTTAGAATATATGGATTCAGAATAATATGATAAATATGTCTATTGAGTCTTACTAAGAAGAAATACAGGAATAAAATAGTAGAGAGAATATTCATAGAAACAACTAAAACTTGTATATTACAGTAAGAACATTTATGAAGTGTAGAGAGATAGGAGTCGGTACACATACCTGAGACTCTCTCGCCACACTACTAGGAGTGTAAACACGTAGAAAACACTTAAGAAAAGGCAACACACACAATATTCCTAAGTTATTAACTATGTGTAACAATATCTTATAAGTAATTATTATGACTAGCACTCAGATAGTTAGCTAGAACCCTGGGAAAAGCCAATAAGCATCATACCAAACAATGCAAAAGCATTTTTAAAGTAATAATAAAACCAGACATAATAATCATGTTGAACAATATCAAATTAGTTCAACAGAAAAGGATAATATGACAATGTAATATCACATATCCCTAAACTGCATAATCAAAAGGTAAAGGCTTATAAGACATATAAACATCCACATGAGCTTATTAAAGAATGGATATGTGATATATGTGTGCTATTAGCTTAAAGTAGTAGGTGCACTAAAAACAATATATAAACAACCACTATGTAAATATATATGTATAGCACTTGCCATAAAGTGAAAATAAATCTTTAATTGTAGTAAACATACATGGCATTATGTTATTTTTTATGTTTCACTTTTTTATTTTACTGATAAACTGATAGCTAGTAGCACACCTATGGGCCTGGGAAAAACCTAAAAGAGAGAAAAAAAAAATACAGCCCCTAAGTTTCAAACGCGATTTACAGCCTTGATACGTCCAAACCAGCTGAGTGTGAATGCACTAATAGGTTAAGATAGGCATTGTATTTGAACAAAAGAAAAAGCGAAAAAAGGAGTGACCAAAAGTGATACTAAAATGGAGGGCTTCACATAAATGTTCACACACAAAGTCAGAAACACATGGCAAACAATGAGCCTTACAGTTCTGCACCCAATATACAGTGATAATTACGTTGATCTTCAGTCTCCCCTAGTTTTCTTTTTTTTCAGGGGGTTTAAGGAATCAGTCATCAGATTTGCCCATAAGGAAATAGGGAAATTAAATATAGACTGCAGATTTATGAGAGCATCAGTCAGTGGCTCCTAGACTTCTTCACAAAGTGCTCCTCGAAGGTGATATAGAAACATTTTGAAGTGGAGCACACCTGTTAGATAGCACAAGCGGAGTAAAAGAACCGACATGTTTACAGATTCCAAGTAAAAAATTATGAAGAAATGATATTCCAGCATCGCTAATGACTCATATATAGAAAACCGGCAAAATTCCTTTCATATTCATATATGTAGAGGCTTGGGTAGGAGCTATTGGATTAGATGTAAACTATGCAGGTTTCTCTGAGTTCCTGTCCAGTTTCATAGGCGCTAGCGGGAAAAAGCACTGAACCTTCTAGGAGGGATTCGGGGCATTAATTAGATTTAATGCATCACAATTAACAGATGTGATGGGTGCATTCCAAGGTATGTTGGGAGATGCAAATTCGCTACATGTAATCAAAAAAAGGGAGAAACTCAAAATACAGCCCTTAAAAATTCAGTGCGATTTACAGCCTTACTCAGTCCAAACCGGCTGGGAGTAATAGTATTGCCTACTTTAATATGAAATTACTGGGATTTAATATAGATATTCGCAAATGCTGTGAAGACCTAATATTGGTCAATGCTTGTAATGATTATTCATCTGAGAAGCAGTATTATGGATTCTGTTCTTTAGTTTCCCCTTTCTTTTCTTTTTGGGAGGTTCTGCTGTTTTGGATGGGGAACTAGATACCAGCTCTGCCCATGAGGAGTCAGGTGAATTGGTATTAGGCAGGGCATTCACATTGGTATCAACAGGTGGATCTAAGGCATCTTCTCAAAGTTCTTCATGAGAAGAGAGTAAACCTTCACAAAGTGGAGTATATTTATTAGATAACACAAGAGGAGGGGAGAAATCAACATGTTTTTCGGTTGCAGCTCCGACATTGAAGGAGTATCATTCGAGCAGCACAAACCATTAGAATGCAGAGATTGAACAGACTTTTTTTCTTGTATGTGCGTTGAAACTCTGGCAGGAGCTGAAGTTTTAATTGCGGTTTGTGTAGGCTTCTCTATAGTTTTTAGATTAGTTTCAAAGACATTCACTGGAGATTGTCGGACCTCTTGGAAGGAATTCGGATCAGTATTTAAATCGACTGCAGCACACTCAACGGGTATAGTATGTGTAGTTTGAGGTATATTAAGGAGCATTGATAAAGCTTCAGGTGTGTGAAAGTCTTTAAATGAGTCATTCAGAAATAGACGCATTGTGGCTGGGTAGCGTAAAGCAAATTTAATACCCCACTGATGCAAAACAGTTTTGATAGGATTATAAAGTCTGTGTTTATTAGACAGTTCTTTTGAGAAATCTCTAAAAATTGATATTTTATGATCCTGCCATATAAGTGGACCCACTTGCCTTGCTTTTTAAATAATTAATTCTGTGTGTGCATAGTTCAGGAATCTGGTGATGATGGGCCTTGGTTTTTGAGTTGGACCAGGTCTTGGGCTTAGAGTACGATGAGATCTCTCAATAGTGAGGTCTTGGTCGGGTGGAAGTTTAAGCAACATTGGAAGCGCATGTTTCAGAAGTGCACTGCTATCTCCGAGTTCTGCACCTTCAGGAAATCCCAGAAATCTAAGATTGTTACATCTGTTTCTGTTTTCAATGTCATCAATTTAATCCTGAAGATTTTTTATAATTCTATCCTGTTCCCTGATTGTAGCTTTCAGATCCTTAATAGAGCCTTCATTTTGAATTGTTTTAGATTCTGTAGCAGAGATTTTTTGGTCAAGCAATTGTACATTAGTAACATTTTGCTGTGAGGTTATTTTTAAGTCATTTAACTCACTGATTAATTGCTGAAACATTGATTCAATTCTGTTGAGAGAGCTGCTTTGCAAAGATTGGTCAGCCATTATTGCAGGCCAGAAAGAGAGCAACTGTCTGATTGCAGATATACAATTCTATAGCTGCAAGAAAGCAAAAATACTATACCAGAGCTGAGCTTTGATGCAGGTAGAATATAGACCCAGTATTTGGCAGAGAATGAATGACTGGGTAGAAGTGGATGGATGATAATAGTTGATGAACCCGGGAGTAGCAGAATTAAGCAGCCATCTTCAGCTCAGACAAGCCACACCCCCCAGACTTAAGATTTTTGGACATTGATTAAGCAGGCAGTGGATTCATTGCTGGGTTTGGAGCCCCTCTTCACTCCAGAATGCTGTCTGCTTAATTTGTTCCCCCATGACACCCCTCGAGTTTGGAAAGACCACTTGGCATTGATAGCAGCCTCAGCTAAGATGACAATGTTATGACACTGGAAAGATGTTTCCCCACCTACAGCTTTACAATGGTTTCAGGAAGTCTTACTAGCTTTGCAACTAGATAAACATATAGTTTATATGAATAACAGGCCTAAGGTCTACCAGAGATGGTGGGACCCCTCTATACTCTTCTTTCCCTATGGAAACCATGATCTCTGTCCCCTTGTTCGGTATTTGGGTCTTTTTTTCTCTCCATGATTGCAGACCTCAAATGGCACTGCCACGGGGGGGAGGGTAGAGGTTAGGGTGGGTAGGGGAGGGAAGGCTGGGGAATGTGTTAATTGTATTATGTTTCATATGTGTTATATTGAGTAACCTGAAATGGACCATCCAACAGACTATGTATGTGTTTCTTTGTCTTTGTCTGATTTTTTTATAATAACTCACTTATACCACTGTTAGCACCTGAGATGGATTACTCTGTTTAAAAATTTCAATAAAACATATTGAATTAAAAAAAATAACTGGTACCCGAGCCGTCTTTCCTTTTGTAGCCCCAACAGTAAGACGAGTTAGAAATGGCAATTAGAAGGGGCAATGTAGGTATTTGTGCCATAAAAGAAGCATGGTGGGGAACAGATGATTCCTAGGGAGAAGCAGTTGAGAAGTATGACCGCTTTTGAGAAGATAGATCGGAACTAAAAGGAGGGTGTGTGGCCTTATATATAAGTAAAGGCACTGAAGCAGTTCAAATCATGCAAGATGAGTGCAGGGGCACTGAGGCACTTATGGTAAAAAATAAATTACCTAAAGGCACCAAAAAGATAATGACAGGTGTGATATATAGACCACCAAATATGTCCATCAACAAGATGAAGGAATTATGTAGTGTTTTAAGCATCTTTAATTCAGAGGATAATCTGTATATTGTCAATGACTTCAATAAGTCAGGGGTCCAGTGGGGATCCATGACAGGAACTGTACTTGAAAGGGAGTTTTTGGAACTGCTTGTTAAGCTACATATGGATCAGTATATACACCATGGTGCTAGGGAATCTAGTATCCTGGACCTAGTGTTCGGTAACATAGAGGGGGGTGTTAAGAAATGTAAAGTTCGCTAACGTCTATCAACAAGTGATCATAATATGGTAACATTTAAAATAAAGCAATAGTGTGGGAAAGAAGATGGTTGCTACCACTATTAAATGCTTTGGTAAGGCTAAATGAAGCCATGGGAAGGGAACTAAAAGACTGGAAATAGGAACGTTAATTATGTGGCCTAGAGCTAGAAAATGCCTGGGAATTACTAGTAAATAAGATCAAGGAGCTAGGGAAGATGTACATACCAACTAAAGTAAAATACATTAATGGGAAATTATCTTCACGGGTAGATAAAAATATTAAGAAACTCCTGAGAGCAAAGAGAGGAGCATATGACAAGGTTAGGAAGGATGGAAAAGAAAAAAAAGAACTGATAAGATAAGATCTTGGTTAAGAAGTGTAAGAGGGAAATTAGGAAAAGAGAAGAATTTAGGATAGCTGTGGCTGCAAAAGACAACTATAAATCTTTTATAAGTATATAAACAATGAAAAAGACAGCTCCAAGTGTGGGTCCCCTAATTGTGGGTAGCGAGATAACAACCAAACTGGAAGAGATGGTATCCAAATTTAATGAGTACCTTTGCTCAGTCTATCACAGGAGTAAAGAGAAAGTAAAAAACAGAAGTCCCAGAGGTATATTATAACATACTGATAGACAGAAGTAGGACTGAGAAGCTTCTACTAAAATTGTATGTTAAGGTGCAGGGGCCAGATGAACTGCACTCCAGGATAATTAAGAGAATGGCATTGGAGCTCTCAGGACCATTAAAATACATCTTTAAATCATCTTTATGTGAAGGAAGGGTGGTACAGGCATGGAGAAATGCTAACGAACTTACAACATGTAAAAAGGAAGCTAAAAGTGGCTATCGGAATTATAGGTCTATCAGCCTCACTTTGGTTTGGGGAAAGGTACTAGAAAAAAATAATGAAGTTGGAGACAGAGAAGCACATTAAAAATAATGGCATCAGTTATGATACGCAACACGTTTTTTTAAAAGGGTAGATCTGGTATACTGTCGCCACATCGAAACCCCAATGGCAAAGGCCACCACGGCGACAGAATTCGGCCAAAATCTGCCTGTCACTGTGATGGTCTCACGCGGGCCAGGATTGCCTTGCAGGGTGTTTTACCTCCCCAGTCCAACTCCGACTTGGAGTTGGAATCTTAAGACCGGGGGTGGGGCAGAGAAAGCTCCCCACATGGGAAGGTTTGGGTGGCACAGCCCCCCGATGGAAACAGAAGGCATCCCCTACACTGCATTGCTGACACTCAGCAATATGGCTGTCGCTGTCGGGGATGTGTCCATAGCCACTGTTGCTGCGGCATGATAAAACCAGTAGATCTTGCCAGACCAGCTTGATAGACTTTTTGAGTTAGTTAGCAGAGTGCTGGATAGAGGGCAGCCTGTGGACCTGGTTTACTTGGTCTATAGTATAGCATTCAATACTGTGACACACAAAGAACTGGTTGATGAAATTGCTGGAAAGGGTTTCGAGAAAACAACTGTGAGATGGATCAAGTCATGGTTGTTGGGGAGAATTCAAAAAGTAACAATCCAGGGGCATGCTTCAAGCTGGAAACAAGTGATGAGTGGGGTACTTCAGGGCTTGGTTCTTTAACCTGTATGTGTCATCTGTGGTATGATAGAGCCACACCTTATTGTTTTGGTCATATTTCATATCATTTTATGAATATAATAAACCAGGAAAGCCCAAGAAAAGCCAGGTCAAGTTGCAAGGGAGCATGGGTACAAAGTACACGGGCCCTAGAATGATGTGGTTTCTTGTTACTAGGCGGAGAAGCTGTTTGCTGCTAGTCAGGGACTAGGGTTTGATTAAACCATTTAAAAAGAAACAAAAGGGGCTAATTAAGCAGGGCAGAAGGCCAGGCATACATTTGTGTCTGAATAGCCCTCAGCATCTAGTGGTGCCATTTCATCTGGGTTCCTTTTGTCTCTGCAGGTCTACCTTGAGCTAATCTAGTTACAGCTAAATGGACTAGCATTTTGAGTAAATGACTGTAGTGAATATAGCTTAATTGCAGCCATTTCAAATGGAGGGAGGCTAGATGAGCTTCTAAAATTCTGGTTTAGACTAGCTGACTTCTGAGTCCTTTTTCACTCATATTCAGAGATGAACATTTGTTGTTTGTAATAAAATACTAGAAGCTGATTGGCTGCATAGCCATAGAGACTGAATGCTAGCCCATTGCAGGACAAGTCAATATTCACTGGATCTGCCCTTTGAGAAGCCCATAAAATAAGGGTGCAAGACTGTATCAAGGCCTTTTTGCATTTTACCCTTTGACTTTGGTGAAAGAACATTGTGCTTGGGACCCTGTCTTGCTAAGAGAACAGAGACATTTTCATTTCAAGAATTCTCTTGGATCAAGAGCCAAGATTTGCAACTACTTTTTTAAGGGCATTTTTCACTTCAAAGTCAGCAACCAAGGACTTGAGGTAGAACATTAAAACCAGAATTTCACAGTTTATGTTTTATTGTATATTTCCACTTTCCTTTCCATAGCCTGTAACCAATGTCTAAAATGAATTACTTTTTAAGTTATGTACTGCTTTTTTAGTAATTAGTTAGTAAAACTTTTGGCTTACTTTAAGAAAAAGATAAAGAAACTTACTTTGTCAGTGTCAGTGGCTCAGTAGGTAGCACACTCGCCTCTGAGGCCGGGAGATCAGAGGGCTGTGGGTTCAGTTCCCACATCTGGCACTTGGGTTAATATCCCAGTACTGACACTGTAGTGCAGCATGAGAGGGGTGCCGCTAAAGGAGGTGCCATCTTTCGGATGAGGCGTTAAACGAGGTCCCATCCGCCTGGATTGGTGGTAGTTCAGGTGGATGTTAAAGATCCCATGGCACTTATCGAAAAGTAGAATTTCCCGGTGTCCTGACAAATTTCCTCATTCACTAAAAAAAAAATACCACCAACAGCTTAATCTGGTTCAAGGTCAGTTGGCATTCATCTGTATCCCTCCTCCCCCGGGTCGTGCCTGAAAATAGGCAGGATTTGTCTAGTGCACTTACCCGGTCAACAAAAGCTAAATGAATAAATAAATAAAATAATTCTGCCAGTGTCGTGCATGTGTGTGTGTGTGTGTGTGTGTGTGTGTGTGTGTGCTGGGCAAGGGACCGTAACTCTCTGAGTCACTTGGGATTTTACTGATAGAGACAAAACAGTTGGATCAGAAAGCTTGAAACTTCATTGAAATAGGTATTATCCAAAGCCTCTTTTATGGCCAGTTCTAATCTGTTTGAGAAACATGAACAGCAACCAGGGCAGACTGGATGGGCCTAGCGGTCCTTATCTGCTGACAATTTCTATGTTTCAATGTAACTAACCACTGTATATCTTCCCTTAGAAGTACAGCAAGACCCTATCTTACACCCATGTTGACAGCTGCCCCATCAACCCCAAACTCAAGCATTTTTGTGTTCACAATGCGTGCAAGTGCAGTGAACACCTTGGTATGAAAGTGCCTTTTGAGGGGTGCAACACTGTCTGCCCAGCACAGAACAGTGTTGCAGGGGCCTGACAGTGCCACACCAGTCAGCACCCAGTCTGACCATTACAGAGTTTCTAGCTTGCTGGATGGGGACAGCACCAACTTCAAAAGAAGCTGCTATCCCTTTGATCCAGCCAGCAAGCCAGGTCATGGTCAGCCTGGAATGCATGCTTGCAACAAAGAAAACTGTCCATCGATGTCTGTTGCTGGTGGCCCTAACTGTCCCCCAACTCAACCCTCCCTGTCAGCGCACCCCCCCACACACACACAAACAGTAATGACACTGGGGATTCTCAATTCCCCAGTGTCTTTCCCTAAAATAAAGAAAACTGTCTCTTGTCATGTTTTTTATCCCCATAAAATAAGAAAACTGCCCATCGATGTATGTTGCCGCCACCCCCCCAAAAACATAACACACTAACACTGGGGGTGCTCAATCCCCCAGTGCCCTTAATTATTGTAACAGTGTCCCTCCCAGTAACACTGGGACTGCCCAATCCCAGTGCCCAATTCCTCAGTATCCTCCATTAATAGAAAACTCCCTGAAATAAAGAAAACTGTCCCTCATCATTTTTTTTAATCCTGAAAAATGAAAACCATCCATCGTTGTCTGCTGCATCATTGCCCTTACCCCCCTACCCCATACTTACCGACCAGAGGTCCATCCTCATACTTTTCTCTGGACCGCAGACACATCTTCACTCTTCAAAGACCAACCAAGAACTGAGGTAAGTGCTTCAATGTATTTCAAAGGGGGTTTTCAGTTTCAATGTACATTATTTCAATGGGGTTTTCAAGTTAGTGGCATGACTTGGCCATTTTTTTAAATATTTTTGCCCCAGATTTTCAATATATCTTTTTTGGGACCTCACCTCATGAACAAGTAAGTGACAGTAGGTAATTCTGTCCCAAAAGGTGATTTTGCGGTTGCTGTGCGAAATCACCTTTTGGACAGAAGTTGAACATTTTCTCCACCTTTGTTCATAAGGTGGGGTCATAAGAAGGCTATGTTGAAAATTTGGTCAATATTCAGACCCCAAATTTTCAACATAGCCATTTCTTCACAGCACCTCATGGATGTGACAGCTGTCATTTTTCAGATCCTGGCCAAAATGTTTTTTTGCATCCGAAAAGGTGATTTCACAGTTGCTGTGTGAAATCACCTTTCAGGCAGGAGTTGAAATTTTTCTTTGCACTTGTTCATGAGATGGTGTCATGAGAAGGCTATGATGAAAATTTGGCCCAAAAATATTAACAAAAGACAAAGTTATAAGCCTACATTGATATTTATGAATGCAGGCTTGTAACGTTGATAATTTTAACACATTTATTTATTTAGTTATTTATGTCTTTGCAGACCAGGTAGGCACACTGATCCAGAGGACCATTTTTAGTCATGACCCAGGCCACAAGGTGGCAAAAAATAGGTACAGGTACAAACAGTCAATTACAAGATACAATACATGCATGCTCAACAGCTGGCTCAAGGGTGGAGAGAGAGAACAGTGGTAATACCCTGCAATGCAGGGTAGACAGGTAATGCTATATCATTATGTACATAAGCATTGCCAAAATACAGATGATGCAAGACACAGTCAGTAATGGTATACAGGCACATGGTCAAATTCAAGTACAAGTGAGAAAAAACAGTTGCTGTTATAAAAATTCAAATAGGAAAACAATCACAGTTCATAATATCAAAGGGGCAAGAGAGGAGGAAGGGGGGCAGGGGTAGGCTTAGGGGTGGGGGCAGGAAGGAGAGAGGTGGGAAAAAGAGACAGGCTAGTGGGGGCAGGAGGGGGGTATAAATGCTGTAGGGCATCAGGTGAAAGTCTGAGTGCTATTAGAGCATAGTCAAGTTGTAGACCCTAGTGTTGCTGTGCAGAACAGTGACATTTTGCAGCAGTGAGGAGCCAGGTCTTCAAGTTATGATTAAAAGCTAGGTGGGAGGGGGACGTGTGAACTGACAGGAGGAGCTTGTTTCATAGGGAGGGTGCTGTGACTGAGAAAGGTTGGGTGGTGGTGGAGGCACTGGGTACTTGTAGTGGGGGACTGAGGATGCCCTGAGATTCCTATGGACCACTCTACCTGTTAAGAGAGGCGAGTATGGGGACATATGTTGGTTCCTGAGGGAGTCGTCTACCAGACAGCCCATCGCATAGTCAAAGGGACCTTGTAGGATGAGCTACCCAAGTGACTGGTAGAGTGAGCTGTGGTGAGAGTGGTAAAGAGCTTGAAGGACAAATCGACAGAGTTAAATGTTGAGTTTAGCTGCTTGTGCAGGATAGTGGATAGGTGCGAGTAAACTGGGGAGCAGTAGTCAAGTAGGGGGAGTAGGTTGCCATGCACAATGTCCAGATGTGCTTCGGTGGATAGGTAATGTTTGTGGTGGTATGGGTACCTAGCTCTGGTGGATCCAGCGCACCATATAGTTGACATGTTCTGAGAAAGAAAGGGAGGGGTCAAGGGTAACACCTAAATATTTGAAGGATATGACAATTTCTACAGGGGGACCATCAGGGTTGAGAACTAGGAGGGAGGAGTTGGCTTTGGTGGCTTTGAATAGGAAAGTCTGGAACCAAACCCCGCATGGATTTAGTCTTTTTTTCTTTGACCAGGAGCCTGTGTGAAAGGAACCAATGATGGGCAGATACATAATTTTGTGTGAGAGAGCATAAGATTGAGTCAATAGATTTGTCGCTATGATAGATGATCAAACTGTCAGCATAAAGAAGAGCTTTACAGTTGAGTCTGTCATTGGGGAGTGTATTAATAAACATGGAAAAATGCAGTGGTCCAAGAATGGAGCCCTGGGGAACTCCAGTAAATACAGGAAGAGGAGCAGAGGAAGCCTTGCCAATGATAACTGACTGAGTCCTGTTTGATAGATAGTTGTGGAACCACGCAGTTGGTCCTGGGGAGCAGCCAAAGTGAAGTAGGTTTGAGTGGAGGAGGTAGTGGTCAACCAGGTCAAATGCTTTTGACAGATCAATGAAGACCACCGCGCCTGTAGATTTGCCCTGGTCCATACTTCTTAGTACATGATTGGAAAAGATGGCCAGGGCATAGGAGGTACTATGTTGCTTATGGCAGCCATGTTGGAGGGGGCATAGGAGGCTGTACTTTTCCAGGTGCTCTGTTAGCTGACAGTATATGGATTTTTCAAGCAGCTTGTTCAGGTGGGGGAGGAGGGAGATGGATTGATAGTTGTTGGAGGAGAGGGGTTCGCCGGCTTTGAAGATTGGTATGACATTAGCATATTTCCAGGAGTCGGGTACAGCAGCAGTGGTAAGGGCGAGATTGAAGATGAAAGTGAGTGGTTTTATGATTGCAGGAGTGATGAGTTTTAGAAACGCAAGGTACAGACCATCGCTGCCAGGGCTTTCTTTGGCTGGTAGGAATTTTAGTAGCTTGGCAGTGTCAGTATGCCTGATGGTCCTAAAGTGGAAAGGAGAGAGCAGGGTGGTGGTTGAAGAGGAGGGTAAGTTGTTTGATTGCCGGTTTTGGGCAGGGGAGGACTGGGTGGGGAGCTTGCTGAGACAGTGGGATAAGTTTGTGAATTTTAAGTTGAAAGTATTTGCAGTCTCAGTTGGGTCCGAGATGATCCCAAATTTTCAACATTGCCATTTCTTCACAGCACCTCATGAATGTGACAGCTGTCATTTTTCAGATCCTAGCCAAAATGTTTGTATTTTTTGCATCCCGGAAGGTGATTTTGCAGTTGCTGAGCAAAATCACCTTTTGAGCAGGAGCTGAATTTTTTCATTGCACTTGTTCTTTAAATGGGGTCATAAGAAGGCTATGTTGAATGTTTGGCCCAAACATACTAATAAACATGAAAGTTACGAACCTACGTTGAAATTTATGAATGCAGGCTTGTAACTTTAGTAATTTTCAGTATTTTGACCCCAGATTTGCAAGATTACCTTTTTTCCACAGCACCTCATGAATGTGACAGCTGTAATTTTCAGATCCTGGCCAAAATTTATTTTTGCATCCTGAAGGGAATTCTGCAGTCGCTGCGTGAAATCATCTTTTGGCCAGGAGTTGAACATTTTCTCTGCACTTACTCATGAGGTGGGGTTATAAGAAGTGTACGTTGAAAATTTGGGGCACAGATATTAACAAACAAGACAGTTACACTGCCCAGCATCTTCACATCTACTTTGTGCTCTTAAATGTTAATAAAATGATTCCTTCACTGAAGCAATTTTCAGACACACACCCTATGACACAAGTGCACACGGCGAACGTTCAGCATTGACAAATACTTGTTTTATATTAGGGCCACTGGCCTGGATATTCAAAAGGGTTGCGCATGCGCAAGTCCAAAATGCGCCATTCTGCGATATTCAGCAGGGAGGCAGTTACGCCACTGGCATCAGGTTGCGCAAGAGAGCAATGCAAATGAATGCATGCTCAGCAGGAGGAGGATCCATGCATAACCTGCGCACCCGATATTCAGTCGGGTTGTGCAGGACGTGCATCGCAGCCTAACCTGCGCCTGCAACATGAGCCCCAAAAGGCTTAAGTTGAGGCCACCCACAGGTGAGCTGCTGCATTACAGGGGCGCAACACAGCAGCTGCCACCCTGGCTGGCCCCAACTCTTCCCTGCCCCCCACCAACCCGATCGCGGGCATAGTGTAACACGACTCCCCCACATCTCCCACAGCCCGATCGCGGGCATAGTGTGCTACGACTCCCCACATCTCCCACAGCCCGATCGCGGGCATAGTGTAACTTTCGACTCCCACACACATCTCCACAGCCCGATCGCGGGCAGTACAGGTACATATAATACCCCCATATCCCGAAGCCCGATCGCGGGCATGTTAGACCCCAGTGCCCGATCGCGGGCAGAATGCAACCCACAACCCAAATATCTCCCTGGTGGTCCAGTGGACCGTAAAGCCCGATCGTGGGCAGAATCATCACAAACCCCCAAACATCTCCCTGGTGTCTAGTGTCCCCCCACCCACGAAGCCCCTCCACCCCGCTCCCCGCAGCCAGCGGCGACAGCATCCCACCGCCTGCCGCCCGCGCCGCCCAACCTATCCAGTAGGGCTGCCGCCCGTGGTGCAAACTACAGCCAATGGGCTTGCAGCCCATACCATATGACAGTCCAGATTTGTGAATGATGTTCATTCATGCATTGTCTCGTCGGTCGGCCCGGCTGCTGCCTAGCAGGGTGGCCAAGCGCCAAATCCTCGAGGATCGGCGCACCTACATGCAAATAGCATGCAAATGGGGCCATAAATAGATGCAAATGGCCCCCCTCGCCTGCATAAATTATGGCCCCATTTGCATGTCACCTTTTGAATATCGGAAATTTGTACATGGCGCAATGGTACTTGCTACACTTAAGTTAATGCTCATCTCTGGCAACTTGCGGTGGCGCAGGTTCCACTGCGCCATCGCGCCAGTGCTGTGGCTGGGAGTGATATTCCAAGAGTTGCGCAATGGCGCGCTCCGCTTGAATATCACCCCAGCCACACCCTCCGCAACTATTTTGAGCAGTGCAAGGCTGCTCGCCTCAGAATGGCGCAGTTTGAATATCCAGGCCTCTGTCTGTAAGAATGTCTAAGAGGAGATTTTTCAGTCCCTCACTTGTGCCATCTGATACTGCATTCATTCATAAAAATTTAGTCTCCACGTGACCATCGATGGGATTTATGTAAATTAAATTACAGAAACTAGTTCCTTTTTCAATTACACCACTGTCAGTACTACCGTCCATAAGCACTGAAAAATAATTTGCATTTTTGACAGTTGCCAGCAGGTTTTCTTTTAGGTTTTTGCCAATACACATTGTGAGTTCTTTCCCATGAACAGCGTTAATGTATTTATTGCCCAAATGTACTCCATGGTGCTTCTCTTGTTCTGCTATCACTCTAAACTTTTTAATAGGGATGTCCTCTTTGGCCATCATATACAGGATCTCCATCAGCCTACCAAGAATCGTTCTATGCTGTTCCTCTGCATTACTGAAAGCTTTCCCTACAAATAAATGTAATTTCTTTTAGCTGGATCCAAACCCCTTAATCCCCCCTCACTGTTTTAAACTTACCAATTGTGGTATGGCAATGTATATCAAATGGTGACCTTGCTTTACTAAATCTCAAAATGTTAACAGCTCTCTTGTGCTGCTCTGTCAGAAGTTGTTTCTGGATGGTGTCAACTTTTAGCTGGGGCCTGTTTTCTCTGCAATGAATACCTCATTGAAGTTCCTCAACCCATGTTGCTCATCTCTGTACTCACAGCACAATTTGCAACTAACATGCACTGCAATTAAATATCCCTCACTGCATATCTGTAGCCAGCTTTTTTCTGGACCATATTTTTGGAGCCATCTTTCTGCAGTCACTGATTTTACTCCAGCCATGCTGCAGACTGCAATCATTAAAAAGTCTGAAGTCAGCAAAACAAGGGTGCAGTCTGGGTGTGCACTACTTAATACATTTCAGTGGCTTTACTATTACTTAAAAAAATGAAATGGCAGCAGATTTGCTTGTGCCCCCAGGCTGGCACTGCTCAGACATTGTTAAATCCCCAACCCTTCCATAACTAGCTGGCATCCCTCTCCTGTTTATGTGCAGGGCAGAGGTCAGTCACTGCATTGCAGGGCACCTTATTTAATTTTTCACACTGTGGGCTGCCACAATGTCCACATTATCACCGCAATAATGCAGGGCATAGTTACTTAATTCTCTTTTTCCCATCATGGATCACTGCAATTAAAGCAGGGCACACACATTTAGTTCAAGTAAAATCTCTGCAAAAGTAGGGCACAATACTTAAAAGTTTTAAAATATTGTCACTTGTCTTTTTCTGCCCATCACTACGAAAGTAGGGCAGAACAGTACTTTTATTGTTTTTTCACAAATCACTGCAAAGCAGGACACAATTAAATGTCTTTTTCCCAGCATCACTGCAAACTGGAGGGCACAACACTTGTTTGTGATTTAAGCCCTGTTTACACTGCTGACTTTGCAGTGCATCAATCCATGTGCTGATGCACTGCCAAGTTGGCAGTGTCAACACTTACTGGAGTGCCTTAAGTACCCTTCGGATGTTTTTTTGATCCGACTTGATTGTGGGTAATGGTATCAGAGTGAGGGCATTAAAGGGCGGTGTGGACCATTTGCTGCTCTCGCTCTGCTCCAAATGCATTTTTCCTGAATTTGTTAGTGAATTTACAGCCCTTCCTCAGAGCAACATGCAGTGCTGCAAGGGAGGGCTGTGTAAACAGTGAATTGATCTGGACACAGCCAGCACAGCAGGAAAGTAGCAGTGCAGATGCCATAGTGCTGCTGCCGTGTAAACACGGCTTACATTATTGTCTTTGTTTCCCATCTCTGCAAAGCAGGGCACAACACATTGTATTTTCCCATCACTGCAGGGCACAACATAGGACTGTAATAATGTCTTTTCCATCTCTGCAAAGCAGGGCACAAACACTTACATGTATTTTCCCAGATCACTGCAAATTTAACTGCACTAGGGCACAACAGTTTAGGACTAATTGTCTTTCTCATGAGCTCTGCAAAGCAGGGCACAAAACCTTTAAATGTATTTTTCCATCACTGCAAAGTGCAGGGTACAACACTTCAGTTGTTAAGTTAAATGCCATTTCCCATCACTGCAAAGCAGGGCACAACACTTGTTCTCCAGGCTCATTCTCCCCCATCTGCATTAAGCAGGGCACAATAAAGCAGAGCAGTCAAAATTGTCTCTTGTTCACTGCAAAGCAGGGCACAAACTTTAGCAGCACAGTTAAATGTCTCCAAGTTCATTGCAAATTAAGCAGGGCATAACACTTAGTATTCATTCAAATAATCTCTGTTTATGCCTCTTTTCCCCCATGCAAAGAGCAGGGCTGCATATTTATTTGTATTTATTTGTCCTTTGCTTGGTGCACTTTAATGCAGCTGCCTACTCCTTCATGTCCTTACTTTAATGTTCCAAATCTTGCCTTAAGTGTGCCCTTCTTGCCATTTGCGCAGCATCATCACCCTCAGGTTCTGCGTGCCACATCAGTGCCCTGTTTCTTCCCTCCTCCAGGCTTCCCACCCATAATAAAATGAAAAGTTTCTAGATCCCCGATCCTGTGCTGTACTCTGTGCCTCAGCTAAACACTGAAATCTGGTTGTCTCACCGCTGCGATTCAGCCCTGGTCTCTGCTCCGGTCCCCTGCTCTCCTCTTGCGGTCTCGGCCTCCTTGGCTCACCTCCAACTCCACGGTCGTGGCCTCTGCTCTCTGGTCACATCTCTGCTCCCTCTTTCCTGCACCAAAAAAAAGAAGTAAGTCACTGAAAGGATGCAAAACACGATGAAGAAAAAAACAAAAAACTAGAAAAACAAAAAAATAAGTAACAAATTTAACTCACTAAATACTTTGGCCTGGAGCTCCTGGACCTGCTTCTTCCCTGGGGTGTGATGCACTGGCATAGGACAGAATCATGTTTCTCCCACGCAGAGACTGGGTGGCGGGGGAGCTGGAGCATCACTGTGACCAATAAGGGACAGCTTGGGACACATGGAGTGGGGCATGGGGGACCAGGAGAAAATAAAAAGCTACCTTGAAGGAAAAAATGTAAGTTACAGGGCCTGATATTCAAAAATGCACCTGGCAATGACGCAAGTGGGTACGCAGCAAAACTGAGTTGGCTGGAGCATCCAAGGGAGATATTCAAAAGAGATGTGCCATGGCACATCCCTTCTGAATATAGCAAAGAATGTTCTCTGCACAAATACAATGTGCCGGTGCATCCCCCCAGACAGGTCTGAATACCAGGAATGGGTAATGTGCCAGTGCATCAGAGATACACTGTGCACAAATTCTGATATTCAGACACGATACAAATAGGGCCATTATACACGCAAAGGCACAAATGGGGCCATTTGCATGTCATTAAGGTTCAATTGCATAAGTTGTGCAGGGCTGGCCAGCTAAAATGCACCTGGTGCCCC
Source organism: Neoceratodus forsteri (assembly GCA_016271365.2). NCBI lineage: Eukaryota > Metazoa > Chordata > Ceratodontiformes > Ceratodontidae > Neoceratodus > Neoceratodus forsteri. The sequence goes on along the minus strand of CM057449.1, from coordinate 1,628,725,895 downwards.
TGCACACCATGCACGTTGGCAGCGGAGGTCCAGAGCTACCTCCCAGGCCTGTAGTAGCGACATCGCCATGTAGGCATCAATGCCTATGTCCTTGGTAGCTAGTGTAACCCCTCACCCCTCCTGTAGTGGCGATCACCATGTTGGGAATTATGGTCAAGTCCCTGATAGTCCAGTGGTACCCCCCTCCCCATCCTGACCCTCCGATTGCCGATGCCATAATGTAATAAGTATCCCTGGTGGTCCAGTTGTTCACCCCTCCTCGACTGAATCCCCAATAGCCATCATAAAATGAAAGTACACCTCCCTGGTGGTCCAGTGGTAACCCCCACTCACACAGGACACCCAGCCCACCAGCCCTCCCCAGTCATTGGTGGGCAGCTGACCCACCCACATACCACCGTGACTGCCTGCCAAATGACAGCTTACAATAGTGGCTGCAAGCTCATTGGTCCACACTGTGGACCAATGGGCTTGCAGTACATACTGTAATATTCAAAACTTTGTGAATGAATGAATGACTCTACTACCCTATTGGCCTTCCTTGAATATCACGAAATATGAAAGACATTGTTTTTGACTGCCCTAAACAGATAAAACTACTCAACAGTATCTGTCCACCCACCCCCACTGGGTCATCCAAGCTGGACTGCTCCCTGACTCCCTGAGTAACCACTGGTTCAATGTCAAAATAGCGTAGTGTTCTTAGCGCGGTAAATGTAAGCTCATACAAAACAGAACTACGCATTAATAGAGTAGCTACATAATGTTGCACAATGTCACATCGTGTATCGCATGCTGAAGTTGAAATACAGATACAAAAAGTTGCACGTTTCACAACCTTACATGTTACTTTGTCCAGAAAGCGAATTTCATGATACCTTTTGTATCTGAATTTTAACTTTTATGCTATAATGCTTAAATAAAATATTTTTTCACTGAAAGCAGTGTGATGATATTTGACACAAGGTCCTGCACATTTAACCACCTGATCCTTTGGCCTTTCCCAATCACGATGCACATTCCAAATGTGGTATTATTTGATAACTGAAAATATAAGTTCATATACAGTGGTGCAGTGTCATAAACCTACTGATCTTGTCCAAATCTCTTTTAAAACTCTGATCTTAGGCTGAACCAGAGGCATGGAGGGCTGACGTGCTTGCACCTTACCTGCCAACACACTAGCAACCTGGATTCAGATATGGACTCGGGTTGCTTGGAGGCCAGCCTGGGGGAGGAGGATTGACCATCCCATAGGACGTCCACTCAGTCCTCATCCACAAGGCACCCAAAGGGAAGGGAAGGGAGAAAAAGGTGCGGAAAAAGCTAAAGCCATTGCAGGGATGACACCTCACTCTCCTGCAGACTCTGAACCACCTACTGGGCTGCACACTGCTGCATCCATTACCTATTCCCTCTCAGGCTTGTCAGACTGGGGAGGCTCTGCCACATGGGGGAGTCCCTGGGGCACTGCAAGACAGCAGGGCTATAAGCCCCAGAGACTGCGGGTGACAGGTTTGGGGGGAGTAGGAAGGCAGAACGGGGCCGGCCGAAGATCTTTAAAAGTCTGGAGCAATCTTTCAGCAGCACAGTTAGATGTGAGACAGTATGGGTGTGTTTTGGCATGCTGGACCAAATTTAGCTGTGAAAGTGATTGAAGTGCTCCAGAGGTTAACTGTGCACATTATTACTTTCTCTGGAAGCCAGTAAGCCACAAAAAAGGTTGCTTCAATACCGTCCTCTTAACCTCCTCACCCCTGTCTGCCACCCCTCCTTCCTCCTAGGTTTTTATGGATTAGTGCTGACATGCACTCTTTAGGACGTGCGCTTTAGTGTGTTCACGCTAATATATTTCAGCGCGGTTCTATGAACTATATTATGCAGCGCCATTTTGGTTGCGCGATATTGACTGGATACCGTGATGACCATATTGTTTACCTGGTCAGAAAAATTCACTGCCCCAAATCTGCCCGTAAGTTCTTAATCCAATGGTCCTATAAATCCCTCAACCTTACCCCCGTGCTGGATGACCTAGCCCTTGTAAACTGGAACCCACCCTCTACTGTCTGCTCCACAGACAACACCCTCCTACACTTCCAAGACACTTTCCTCAACGTCTGGATTATGCATGCCCCACTGTGTTGCTTAAGGGTACATGGTAACCACCTGCCATGGATCACCCAAGAACTTATAGCCTGCCAAAATGCCCACGACAAAGCCTGGCAAGCATATAAATCTTCTCGCCTCCCACAAGACTTCACCACATACTGTGTGCTGCATAACAAGTGCACTAGAGCAACTCACCTCGCTAAAGTGGTATGTTTCAACTCCTCCCTCCAGTCAAACTTAAATAGCTCATCCAAATTCTGGAAGGTCATCCACTCCCTCTTCTCCCCTCCGGCTGCAAATCCCACACCGCTCTTAAAAATAAATAACTCACTCCTCTTGGACCCATGGGTGGTGGTTGCTGAGTTCAACACATATTTTACCTCATGTGCCTCAACTCTCCTCTCCTCCCTGCTGCCCCACCCAACCCTACTGCAGGAACCACTAACTCACTAGGGCATTGCACCTTCTCCTTCAAAGCTATCATGCAAACTGAAGCTATTGAGGCCCTACTGGCTCTAAATCTATCAAAAGGTAAATCCCCCAATGGGTTGGACACCAAAACTCCTCCACCTCTCTACGCCCCAGCCATAGAAACCCCTCTTGCAAATCTCCTAAACCTCTTCTTTGCCACTGCTGCTGTCCCCCAGACCTGAAACATGTTGTTGTCATTCCCTTCCCTAAAGGGGGTTCCCCCTCCAGCACATCAAACTACCACCCTAACTCTCTTTCTCTCTCTCTCTCTCTCTCTCTCTCCTCCCAGTCCTTGCTAAACTACAAGAACACTTGGTGCTGGTTCAGCTTAACACCTTTCTCTCTGACTCTAACTTCTTCACGCCGTTCCAGTCTGGTTTCAGGAAGAGTCACTCCACTGCATCCTCCTTGATTAGACTCACTGACACCATCCTCTTTGGAATGGATAAAGGGCAGATCTCCTCGGCAATAGTCATCGACCTTGCTAAAGCTTTCGACACTGTCTCCCACGCCTTACTGGTAAAAAGCCTCTCACTACCTCAGCCACTAACTGGTTCGGTGCCTACCTCTCAGGTAGAACACAATCAGTAAGAATTGCAGATGCCACATCCTCCCCCCTCCCTGTGACTACTGGTGTCCCATAGGGTCGGTGTTTGGCCCCATCCTGTTCTCCATTTTCCTTAACGACCTGCCCCAAATCTGCACAGCTACATCTGTACACATGTACGAGGACAATTCAGTCCTATTCACCTCTGGCTCATCCCTGGAAGAAGTTGCATCCAATCTCCAGTCCGACTTCAATAAAGTTCAACTCT